>CM042137.1:39418390-39425890 GCA_023376005.1 Doryteuthis pealeii | reverse complement strand
GCTTTTCAAAAATTGTGTACCCATCAAGAAAGTGTAAAACAAAACGTCTTCGCCATAAAATAACCCAACAAGGGTTAAAATGCCGTAAAATCGAACAAACAAACTAATATACATTGATTTAGTCGGATCGTTTATTTGTCCTTGTTTTTCGTAAGACAACCATATATATATATATTAATACGCTTGTTATCATCTTGCAACACCCCCAGGTTAAAAATCAGACCGTCCAAATCCTCCAAGATGAAATGCAAAAATGTAAATCCTGAGTATCTGGTGTTACTTATTCGCAGAATTCTATTTTTTATGAGTGTCGTCACTTCAGTTAAATAATGGACCATTCTGTTTGTATTAGAAAGAAAGAAAGGGAAAAAAGGATATACAACACAGAAACAAATATAAGAAAGAAAGAAAGTAGGAGAATGATAGAGAGACAGGGGTGATAACGTTAATCTGTTTTAATCAAACATAATGAAAAGAAGGAAAGAAAAACTGTGAGAGAAAGTTAAATCAAGATTATTATACTTTTTTGCCCTATTGTACTATTTGCAATAGTTCTTAAGTAAACATATCAAATGATGTAATAATTAAATTATCATACTGTGGCATATCCACAGGTCATGCTTGTATAATGATAAATACTATTAGATATTAGGAAATCATACCATAATGTTCTGATATCCCCAAGCTGTAACCATGAAAATATAAAATATAGCACTTACAACTGTAATCGAACACTATACTTTCCTTCCTCCAACTTAAGAATCCCTATATATATATATATATATATATATATATATATATGCTCCCAATTTTGCTGGTAGACCACTGTAGGGGAGAAATTAGTCGAAATTTCACCGTTTAGCGTAAGCATTTACTCGACTGTTATTTACAGACTTGAGTTCTCTGGTGATTGTAAAAAAATACACCCTGTAAGTATGTATCAATTAATTGTTCGCCCGGACTGACAGTTGCTGACGGCCGTAAGGGTAAGGAACTTGGCAGACAAAGATTCTGTCGGGTTTCGCTCCCGGCTAGAGGTAGCTGTTTAAAAAAAGTCGAGCCGCACTGATGAAACGTAAACGTCGAAACACGTGTCTGTGGATGACTGATATATATATATATATATATATATATATATATATATATAACTGTAACCCAGCAACTCACTTAAAAGGCTCTGAGAGAATAGAGCCATTCACAATCCAATTTGCAAGTAAATGATAATCTTTCGATGTTCGTAGGCAATGGACGTCATGTTTTTAATACACATTTTCGATATAAAAGAGATAACTATAAGATTATAATTAGAATCCTCCACTTTTCCTAAATAGAAGCATTAGTATCATCATGGACCGTAAAATTTCTAGGATGAAATGTTTTTGCTCATATACATTGATTCATTCGGATCGTTTTCTTCGTCCTTCTTTGCGTAAAGACAACCATCTTATTATAATGGAGATTCGGTGCCTGTAATCGAAATTACGTAATAATTCTATTATCATAGTATGATATATCCACAGGTCTTACTAGTATTTATAAATCTGTTTTACATTGAAGTGTTTAGTTTTAAAAATATGCAAATCGACATCAAGTTTCCTTTCAAGTACTTTTCTGTTTCAGGGGTTGCGAATATGGATATCAAGCGAGAAGCAAACATAGAAACCAGATGGTGGTAAATCTTAAGAACGTGATTGTTTTTGGGGTGTAGTGTATTTTGGAGTGGTTTTTCTGCTTCGAAAAACAGCCGACAAATTGGCATTACTAGGTCATTGCCATTTCTGACAAATATATACAAAAAACAAAAAGGGCACCCAAAAATATGGCCCTATAAAAGATCTTTCTTTTTTTTTTTGTTCGCACTGGCGGCTCAAAAATGAAAGCTATAACTTTTTTTATTATCTTTATTTGTCTCTAATTTCCGAGTTCATTTTTTTTAGTATTTTTTTTTTTTTTTTTTTTCTTATTACTTTTTTTTTTCATGCCACTTTCCCAAATTTCTGTTTGTTTCGTGAATAAATCACCCAATTTTTAGTTCATATTTCATTTCCCGGGTATCCGTGATTTCTTTCATTTTGTGTCTCTCTCTCTCTCTCTCTTCTCTCTCTCTCTCTCTCTCTCTCTTCTCTCTCTCTCTCTCTCTCTCTGTTTGTTTGTTTGTTTGTTTGTTTGAGCTTCATTCTATTTTGTTTCTTTTCTTCTTTCTTTTAGTTGTCATTATTTATTTTCTTTTTTATTTTGACTTTCTTTTCTTTTTGTCTATTTTGCATTCTTTCTTTTCTTTTTTTCTTTTTTCATTTCTGTTCCCCTTTTTCTCTTTTCTTTCTTTCTTTCTTTAAGCTTCATTCTTGTCTTTTTTCTTTCTTTTGTTCTTTCTTACTTTCTTCTTTCTTTCTGTCATTTTTTCAGGTCTTTCTGTCATTTGTTTGTTTTTCTTTTTGTTTAGATTCTGTGTCTTCTTTCTTCTTTCTTTCTGTTGTCTTTCTTATTTTTTTTTTTTTTCCTATTTTTTCTTTCTATCTTTCTTTCTTCTTTCCATTCTTTATTTTTCTTTCTTTCTTCAAGCTACATTTTTGTCTTTATCCTTTCTTTTGCCTTTTCTTTTAGTTGTCTGACTTTCCTTCTTTCTTTCTCTTCATATTGACGTTCACCTTTCTTTTTTCTTTTTTTTTTTTTTTCTTTTCCGTTGGTTCTTCTCTCTTTTTCTTTGTATTCTTTCTTTCTGTCATTTTTCTGGTCTTTTTTTCTTGTTTTTTCTTTGCTTTTCTTTTTTAATTTATTATATGTTCTTTCTTTATTTATTTCTGTTATCTTTCTTCTTTTTTGTTGCTTCTCTTTTTGCTTCTTTCCATTTTCTATTTTCCTTTCTTCTTTCTCCTTTTGTCTTCTTCTTTTTTTCTTTCTTTTTGTAATATGTTGTCGTACTTTCTTTTCTTTTTTCATTTGCTGTTTATTTTTTATTTTTCATCTTCGTTTTTCCTTTTGTTTGGCTTCTACATTTCTTTATTTATTTTTCTTCTTTCTATTTCTTATTTTTCATTCTTCTTTCTTTGTTGTTTTCTCTTAACTTTTTTCCATTCTTTTTTGTCTTTCTCTTCTTTTCTTTTCTTCTTTTACTTATGCACTTTTTTTCTTTTTTCGTCTTCTTTTTTCCCTTTTGATTGTCTTCTTTTTTCTTCTTTTTTCTTTTTTCTTCTTTTTATTTTTCTTTCTATTTATATATCTTTTTTTCTGCGGTTTTTCTAATGTCTTCCTTCGCATTCTTTTTTAACTTTCTTTTATTTTTCTTTCTTTTCTTTTTCTTTCTTTTCTTTTCTTCTTTTCTTTCTTTTCTTTTACCTCCGTTTTTTTCTGGTAACATTTTTTCTTTCTTTCTGTTGTTTTTTTTCTTTTATCGTGTGCTTTCTTTCTTTCTTGCTTCACTTCTTTTTCTCTTCTGCATTTGCTTTTTCTTTTCTTTTTTTATCCTATTTCATTCTTTTGTTTGTGTTCTTTCTTTCTTTCTTTCATTATTTTCCAATTCTAGTTTTTCAGAGTCTTTACAGTTCATGTCTTTTCTTTATTTAGTTCCTACTTTTTCTATGGACGATTTTAAGCAGAAAAACTCATCTTTTCTTTATTCAAAGCACCTAATGTCCAGAGATAATTCTGAACATGGAATAAAATTTCTTTTCAGCAGTTTCTATTTAGTGTTTTATAACAAACCATTAAATAAAATTCAAAAAAACACCACCACAACTGAACCCTTCCCACAGCACTATGTTTACTATCTCTGTCTTTCTTGTCTCTCTTCTCTTAACATATTCGTTACGTGACTTTTATTCAATCGCAGCTCCTTTTTTCCCAATTTCCCTCATCTCCTTCTTTCTCTTTGAAGTTCTCAGTTTAAATTATTCGAATTTAATAGAAGTAATCTGTTAATTCCTTTTTTAAACATGAAGTGAATGTTACAGTAGAGATATAAATATCTACAATAAATTTGTCACGTTTAACATTTATAGAGAAAAATGCCGTAGTGGATCTTACATGAAACATTTAAGACTAGCAGGACCTGTGGATATACCACAGCATGATAATTCAATTATCACAACTTTTGTTATGTTTACTTAAGAGAAATTGCCAAATAGTTCGATATGTAAAAAGAACAATCTTGATTTAACTCTCTCTCTCTCTCTCTCTCTCTCTCTCTCTCTCTCTCTCTCTCTCTCTCTCTCTCTCTCTCTCTCACACACACATTTTTTGTTTCTTTCCTTCTTTTCTTCTTTTCATGATGTTTGACTGAAACAGATTAGCATTGTGTGTATTATTATTAAATTATAATTAATAGAGAAAATATATACCCTATTTAATTGGAAAGGAGGGGATGCCGTTATTTCAATTAAATTGGGTATATATATATTGTATTTTAATAATAATACACATACATACTCACACACATATTTCACTTAGCATAAACGGATAAAACATTATGGTGTTTTAATTTTTTTTAAAGGCGCTACGTTTGTCAACAATTTTAAATAGATTTCAAATTACTAAATAAATTTCACACACACACACTCTTCATATAGTAAAAATATTGTAAACATTTTTTCATCACACAGTAAAAAAAAAAAAATAAAGATATTGTAAAGATTTTCATTACGTACTAATAATATTGTAACAAAAAATAATATCGTGAAGATTTAATTAAAATTAAAACACTAAATAAAATTCACACACACACACACACACACACATTTATCACATAGTATTAAAAAAAGGGGATGCCGTTATTTCAATTAAATAGGGTATATATTTTCTCTATTAATTAGAATTTAATAATAATACACATTCATACATACACACACACACACATTCCACTTAGCATAAACGAGTAAACAGTTACGGCGTTTTTTTTTTTTTTAAAGATGCTGCGTTTGTCAACAATTTTAAATAGATTTTTTCTCTCTCACATCGACAAAAAAGAAGCCTAACCCACCAGGATCACAGACTTTTTATTTTCAGTAATAAATTATTTTTCCTCAAACCAACAAAAGCCCTGATGAAGGTCTATCGAAACAGACCGAAATACTGCAGCGTAGGCGAAATAAATATCATTCGTTCATAAACTTGTGTTTATTTCATTTTTTACATAGTACATACTGTCAGATTCACTTCCATTTTTTTCTTCACACACACACACACACACACACACACATATATATATATATATATATATATATATATATATATATATAATAAAATCAGATGGGATACAAGAAATCTTGCATTGAAAAGTACTCAATTATACTGTAGCAAAGCGGATCTAAAACTTTTACTCATTTTTAAAAACATGAAGTGGATATTACAGTAGAGATATAAATATCTACAATAAACTAGTCACGTCTAACATTTATAGAGAAAATACTTTAGTGAATCTTTCACGAATTAAGCAAGCCACTATTGATAGGAAAAAATGTTTTCGAGAAATCTTGACAATAATCCTATTTCGTATTTCTGAATGGCGGGAATTATGTCTTATCTTTTCAATCGGCTCCGATGAAGACTGCGATGAAGACAACCAATCGAACACAATTACTTTTAACTGAATGCTTAGGTGGGGCTTAAAATGAGTCGAGGGTTCATGATTAACGCCTCACCGTACTGAGCTTCAATTTCACTCAATTTAACTTAAGACTTAAATACACTCGAGTGAATAAAAGATTGTCATTTCTTCTATTCATCAATCTACATGTCACTTTGTCAGTTTCAGCTATCCCGTTATCTCAATACTTAGTATATATATATATATATATATTCTTCGTAAAATGAAATAAAAACGGCATTTAAATGCTATGCTATTTAATTATATGAAAAGTAACGATTTCGTTGATAAGTAGCAGGTGTGTGGGTGTGTGAACGCAAGTGTATACATAAAAGGCAATAGTTTAATAGTCAAATCATATATATATATATATTATATATATATGATGTTATTACGGAGTCCACCTATGGTTCTTTGCCAGTATATCTGATGAGTCTCTCTATATATGTGTATATATATATATATATATATATATATATATATATGTGTGTGTGTGTGTGTGTGTGTGTGTGTGTGTGTGTGTGTATGTGTATGTGTATTTGTGTGTGTGTGTAATATATATATATATATATGTGTGTGTGTGTATTGTGTGTGTGTATTATGTGTGTTGTGTGTGTGTGTGTGTGTAATCTAATATATAAAACAAAGATTTTGGTATGTACGTGTCGACGTATAACAAAAAAAAACGGGAGGTCACTCAGATTCAAAATCTTGCATACACATTGATATCGTTCTAACTAAGAAAAATTCAAAAAAAAAAAAAATTTGGTTATTGATTTTTACTGATTAAGGGATTTAATCGATTAATTAATCCAAAATCACCCAATTTGCGGAACTGTCCGTATATCAGCCCCTCCTGATAATAAAATATTGTCTCTGCCTGCTTATTGTTAAAGCGATAACAGCAGCAAAGTTTTGATTTTAATGAATTAATTTTGCAGTCTAAGCCGTTCAGCTCCTAATTTATGGCCTATTTTTGGTCCAGTCTTTAATAATTTTTATATCGTTAGAAAGATAAGAAAATACTCTTTCAAAATATGTAATTTGTGTGAGTTTTTATTAATTGAATCATTTTTTACAGCGAGTTAAAAAATTAAAAAATGGCTTCGGATAGCCATGCAGCCTATGATTATTGAGATACAAGCAGTGCAGTCTATAACAGTCAGATCGGAATCTCTTACCTATTTAGGATTTTAATCTTTAAAATATTTATATCTTTAGTAATAAGATGAAATAGTCTTTCTGAATATGTAATTTGTATGTGTTTTTATGGATTAATTTTTTTTTACAGCGAGTTAAAAAAAAATATACTACGTATAGGCGATAATACGAATAAGGCAGCTCGGAATCTCTTAGTCTTTCTGAATATGTAATTTGTATGTGTTTTTATAGATTAAATTATTTTTTACAGCGAGTTTGTCCATATTCTTAAATTGTACAGTACACTCATTTTAATTTTAATTTTTGTAATGCATAAAAATTGTAGAAAATCAAAATGTACGCTTTACGGTTACATTATTAAAAAATATTTTAATCGTAAATAACAGTATCATGAAAATCAGTTTACATCGTAAGTACGGTTACATATTTGTATAAATTAGTCTAAGATTTTCATTCGAATAAAATGACTTTTAATTCTTTAATTTATTTATTAATTTTTTATTGTTAGAGTTTTAAAGGGTTAAAAATAACAATAAAATTGACGAATTTCCTTAGAAACTGTTTTTCTTTTGGTTCGTTAACTAATTATTTTCTCAAACCACGATAAAAAAAAAAAAACAAAGGTTACTAATACGGACAAAATCCGGTGTTTTATCTTTAGTCGAAGGCCCGACTGGAGATAAGTAGTCAATTATTTGTAAGACGAAATTTATTTTAAGTTTATCCGACAATATCCAGTTATTGGAACATTTCAAAAA
>CM042137.1:39388390-39410890 GCA_023376005.1 Doryteuthis pealeii | reverse complement strand
ACTCATTTCCTATAATGATAATTGTTACCCAAAGAGTCTCTATAAATGCTGGTGTGAGTGTGTGTGTATATGTGTGTATGTGTCTGTGTTTACTCAAACCCAGCACCATGAGTAGGATCCGACATAATTTTTAAACGGAGCGCAGCTGGTTTGAATTCAAAGTTTCCCTTCTCCTAGACTGGTTGCCATACGAAGGCTAAAGAGTCCAGTCTGCTCAACTCCTTATTCATAGCCAGAAGAAGAAGAGATGGATTTATCTTTTTCCAATATCTTTAGCGCGAAGTGAATCACAAAGAGACTTGTCCATGAATTGAACCCGTCTCACTGATCTAGTTTCTACAATAACCGTAATGCTTCTTTTCAAAGTGTGTTCTGGATATGATGTTAAACTGCATCTAATGATGAAGTTCCAATTTTGGAGCTCTAGGAGTGCGGAGTACCCTTCATCGCCATTACTCCCAGGTCCACTCTAACCATCCAGACAACATCATTATTGAGATCTGCTAGAATATTCAGAAGAATCCTGAAGACCTGGCGAGACTTGCTGTCACTCAGACTTCAGTGATCGAGCGTGAAAAACTCATAAGGAGTGAAATCTTATTATAATGGAGAATCGGTGTCATCCTGTCTGTAGCCGAATCTACGTCACTGCTTACGTTACACTACTTGAGGGTATTGTGACGTAAGCAGTGACGTAGCTAGCACTGGTGTGAAAAACTCAAAAGGAGTGAAAAGATAATAAGGTAATTTACTTTACCGACATTTCTATCTGTATTTCATTACCTGACGCCTCTATTTCCCCCCTCCACTTAGCACACAAACACACATCTTATTTTCATTTTACATTTCACACCTTGTAGCTTATAATGTGACACGGGGATCTCTTTTCGTTGGCGTCAATTATTTTCTGACGAAAAAGGAAAAGTTTAAAAATTGTTTTTGTTTGTCACAGGAAATGTTCTTGTTAAAATAGGAAAAATTAAAATCAAACTATTGTATAAATTTTGACCCTGCTTATTGTGTTTACCGATACAATCAAAGGTGACTGCAAGCCACTGTGATATATTTACGGAAGTTTAAAGAACAAGAGTATTACATATTTTATATTCACAACCGGATATCCAAATAGTCTGCGTAGTCCAGTCGGCTAGTGCTGTAGAATATGCCAACTGCCTCTTTTCGCTTCTGATCACGTGGCACCATCGGGTGAACCGTTCGACGCGCCAGAGGTAAACATCCTCCAGTTGTTTGCTATCTAAATGACATGGCGGACGATTGAGTTAATGCCACATTTGAGTGTGTCGTCGGCTTCCGGGGCGCTACGTTCAGCAATGGTGGACGATACGCGCCAATTTTTGACACTGGAAACTGCCGGGTAATAAAGGCGGAATGAAAGATTTTAAATGTGAAACAGGAGGTTAAAAAATTATGTGAAACTAAAAAGTAAATTGCCTTCCCTTTTTTTTTCTTTTTTAATTTCTTTTATCTGAAAAAGAAAAGAGAAAAAATCAAACGTATAAAAGAGGCAAAAGAAAAGAAAAGATAAAAGATAAATATATACATCAAACATATATCTACTTACAAATGTAATACAATGCGGCTTTATATATATATATATATATATATATATATATATATATATATTATTGTTTAAAGGTTCCAATATCTGCCGAGAGATTGCTGGATATTTGGGATAGAAGATATATTCTAACATATATATAGACAACTAAGCCTTTAAATTCTTCTACATTAACAGACGGGTCGGGTTAGCTCAGTCGGAAGAGCGTTCGGCTAGAAACCACAAGGTTCCTAGTTCGATACCGATCCTCGCCAACAGCGTATGAGTAGCACAGGGATCTGTGCGGTAAAGTAAGAGCTGATGGTAGGTGTGGCGCTCCACTTCAGATCCTAAAAAACAATCTCCTTGGTCTAGCGCTATTGAAAAGGGGACTGGCTGATACCGACTTTAGGCCGCCCCGTCGACTTTACTTACTTACATTAACAGAACAAGTGATGATTGCTATAATTAATTTCTTTATTATCAACTAAAAGCCAATGGATGCATATATAAATAAACATTTGTGTTAAAAGGAAAGGAAAAAGACTATTACTAACAAATAATCAAAATACTCCGCCCAGTTACAATATCATATAAATTAGAAAGGCTAATGAAACTGAATATGCTTCAATAAGCGTGTGCAAATTAGCCTTTCCATTCACACTGTAAACCACATGTAGTATATATATAAATATGACTTGATATGATATATATATATATATATATATATATACACACACACACACACACACACGAAGGTGGGTTGAAAGGTTCATATCGTGACGTCATATACACTGTTTATTATGTATTTACCAATGGAATACAAGTATTGCGATACTAACCAAGTCGATACTCACTGGATGCCTCATACCTGCGACCTGTGTCATATTCAACCCGTGTAAATAACGACAAGTGTGTCGATAATGGGGATTATTTTGACCAATGGGATCCAAACACTGCACCACTGGTGGGAGAAATGTGTAGATCCGAAGGGTAGTATGTTGAAAAATAAGAGTATCTTGGCCAGCCTCAGAAATTTTCAGCCGACCCTCGTATATATATATATATTCATCCAGCGGCGAATTTTTAGAGGAGTTCAGGTCCAAGTTGAGCGCTCGATGTTCCATATAATTGAACAGAGCAATATAATTCGTAAAGAAAAAGGCTTAAATATCGGCCATTTTGCCGTTATAGATCTATTTCTGACCACTGGTATTTTCAATAAAGTTAGTGGTCTGATGAAACTCATAGGTATACACAGATACCTATGGACAGGAATAGATACATAATCGCAAAATGGCCGATTTTTAAGCCTTTTTTCTTTACCATATATATATATGTATACACCCAATCCCTCTGCACAATATATGAGATACAGGGTCAACTTTATAGCAGATTGGAATTCAAAGTTTTCTTTTTTCTACACTAGCTTGATATGCTTGCTTAAGAGCTATTGCCAAATAGTTCAATCGGTAAAAAGTAAAATGATCTTGACTTAACTCTCTCTCCCTCTCTCTCCTCTCTCTGTCTCTGTCTCTCTCTCTCTCTCTCTCTCTCTCTCTCTCTCTCTCTCTCTCTTCATTTCATATTTTCATTATATTCAATTGATTAGCCTTATCGCTTCCGCGCGCTCATCCTCTCTATATATCGTTCCCCTTTTTTCTTTCTTATTATATTTTTTGGTGTAAATCAAGATTATTATACTTTTTACATACTGAACTATTTTACAATAGCTCTTAAGTAATCATATCAAACGTTATAATAATTAAATTACCATACTGTGGTATATCCACAGATCGTGCAAATGATAATAGTAATAATAATAATAATAATAATATAGACAAATGTTATATCTGCACAGACATTTTCCTTGTGCCAGACTAAGTTAAGATCAGTAAATATTTTTAAAAAGCCGAAACAAGGGGAAAGAGGGAAAAGAGTTTATTAAAAAGCCTCAAGTCTTTTTTTTTAAAGAGAGTAAAATAAAGAAAATGTATAAAACGAATAAAAGATAAACAAACAAAAAGACTAACAAACAAACAAAAGGACTTGAATGGGTTGCATCTAACGAAAAGACTATTTTGTTTGTCGCTGGGCAGATAAAAGCAGCGTTATCTGAAGCAACACTAAAGTGAGAAAGAGATAAGTGAGTTTGGGGTTTTGTAGCAACGACAGAAAGATATAAATAATCAACTTACAAACCTTAATACCCGATCCCCAAAGCCATTATCCCGTCTGTCTTTATATTGTTCACACACACATATGCACGCGCGCATACAAATGTGCAAACATGCACATACACATGCATTCACGCGTACATGTGCTCAATAAACGCTTCGCATACACATATTCACAAACTTCTTAATAATTACGTTTAATAAACACTTTGTTGTGTGTCCATATTTATACACTCAAATTGCAGTTCCAGCAGATCCCAGGGTGAAGATGAAAGAAAACGAAAAGATAAACAAATATCTAGACATTGCTAGAGAACTGAAAAACTGTGGAATATGAGGGTGGAAGTGGTAGCCATTGTAATTGGTGCACTTGGAACGGTCCCAAAAATCTTAGTAAGCAGACGAGAGGAACTGGAAATCAGAGGAAGAATTGAGACCATCAAGACAACAGCATTGTTAAGATCGGCTAGAATACTCAGACGAGTTCATGGAGACCTGTGGAGACTTGTTGTCACTCATACTCTATTGAAAGACCATCAGTTAACTCTGGTGTGAAAAACTATAATAATAATAATAAGAAGAAGAAGAAAAGTGTATGGATTCTTCAAGCGACAAATTGGCGAGATTGCATGCGAGATGACCTGGGTATGTAAAGAAGAGGAACCTGTAGAGAGAAACTGAATCTTCTTTTATAGCAGCACAAATCAATGGCACAAGAACCAATTTTGTCGAAGCAAAAATTGATAAATAATAGAAAGCGTGGGTCATGGGGTAAGAGAGATGAAACAGCTAATCATATAATTTGTGAATACATCAAACTGACACAAAAAGAATACAAGAGCAGGCATGAGTGGGTAGGAAGGATGACCCACTGGGAATTGTGCAATAGATTTTTTTTTACCATACTAACAAATGGTCCTAGGAAATGAGATACATAAAATTCTCTGGAAAAATGGATATTACAATCCCAGTTCCAAAGACGGTAGAATAGTAGTTGTGTGTGAAGTGGCCGTAACTAAGTTCAGCATTGCGTTTATTCCACTACACGTGAAGACGTCCCAAGAAACGGTAAAAAGTGAGGCGTGTTTCATGGGAACACCATCGATAAAAGATGAGAAAAATCTAAATTGTCTGAAATTAGTATCATCAAACTATAGTAATAGAGGTTATGGGGGAATATATATATATATTCCAACTTTCACCCTAAACCTCTCTTACTATAGTTTGATGATACTAATATATATATCTACACCCAGGTAATACGAACCAGACCAATGAAGAGAGTAGCGAAGACATCTGAACATCAAAAGCAGGCCGATAAAGCAACACCTCTGACTCCAGCCAATTCCAATCCCACCAACCAAAAGGGCAGCTGAAGTTCAAAAGCAGGCCGGAAAATCAACAGCACTGACCCATAAAACCACCAGCATCCACAGTAGTCAACCAGTCTAAAACGTTTTTGTAAAAATTTTACTAAATTCCATTTTATTTCATCCAATATTTCGAGAGAATGACCCATTCTCTCGAAATATTGAATAAAGTAAAAGGGAATTTAGTACATAACATCCAACTGAGTTTTTCATTTATTTCCCACTTTACTCATGCTTTGCACTAAATCCAAAGAAGAAAAAAATATATATACAGATAAAATATATACACTAAAAACTTATCAAATATACCAACAAACAAGCATAAGCGGGCTCCACAATGACTATATGCGATATACGCATTGTAATTGCCTTCAAGCAAAAATATAAATAATTATATATACTTTATTCAACAATGCTTCTTAAAAACAAACATCTAAAAATCTTATTCCCTTCGCCGAAGAGAATATTGTTCATTCAACGTCCCCGTACCTCATATGGTAGTGTATCAGTATCATTGACAGGTTAATTTCGCAAGTATTGTCCGGTGCGTATCGTGGCCGAAGCAGTATAGTCTCTGACTATGCTGGTTTCGATTTCTGTCGGAGGGAAATCGTTAGTATACATCGCTGATGAGACTTAATAAAGTTGAAACAATCTGTACGATGTTCTACACACTGAACAATTCTTCGCCGAGATTCACTTATTTTCTATAATTATCGAATTTTATGCGATATACGCATTGTAATTGCCTTCAAGCAAAAATACAAATAATAATATATAATATATATATATGTATATGTTATCTATATAAATATATGTGTATATATATATATATATATATATATATATTATTATTATTATTATATTATATTATTATTATTTATATTTTGCTTGAAGGCAAATGCTTCTAAAGGCAATGCTTCTAAAAAAAAACATCCAAAATCTTATATATGTGTGTGTGTATATATATGTATATGTGTGTGTGTGTTTATATAGATATGTGTGTGTGTGTTTATATAGATATATATATATAACGTAGTTTGCTATATTAATTTGTAAAGATTGGCCTGTATCAGTGATAGATCCTATATATCTAATTTACGAAAGCGTAGACCCAGTTGGAAAGTCAGAACGTTGTATTTGATAAGTCGATTCTTCCCTATTCTTTCTGTATGTAATATATCTTGTATTTTCCTTCTGAAAAGCATTTTATCACGACAGAAGTGACGGGCGAAAATAAATGAATGATGAAATCAATTAACTAAACAGTGAAACTGTGCCAACAAAGTCGTGTGAGCATAAAAGAAGGATTTTCGGTAATAGGGCCAAAGACAAAAGTGATTATCAGATGGAAAGGCAAAAAGATTAAAGGAGTCAGTGCTTGTTTTTTCGCTTTTTAAAAATAAGAAGAAAACAACGATTGAAAGGGCGGCAAAAAGAATGTGCGTACACCAAAGAAGAAAAAGATAAGATTGTGAAAAATAAATAAATGAATGGATAAATGGAGAGAGGGGGGGGCTGACAGAGGGAGAGAGAAAATGAGGAGGAGATCAGGAGGAAGAGAAATGAATATAGATTGAGAGAGACAGAAAAGGAGAGAGAGAGAAATGAATAGAGATTGAGAGAGAAACAGAGAGAGGCAGAGAAGGGGTGAGAGAGGACGAAATAAATAGATTGAGAGAGAAACAGAAAGAGAGAGAGAAATTAATAGAGAGTGGGAGAGAAAGAAACAGAGAGAGAGAGAGAGAGAGAGAAACGAAAGAGATGAGAGAGAGGAAAGAAACAAATAGTGATTGATAGAGAAAAACATAGAGAGAGAGAGGGGGAGAGAAATGAATAAATAGAGATTTAGAGAGAAAAACAGAGATAATGAGAGAGAGAGAGAGAGAAAAAACATAGAGAGAGAAGGAGAGAGAGGAAGGGAGAGATTGTGTGTTTGTTAATATATCCGGCCCACGTACGTAATACAGACACGTTTATATGTAGGAAAGCAAGCAGGCATGCGAGCAGGTGAGAGGTAGATGGGTTGATAAGAGAAAGGTGCGTGGGTAGGTAGTTAATTCTTTCATCTTGCTTTTGGCGGCATTTTTTAGGTGCATTTTACGGAATCGCGTCGCACCCACCATATATATATATATATTATATATATATATATATATATATATATATATATATATCCCTATGCTTATCGTAACCCTTCCTCCTCTTCTCTCACTCTAGATTTTCTCACCTAACATTATGATACACACACACACACACACATACACACATATATATATATATATATATATATATATATAAGAAAGTGAGAAAATGTTGAGCGAGGGAAGAGGAAGTATTATTATATATATATATATATATATATATTAATAAACACACACACACACACACACATATATATATCAATAAACACACACATATATATATGTGTGTGTGTGCTTATATATAAGAATGTGATAAAACTATACATTTTCTCACCTTCTAATATATGTATATAGTCATCCAAAGACACAGTGTTTCGACGTATTACGTCTCTTCAGTGTGGCTAAACATTTGTAAGCTACCTACTGCCGGGATAAAAACCCGATTGATTCGTCATCAGTCAGGCTGCTTAACCGCTCGGCCATCGTAATGTAATATACAGAATGGGAAGGGAATTTTAACTGATAAATACACACATCTGTATGTATGTAAGGGGTGCCAGGGTCCTTTTCATAGGAGAGCGTTGCCTTTACGCTTAGTTGGAGGTCGTCAGCGAAATCCTCCCAGTAGGGGATGAAAAGCATATCTAGTCTTTCATATATATATATATATATATATAAGTCATCCACAGACACGTGTTTCGGCGTTTCACGCCTCCTCAGTGTGGCTAAACACAACAACTGTCCCTGGCTAGGAGCGAACTCCGACTGATTAGTTGCCAGCCTGATTTCTTAACCTCTCGGCCACTAATAGCTGCTGCAACGGGGCTAGTGTTTAAACTATTAAATACATAGGTTTGTTTATATATTTTACGATCACCGGGGAGATCTAGTCTACGAGCAGACGATCATTGCTTATATATGCTTGGTAGTTAAAGTTAATTTAAATCACTCCTTAGAGAGCTCTACCAAATTTTTGGGAGCATATATATATATATATATATAGATTAGAGGTATCCAAAACTTGGTAATATGGGATGCTTCTATATGTGATTTCAAAGATATACTGTATTATTATTGTATGATCCAGTATGTATAAATACAGTGAATCTTTAAATCACCAAAAACAGCTCAATGTATAATAAACTTTTTAGATTATATACAGAGCAATATTTATCTTAGAAAGGAAGGAAAAACTCAACACCGTAATTCCATAATAAATTTATTTCGACCAAAATTGGGGCCTTTATAAATCTAAGTTGATTTAATATAGCTCCCCAAAATTTCGTCTCATCAGATGGTAGATCAAGATAATTTGAATTGCATAACTGAAAAATTGGTTTCCCAAAAAGAATTTAATATATATATATATATATATATATATATATATATATATATATAGGTAAGAAAATGAAGAGTGCGTGAAGAGGAGAAATTACGATAAGGATAGGGTTGGAAGTGTTTAGAATGGTAGGAAAAAACGGTGTACGGTGTACATGAATGTAGGTGGACTTTGAAAGAAGATGAAAAGAGATATATTTAAAATCGAGAAAAGTGAGAGAGAGATGGGGGAGAAGGAGAGTAAATGAGAAAAAGAGAATAAAATAAACTTTGAAAAATAAAGGGACAATTCGTGGAAAGGAGAAAATGAAAACAACTGTAAAAAAAATAATAATAACGGTGGTGGTGATGATGGTGGGTCGATAGATCTTGTGATGGTGGTGGCGGCGGATGGTGTAGATGATGTTGATGGTGGTGATGGTGCTGCTACTGCTGGTTGTAAAATGCATAAACCAGACGCCAGCTGTGAATCGAAGAAGTACATCGTTTTTATGTGATGATGTCACGATTGGGTGTGGATGGGTGTTCCACTGGGAATTGTGCAAACTTTGATCATACAGAAAAAATAGTCTATGTACAAACAAGAATCTATCCTGGAAAATGAGTCGCATACAATTCGATAGCATTTTAATCTATATATATATATATATATATATATATATAAACTCTGACAGTGTAAAAAAAAAAAACTCCCGGCATAAGATCGTATCACTCAATCCGGGCCAGGAGACCAGATATAGTTTGTATCAGAATTATAGAATGGGTAGGTTATGTATAGACTAAGATGAGACGCTTAATCGTATAAAAAGCGAATGCAGCAAACTAGCACAAAAAGAAAACAAGATTGGTGCGACTGGGTGGGGAAGTTGCTCCTCTTGGAACTGTGCAAGAGATTTTTTTTAAATTGACTATGCTGAAAAATGGTATATGCAAAAAAAACAACAAACAAAAAAAAACAGAATCTGTTCGAGAAAATGATGAGTTTAATTAGGAGAATCTGTTAGACACTGTTGTACCATTCTTCTATTATCAGTTCAACCAAAAAGTGTGGTTGATCCTGCAAAGGCCTGACACTATAAACTAAATCAGCTGAGTAAGCACTCCAGCAGTTTGCATCTTATATATAAATATATATGCATATACATATGAAGAAAATAAAAGATTAGAAAAACTCTGACAAAATGTGAGGAAAAGTGAATAACGAACGCAAACAATTAAATTCAATTAATATTTCGCCTATGTTCGCTTCAGAAGTTTCATCTGATGATGCTTCTGAAGCGAACAGAGGAGAAATATTAATTGAATTTAATTGTTTGTGTTCGTTATTCACTTTTCCAATAGACGAAATTTTAATTGAATTTAATTGTTTGTGTTCGTTATTCACGTTTCAAATACTCTTTCCTCGCATATTCATATATATATATATATATATATATATATATATATATATATGTGTGTGTGTGTGTGTGTTTGTGTGTGTGAAAGAGGGAGGCGGAGATAATTAAAAGAAAACCTAACAGGTAGGAGATGAAACAAAAAAGGAATTAGAGGCTGATAAACTTGAAATGTAAATAAAGAAAATGTTTCTCTTGTGTTTCCACCTAAGCACGGAAGATGCGGATTAAGAAAAAGAAGCAGGCCGACAAAAACCCATTACCTTTTCAGTCTTTTCATTTTTTTCTTTGCTATTACGTTGGAAGCAAACACACACACAACACAATCACTGTCGGATTTAATTCCCTATTTTACTCCGTCTTATTTTTGAAGTTTGAAGTTTTTTTTGTAACAATTTTGAAATCATCATCCTGAAAAGCGTTAATGACCCAACAGTCACACACCAATTGAGCCACGGTTGTAGGTTTGATCTCGTTTGAGTTCAAATGTAAGACCTCCGTTATGTAGAGAGGTACAGAAGTGTAGCCAGCCCCCACTTCTGTTAATTGGTCCTCATCCTATAAACTGTCTTCCACAAGGGCCTCGATGTCTACCCCATATCAAGAGTTTGTCACGATTCCAGTTCGTCATTTGGGGTTTTCCAATCGCCCAGGATCGAGAATTGTCCGGACATTCCAGTGGCTATTGTTATCTGATTTATGTTGTAATATTTTCTGTTTCGCCCTGCTGGAGCAGCCGTCAAACCACATGTTGCTGGTCAGCTTGATAGGTGAACAGGTATTTTTTAGGCCTACTTTTCTATACACTTCCCAGATGTCGGAGAAACAGTGCTACTCAAGGGCTGCTCAGTCACTCACGACATCGTACGTTGCTGTTTAATCGACAATGCAGTGCTGTTAAATGGGTCACGACATCGCCATGTGTATGTTCATAGTTGTGCTCCCAGGCCATCAAACCTGCACACATCACCATTCCTCATCACCGAGGACTTGTAGAAATATCTACACATGTTGACATGTTGTGCGCTTGTGCGACACGCACCGCATGCTCTCCTTCCTCAAAGTCTAGTATCAGTGACAAGCTGAGGCAAGATGACTGTAAGACTTTGAAGAACGCAAGGTGAATGATCTAATGAATCTACGGGTCCACCACTCCAAAAAATTTTTTTTTTTTTTTTTCTAAGTTCTGACTTAGTATAAGTACACAGGGACCGTTTTCTATTAAATAGGTGACTTTTTATATACGCTCCTGTAATATGAAATGTATTAGGAGAGAAAGTTAAATGCATTTGGGCATAATGTTAATACAATATTTACTATTTAAAAATAAAATAAGTGCCTTATCTTTGAGAGCCAAATTCAGATAATGGTCTCTGACCATCTTATATAGTATCTATAATTTTCTGTTGCAGTGGAATTAGTAAATTATCCAAAGGTGCTCAATATATAAAGAGAAACATAATAATAATAGCAATAGTAGAAAAGTGTTAAGATTCTACCATGGTTTCAATCTCAATGATCTCATCAAGACCCTACCTTATATTTACCTAAGTCATTCCTTACTTAAAACTATATATATATATATATATATATATATATAGAGAGAGAGAGAGAGAGAGAGAGGATGGAAGGAAAAGAGGAGAGAGAGAGAGGAGGGTTTTCGAGAAGAGAGGAGGGACCGAGAAAGATGGCGGGGAGGTAATTATTTGGACGGCCTACTTCATTCCACGCCCAACTGATTCTTCTTCCTTATCCGATCATTTCAACGAGTGAAGTGTGCAAACATCTTAACACCCAACACGCATGCGTACTTGGCTTTTCGTCTCTTTTCCCGCCACTTA
Source organism: Doryteuthis pealeii (assembly GCA_023376005.1). Classification (NCBI taxonomy): domain Eukaryota; kingdom Metazoa; phylum Mollusca; class Cephalopoda; order Myopsida; family Loliginidae; genus Doryteuthis; species Doryteuthis pealeii. The sequence goes on along the minus strand of CM042137.1, from coordinate 39,399,068 downwards.
TCGAAACATGACAAAGGAAAATAACTCAATGAAACAATTTTCAATCACTTGACTCCATTTTCACGCTTTTTAAGTTTTACACAAAAAGGAGGAGAAAATAGCCTTCATCATGCACACGCGCGCATACACACACACACACAAACACACACACACACATATATATATATATATATATATATATATGTTGAGATCGTGAGAGAGAGAGAGCTAATACCCTTGGAAATAGATGCATCCAACCATTCTCCCTTCAGCTATGGGTGAATAGTTGGGCGGACTTGGTCTTTAACTTAAACTAGGCAACCAGTCTAGAAGGAGAAAAAAAATCTGAATTCAAACCTGTTAAACCGCGCTTAAAAGTTGACCTTGTCCATTATTCTGCTCATTTGGAGACTGTTCCAACTACAATTGGTATCACCTTCATATTTCAAAGCCTTTTAACAGAAAAAAAATGCAAGTATTTCTTGTCTTTTCCCTTTTATTTTCACACTCTAGTCAGCTATTATTATTTCCCTCTTTAAGGGGTTGTCATACCAGCCCGAGCTGGTGGTCTTTCACTGGAGGCTAAGTGACAGCTAGTCTCCTCAGGTCTTCAGGACTCTTCTGAGTATTCTAACCAATCTTAGTAATGCCAATTTTTGGATGGTTTCAATTCTTTCTCTGATTTCCAATTCACCCAGACTCTTTTCTAAACACCTGGGGACTTTTATACGGTACTAATTACAAATGGTATTACCTTTACCCTCATGTTCCCGAATCTGTTCAGTTCTCTGGCCAGGTCCAAATACTTTTGTTTTCTTCCATTTTCACTCTGTGATCCGCCGGTACTGTAAAATCCACGAGATGGCATGTTCTCTTTTTCTTGTTAATTAATTCAAGGTCTGGTCTCTTAGTTTATCTGTCTAGGTCTCAAAGTCTCAGAGGACATCATACGTTTCATTCTCTAGGAAAGATTCCAGTTTGTGCATAAGACATTTAGTAGAATGGTGAAAACATAATTTTTTGCACAATTCCCAGGGGATTACCTTTCATACCCAGTCATGCCTCGTCTCGTACTCTCTTTGTGCTAATTTGCTAAATGTTTCGTATTCTTCTTCTTATTATTATTATTATTATTATTATTAAATTTCAATTTATGTTCTCTTTTTTTTTTTTCAAATATTCAATAGCTCATATTAGGTGTTATACTTCTAACATAATTATTCAAGTAGACGTTTTTTCCGATATTTGAACTCGTATAGTTTTTTTTTTTCTTTTTTCAAGTCTCTCCCATTGTTCATTATTGTTTTTATTTTTTTGTTGTTGTTTATTACTTTTGATTTTTATATACCAGAAAAAATCTTTTTCATGTCTACATTTTCATATTAATTCATTTTCATTTCGTCCGTAATATTATTTCTAATTTTTTATCTCTTTAAAATTTATTTTTTATGGTGTTATTTTCCGAATTGTTTCGCATCACATTCCTAAGTATCCCTCGCATAATGTGGTAGATGTCCGTTAATACAACAGAAAGGTTTATCTGCCCTTTGACAAATCATTTTTCCTCAAGTCAAGTGTTTGTGAACCCTCATCACAGAGCTAATGGTGATCATTTTAAGTGAAACTTTTTTTTTTTTACAGTAGTGTAATTTCCGTGCCTGTTGAATTTCTTTACAATCGATTAAATTTTGTAGTTAACAAACACTTTTTATTTTTTATTATGAAACTGTCAGGTTTATCCCGAACAGCCTATATATATATATATATATATATATATATATATATATATATATATGAACAAAAAGTAATAAGACAACCAGGAATATTTCTTATATGTTATTTATTCTCAACTAGTTTCGACCTTAGGTCATCGTCAGGAGAAAATTTCTTATTTGAAGAAATTGTTTTTAGATTTTTTGAAAGGAAGCATTATAGAAGAACTATAAAATTTGGAGTATTTTTTAGGGTTTGACATGCTATTAAAATCCGGGTAGAAGAGTGTGTTAGTAGTAGCAAGTCCATCTGTTCCGTGAAGAACCTCTTTGAGGTGGATTATATATATATCTATATATATATATATATATATATAAAGTTAGTGTATCGAAGATATGGAGTCAATGGTACTTGGTAACTTACAATTTCTCGCCTATGTGATTTTCAAACCATGGTTTGAAAATCACATAGGCGAGAAACCATAGGAGAGAAACTTTCAGATCATGGTTTGAAAATCGCATAGGCGAGATGCTTTCAGTTAACAAGCGCCGTTAACCTGATGATTTCGCTACCATAACTTATATGTACATGCTCTATCAATGATATTAAGCACTCTTTACTTATGAATATTGCAAACTATATTATCAATATATATATATATATATATATATATATATATATATATATATATATATATATATAATATAGTTTGCAATATTCATACCTTCATACCGCATAACTTCTTTGCAACATCAATGTTTTCGTTTTGAATTCATATTATTTTTGTCTCCGCTATTGATAAGTCCGGAGTATAAACAAGCTCTGAAGGTGATTTTTACAAATCGAAATATTGTTCAATATTAGCTATGAATATGATATAAAATCTTTTCACTTTAACAGCATATTGTGTTGTTTTCATATCCTTATATATATATATATATATATATATATATATATATATATATATATATATAGGGTTTCGCGTATGCTTCACGTATTTGTTTGCAAGCTTATAAAAATATATGATGGTTTTTTTGAAGCAAGAAAGAAAATTGAAACTAATAATTCAAATGGACTAAATCAACTGTATTCCTTAAATATTAGTTCGTTTGAATTATCAGTTTCCCTATTCTTTCATTCTTCAAAAGAAAAATACACACACACACACATATATATATATATATATATATATATATATATATATATATATATATATTGGCGGTTTAGCTCACTCGGTAGAGCGTCCAACTAAGAACCATAAGGTTCCGGATTCGACAGTGTATGAGAACCACATGGGTATGGGCGATAAAGTGAGGACCTTATGGTAGGTGTGGTGCTCCACCTCAAACTTAAAAACGATCTCCTTGCGCTAGTGAAAAGGGGATATACTCCCTCACTGTCTGGCTGATACCGATTTTAGGCCACCCCGACTTATATGTATATATATATATATATGTATATATATATAAAAGAAAAGTCGTCGGGACGGCCTAATGTCGGTATCAGCCAATCAGCGAAAGAGTCTATCCCCTTTTCACTAGCGCTAGACCAAGGAGATTGTTATTGCATCTGAGGTGGAGTGCCACACCTACCATCAGCTCCTTACTTTACCGCACAGATCCCTGTGCTACTCATACGCTGAGTTGGCTAGGGCCGGAATCGAACTAGGAACCTTGTGGTTTCTAGCCGAACGCTCTACCGACTGAGCTAACCAGAGCCCTATATATATATATATGCTTGCTTCTTAGTCTCTAACAATGTCTTGAAAATTTAACAGACACCAAGCGATAACTAAAACGAAGTGAATATTTCCCATGTGGTATCTTAAAATCATAAGGTCAGGTAAACTATTACCTTTTATTGTTATGTAAGCGGAAATGTTGGTAGACTTAATTCTGCACACTCAACTCGACGGCAACGAGAAGTGTTCGTCTTAGTTTACAGATGGTAAGACCCCCCAAACATACGTTCGACATCTGGGTAAAATTTCATCAGTCGAGGACGGCTGTTCGCGAAACAATGATTCTTTCCTCTTTCCTGACACCTGGTCTCAATAAATGTCAGAAAGGTAGAGAGGCCCACATGGAAATGTTTTACTCGAAAAGCTAAAATAAAGAAAGAAAATAAAATGAGAATTAAGAAAGTAAGAATAAAATTGCCCTTGGAAAAGAAAAATAATCCACAGAAAAATGTCCAAATAAATTTTCTCTTGGTGACGTAATCTGCTTCTACAGATTCTAACTCTTTTTTTTTGCACTCTTATGTCATTTTCCAACTTTGCTTTGTTCAAGGGCATCTCCTTTGGAGTATTTAGTTCAGTTTCTTTGGTTAATGGCATATTAACCTTCGTGGATTATTTAATGCCAAAGCCATCCTTACAGAACAACAATCGTAGTACTATCTAACCCATAGCTGGGAGATGAGGATTTAGTTAAGTTTAGTTTCTCTGTTTAATGGCATATCAACCTTAGTGGATTATTTAATGCCAAAGCCATCTTTGTAGAACAACAATCGTGGTACTATTAAACCTACGACTGGGGAGATGAGGAGGTTAATACCTTTCCCAAGGGTATTAGTTCAAAAGTGAATGTAATAACGTGATTGGACTTCGAACTTCCTAACTAATTAAAAATTAATCAATCGCAAGAACGTTTCACTGTTTTAATCTAAGGCACCTGTTTGGTTTGGTTTGGTTTATTTGTTTAATGGCATATCAACCTGTGTGGGCCATTCAATGCCAAATCCACTCTTGTAGAATAGCTATGATAGTATTGAAACCAAAGCTGGGGGGATAAGGGGTTCATACCTTTCAAGGGTATTAATTCAAAAGTGAAAATAATAATGCGACTGGAGTTCGAACTCGCTTACTATAATGTCGTAGCCCAGCCCGTTAACCCTGGCCACGGGTACTCCCCTCCTATTGTGATGCTAGCTGACTATTCTCAGTAAGTTTGATTCTCATAGATTCCCGATAATTATGGCCTTGTGCCAAACTAAACAAGTTGCCTTCCTTTGTTCATTGGATCGCATAATTTATCGCATCAACCATATTTACTTACGCAATATCAAATTAGGATAAGAGTATACACCCTGTCGGCGAGGCTTAGAACATGCTGACTGTAACCCATGCTAGGGCAACACCCCTCATAAAAAGGGTGTGCTGGGTATAACACAAAACTACCTCTGATAATGCGGTTCTGGAGCTTTGAGGAGTTTGAGGTATCTTTTCATTATTTGTTACCTTTCAACGTGTTATATCTAGAAGGAAAAAAGACGCAATCGGTTGTTCCCCATTTATTTCGTCACAACTAAGACGGAAGTGACGTACGTCATTTCTCGTTGGTCGCTCACTGCTTATGACATCAATAGCTGTGGCAGTGGCAGTTACGTTTTCTTTGCGTGTGCAGAACGTTATAGTGCTAAGTGAACTCTCGTTACAGAAACGCCTACCGGAATTGTATGATGTTTGAAGACCCGAAACTCGTTATGATCTCAATAACATCACTGATGAGGCGATCCCGCGCTCTCTTTGGGTGTATGATTACGAATATAACTGAGAGGAAAAAAACTCTTAAGAAATGACAACAGGAAAAATGTAAATGTATGCGATTCCTTAACCTCTTGTCATAAAATAACTCTAGACAGGTTGACATGACTTTAAAATCAATGAACGAATCAATCAATACACTTTTTAGTAGCTTTGTGCATATGTATTTATCAGTAAAAAAAATTATTCCTGCTTGTGGTTGTTAACTAGTTTTGATCCCGTCTAGCCGCACTGAAGAGACGAGTAGTTCGAAACAGTAATGTATGCGGATAACAATATATATATATATATAATATATATATATATATTATATATATATATATATAGTTTGATATACCAAATTGTTGGGTAAATCCTTGCAGTGAGAAAAAACAGCAAGTAGATTGATTGTAAAAATATACTAAAACATCACCAGGGAGAAAAAATGTTGGAAAAAAGAAAAGACCAAGATAATCGTACCAACCAAAAATAATCTTATTGGTACAATATTTTGGCTAAAAGAAAAAAACAATTTATATAATTATAATATATATATATATATATATATATATATTATATTAAACCATAAAAAGTGCTCAATACCTAAGTAGAGCAAATATATATTCATACAAAACTGCCAGGAAACTAAAGCTAATAATTAAAAAGTGCTCAAAACCTTAAGTAGGCAAAAATTTTTAATAAATTATAATATATATATATATAAATATATATAATATATATAATAATATATAATCACTCAAACCTATCCATCCTATTTCGAAATCTTGTTAATAATGTAATTTTCTATATTCATAAACAAAGAGAGTTTTATACCAGGGGTAAAATATAGACATCAGATTGCAGACACCACAGCGCGCTGTGACTGTCGGTTTCTCACCTACGTGATCATCTGATCATGTGGAGAACTAATGATACTTTTTGTGACTTGGTTTTGCATATGAGGTGAAGCGCCACACCTACCATCAGCTCGCAAATTTACCACACAAATCCAAGCTTCATTTTCGTATAACCTATAAGTTTTTAGATCTCCTGAGGAAGGTGTACCTTGAACACCGAAACCGTGGTAGAGACAAAAACCTTTTCTACAACTATAAATGCTCTAATTTTATGAAATGTATTGAGCACTTTTGGATTAATTACTAATGCTACTACAATGAAAACGTCGTAGCAACTTTTGATGAATATATATATATATATATATATATATATATAAGTAAAGAAATAACAAAAGACTTAGAGATCTTGCATTATAGTCTATTTCAGGGAGCTTAGACAAAGTGTCTAATTCTCCCGACTCATCAGATGCGAATGATGAAGTCTTTATCACTTTTAAGGCATTTGAAAACAAATTTTGTTTTCCTGATGAGTTGGGAGAATTAGACACTTTGTCTAAGCTCCCTGAAATAGACTATAATGCAAGATCTCTAAGTCTTTTGTTATTTCTTTACTTATAAATTTGCTCTGTGACTCTAACAATAAGAGCACACATTGAGCTCTCAAACTGCGACAGGTTTTTTAAAATAACTCCTATGTCGTAAGGGAGATTTCTTCTCTGGACTTTTGGATTATATATATATATATATATATATATATATATATATATATATAAACTAAGCAAGGAAGTAATTTCTTATTTACTTTGTTTTGCTGCCAGCCTGAGGATTGACATTGACAAAACTACAGTAGTAGGAAAACTTTGGACATTTCTATATTTAATTTATATATATATATATATATATATATATATATATATATATATACGTGTGTGTGTGTATGTTTATATACATATATATGTATGCATTACTCTATATATACATTATATACATATATTTTGTGCGTATTACACACACACATATATTTATACGTGTGTGTGTATAACATGGATATATATATATATAACATGGCTTATATATATGTGTGGTTGTATGTAGGTGTGTTTATATACACATATATATGGATTACTAAGTCTCTCGGTATATACGCGTATTTGTTTGTATAGGTAAAACTGTATGGGTGATTACCTTATATCTGTTAGTATGTGACAGTGAATATGTTCGTATTGTTGTAAAACATTTCACAATCTTCCCATGTGTGTCAAAATGACATAAAAACAACACACAAAAACCGGAAGCTGCCCGAAAAAAGCCGTCACGAAGTACGAGTGTCGTAACGATTGTTAGCCAGGTCGTCTTTATCCAATGGCTGAATTAAACAAATCAGTAAAAAATAACAAGATAAGCAAAAAAGATGAAGAAGAAAAAAAATAAAAGAAGAAGACGAAGACGAAGTTGAAAAAAGAAGAAGAAGAAGAAAAGAAGAAGAAGAAGAAGAAGAAGAAGAAGAAGAAGAAAGAAGAAGAAGAAAAGAAGAAGAAGCGTAAAGTTTAATGAAAGGTGAAGAAGAAAAAAGAAGAAAAAGAAGAAGTAAAGTTAATGAAAGAAGAAGAAGAAAGAAGAAAAAAAGAAGAGGCGTAAAGAAGAAGAAGAAGAAGAAGAAGAAGAAGAAGAAGAAGAAGAAAAAGAAGAGGCGTAAAGTTTAATGAAAGTTGAAGAAGAAGAAGAAGAAGAAAAAGAAGAGGCGTAAAGTTTAATGAAAGGTGAAGAAGAAAAAAGAAGAAGAAGAAGAAGAGGCGTAAAATTTAATGAAAGTTGAAGAAGAAGAAAAAGAAGAAAAAAGGAGGAGAATAAGAAACGTAAAGTTTAATGAAAGGTGAAGAGGAAAAAAGAAGAAAAAGACAAAGAAAAATAAGAATCGTAAAATCTGATGAAAGAAGAAGAAATACAAAAATTCAATACAAGAATTAGTGTAAAAATTCAATAGAAGAAGAAGAAGAAGAAGAGAACAGCAGCAGCAGCAGACACGCATGCGCGGTAAAAACATCGAATCGCAGCCATAAGACAAGGGAGGAAAGATGACAGATGGATAAAAGCAAGTTGAGTCAGTTTCCAAATAGCGACAGACAGGAAGAGACAAAGGGAAGAAAGACATTGGTTTTGTCATCATCGTTCTGTCTATGTTGTTCTTCAAGCTCATCCTTTTCATATTTTTTCATACTCTTAAAGAAAAGATTATTCAAATAAGAATATATACACATATATATATATATGGCGGTGTGTGTGTATTACAAAAAAATGGCGGCAAAGGGCAAATATCAAAATATAAATAAAATAAAGTAAAAAATAAAAAAATAAAAATAATTCTGAAATGGACGACAAAGACAGACCAAAAACTACCGCCTCGCCTTTTTCATTGAATTGATCGTACAAGCAAGTCACGTGTCATTCCTGGCTTCTTATCCGCCACTTCCGTCTTTGATAATACACGGATCGGCAAAGAATATAGACACTTGCACATTCTTATTCACAATGAAAGTTGAATCATTCTTGTATTAGATTCGTGAGTGGCTTCTATGAAGAAACTGAGAGTTTTTCACCGCTCAAATAGACTTTGTTTGAAAAATCCTTGAGTGAATTCAACGCTGTCCTTTAACTGAAACAACTGGGCATGCGTAGATTTCACACAATCTAAAGAACAACAAAAAATACTCATAAAATTATTCGCACCCCCCTCTCTCTTTCTGTCTCTATCTTCTTTTCTAAGAAAGACAATCATTCTAATGCACTAATATATATATATATATATATATATATATATATATATATATAATATATAATATATATGGGGGGGGATATCATATGGTCGTATCTTTTCTCTGTATGTGTGTATTTTAACAAGAGTATATACATAAGTAGACATAGATAGATAGATAGATAGATAGATAATGAGTCCATAGATAGATTTGATCTATCTTCCATCTTTGATAATATCCCCCCCTCTCTCTCTCTCTCTCTCTCTCTCTCTCTCTCTCTCTCTCTCTCTCTCTCTCTCTTCTTCTTTTTTTTAAGAGAGGTAATCACTCTAATGCACTATAAGAACACAAGCCATGGTTGCATACTCAGTTGTTCCATATTCGTGCATATTTACAAATATATATATATCTATGTGCGAATATCATTTGGTCGTATCTTTTCTCCGTATGCGTATACGTATGAGAGTGTGTATTTAAGAAGAATATATACATAACTGGGCATAGATAGATCGATGTATTGATAGATAGATAGATAATGAGATAATAGATAGATAAATATGAGACAATAGATATATAGATAGATAGATAAATAGATAGATAGATGTGAGACAATAGATAGATAGATAAATAGATAGATATGAGACAATAGATAGATAGATAAATAGATAGATAGAAAGAGACAATAGATAGATAGATAGATAGATATGAGACAATAGATAGATAGATAGATATGAGATAGATAGATAGATAGATAGATATGAGACAATAGATAGATAATGAGTCCATTGATACATTTGATCTATATTCTGCCTTTGATAAAACTCTCTCTCTCTCTCTCTCTCTCTCTCTCTCTCTCTCTCTCTCTCTCTCGTATCTTTTCTCCGTATGCGTATACGTATGCACTATAAGAATACAAAACATGGTTTCATATTCATAAACATATATCTATGTCCGAATATCATTTGGTCATATCTTTTCTCTGTGTGTATGTGTGTGTGTGTGTGCGTGTGTGTGTGTGTGTGTGATGGGGTCGGCGTGGTTATGTCTGGGAATGTTTGTGAATTGCTTGTTCGAAACAAACGCGTCCGCCATTGTACGTTTGCTTGTTGTTAACTAGTCCGTGCGTTTGTTATGCGCAGTGTAGACACGCGGAAGATAACAATAATCAAATGTTATTTACATGTGAAACATGTAACATAGACAGTGTTAAAGTTAGAGCTTTTGTAGAGATATCGGCTTCAAGTCATATGAAATCTGGCCACGAAGAAAGAAAAAGAACTTTGCCGATGAACGAAGGAAAACAAAGAGGGCGACAGTAGGAGAAAAGAATTCAAATACTAAAATAGAAAGAAAGAAAGAATTAGGTTGAATGAATACTAATGATAGAAAGAATCCAGAAAGAAAGAGCGATAAAAACAGATGCCCGTCCTTCATGAAAACAGCAGCAGCAGCAGTAGAAAGATAAATTGAAGAAATGAAGGAAAGCATAAGATTATGAGATAAAAATAAGACGAGAATAAGAAATAGGAAATCAATCTTTATTTTAAGAGGAATATATGAGTAGACAGATAGATAGATAGAAAAGGAAAATACGTAGATAGATAGATAGATAGAAAGATAGAAGGGGAAAATATGGAGATAGATAGATAGAAAGATAGAAGGGGAAAATACGGAGATAGATAGATAGATAGAAAGGGAAAATACGGAGATAGATAGATAGATAGATAGATAGATAGAAAAGAAATAAGATAGATAGATAGATAGATAGATAGATAGAAAGGGTAAATACGGAGATAGATAGATAGGTAGAAAAGGAAAATACGGAGATAGATGGATAGATAGATAGATTG
>CM042137.1:39330890-39383390 GCA_023376005.1 Doryteuthis pealeii | reverse complement strand
AAAAGCATAATAAAAATAATATTTAACCGAATTCTTTATCATTCAGCTGTCTTTGGTTTGCCTTGGCAGTCATTCGTGCGACTTCTTTTTTCATCAGCTCGACTCGTGTGATCGAAGTCCGAAAATTTGTTCAACAACTGAGGCCTTTTTACTCAATTTCTTTTCTTTGAACTCTGAGTTGTTCGAGTTCAGAGTCGTTCGAGAAACGAGATTCTACTATATTATGAATCTTGTTCAAGAGGGAACGTGGGTTTTAAAAGAATTATTAATTGTTATCCGTTAACTCTGTATCTATTCACGTATATGGTCTATAATGGAGGTACGTGGTATAATGGTTAGAGTTGTAGGAAATGGACGCGTCGACCCATGTTCAAATCCTAGACTAGACTGTTTGCATTTTCACAGGCGATAATACCCTTGCGAAAGGTATGCATCCAACGACTCTCCCTTCAGCTATGGGTAAATAGTAGGGTGGACTGGGCTCTTTAACCGTGGCTAGATAACCAGTCTATGTAATGGAAAACTGAATTCAACCCTCTTAAAATCCGCTTAAGATATTGACCTTGTGTCGCATCCAACTCGTGCAGAGGGGTTGGTTATTATATATATGGTCTATAATATGAAATTGGGGCGCGTTCTGTAATGGTTATCATCGTAGGAAATTGACTCAGCAACCCATGTTCAAATCTTGGACGAGACTGTTTGCATTTCACATAGCACTAATACCCTGACGAGAGATATACTCTCCTTCCAGCTATGGGTAAGTAGTAGGACAGATCGGGCTCTTTAAGCTTGGCTAGGTAACCAGTCTAGGATAAGGAAATCTTTGTATCCAAACCTGCATTCGAGGTTGTTTGCATTTCACATAGCGCTAATACGTACCCAACTATTCTCCCAGTTATGGATAACTAGTTGGGAACACTTGACTCTTTAACATTGGTTAGGCAACCGGTCTAGGAGAAGGAAAAATCTGAATACAAATCTGTTAAACCCTGTTTAAGAAATTGGTCTTGTGTCACATCCTACTCGTACGGAGGGATTGGTAATTATGTTTGTATAATAATATGAAATTTTGGCTTAGCTTGTTAATATACTCTATCTCACTGATGAGCGTTAATCTTATGTCACTGCCGACAAAGCGATGTGGTTGCAGTCAGTTTAAAAATTGTGTAAAGTCTCTGTTTGTGTAGTCTGCTATATACGTATTTACCCAAGCCCTCCGCCGCTGGATGTGATAATTTTTACACCGATTTTAAGCAAGTTAAAGCTGGTTTTAATTCAGAGTTTTCTTTCCCCTAGACTGGCTGCCACATCAAAGTTAGAGTCCAGTTTGTCCTACTATTTACTCATATCTGGAGGAGAATAGTCGGATTTATTCTCCATACACCTAGCTTAGTATACTACTTGGCCCCAAAATAATCATTTACTTAACCTACCTTTGTTTGGCACATGACCGAAAGTATGGGGTGCCCAGTGAGAATCTAACTTATTACCAATAGTCTGTTAACCTAGCTCGTTAACCATTACGCTACGCAAGGCACCTGATACCTGAAAATGCAGACGCACCTTTGTCATGAAAAATTCCATTCGCAGACACTATTTTCTACAAACTGTTCTACAAAAATACGATAACCAAACTCAATCCTTTCTACAAACTGGTACTCAACGAAGAATGCTAACAATTCTTACTCTGATTTCCAGTTGCTCTCATCTCATTTCCATGCCTTTGTGGACCGTTCCAAGTGCCCCAACTAAAATTGGTATCACCGCCACTTTCATGTTCCACAGCTTTCACAGCACTCTGACAAGATCTAGGTATTTTTTCTTTTATTTTCACTCTATAATCAGCTGGAATGACAAAATCGACTAGAAGACAAGTTTTTTCTTCTTGTCAATCAATACCAGTGTTGGTCTTCTAGTCGGGATTGGGTGATCCCTTTTTATCTCTATTATTAATATTGATGATGATGATGATAATAATAATTGTTGAGATCGGTTAGAATACTCAGAAGAGTCCTGGAGACTTGAAAAAACTTGTTGTCACTGAGACTATAGTGAAAGACCAAAGGCTGATGGGAAAAACTCACAAGGAGGGAAATAATAATAAAAAATGACACACAAACATATATAAAACATGCTTTTATATATATAATATATATATATATATATATATATATATATATATTATATATATACGTGTGTGTCTTCTGTAGAAAAAGCATCTCAGATATTAAAAATAAGAGTTTCTCTGGATTCTAAAGAAATGATTTCTTTGGAAATGAAAATAAACTTAACATGTGATTCTGAAAACAATCTTAATTTTCTTTAGCTTTTTTTACAGGCGTAATTTGCGATTTTCTCAACGCTCACTGTACTAAGTTCTGTATAGTAGTGGCGTGTTCATCATTGACAGGTTAATTTGGCGTATTTCGTGTGCGGCGTGCCGGGCGGCCCAGGGGTAGAGTCTCTGACTCTGCGTGCTGGGTTCTCCGGTTTGATCTCTGTCGTAGAGAGATCGTAGGTATACACTACTGATGAGACTTAATAAGGTTGAAAAAGCTGTACGGTGTTCCACGCGTCGCATGCGTTATTTGCCGAGTTTGCTTGTCATGATCATTTTCAATAATTATCGAATTTTATACGATATACGCATTGTAATTGCCTTCAAAAATATAAATAATAATATACTTTACTTAACAATGCTTCAAAAAGCAAATTATCAAATACTCTTATATATATATATATATATATATATATATATATATATATATATATAAGGGCAGTTGGTGTATATGTACGTATGTATGTATATCAAGATTGAACTAAGAAAATACAGACAATTAACGTCCAAATAAACGTATATAGACATTGAATATCACCAGTTCTTGCTTTTTGTCCAAAACTTATGAAGATTAGATTTATATTCGAAGATATTTAAAAATTAAAATATACATAGAAATAGCATTGAAATTCTACTTAAAAATATCCAGCATATGTAAATCTCAAAAGTAAACAAATCAATACACCAGGGGTTTCGTCCTCACCCTCTACCAGTTGACTCTGGTAACCGCTTCTAGTATATATATAAAGAGGAAAAGTGGACAGATGGTGCAAGGAAGAAGAGATAAATAGGATAATTCGCTCTTGTTTCGATACTTTTTCTTTGCAGTGTCTAACTACTGCCCCCCCCCCATTTTATTTCCCTCCTTACCAGATAATCCTACTTTGGACTATTCCATCTTGGACGATTTGGACGGTTTCATTTTTAGCCAGAGGGTGTTGCAAGATGATAACGGTTGTAAAATTAAGGAACACGAGTATTAGTATATAGATGAAATTTTTCGTTTTTAGGGAGAATAAACCTGTTTTTCCTATTAGTACAACAATTTGGACCACATCCCCAAACCGAATAATCTTAAATATTCAAGAAAATGTGTTTCTTGTTTTAGAGAAAACATAGCTCTGATGATTTTTACGGCATACCCAGTTAAACAAATAAAAGAACATTAGAAGAAAAGAAACAAAAAAAAACGTTTATATTATCGTTTGTTCTTATCCCATAAGAAACGGCCCATGCGATCTTGAAGGAAGAAACTATATCCAAAGTTCCCACCCTTTATCAATCCGCAAGGATGGTTAAATTTTCTAAAGTAATTTTGCAAATGTATCAGTGAAGGACAAAACAGACCGGGTCCCCCGAGAAGATATCCGTAAAATCGTGAAATCAGATCTGAACATTTTCTTGCTCAACATTAGAAACGTAATCTGATAACGTAATAATATGTTAGTTCTTGTCTTCTCAAAGAAACAATTATGACGTTTTCAAGCAATCCCATCTTAAAATATACAAAGTATCACAGCACCCCCAATATATATATATATGTGTGTGTGTGTGTGTGTGTGTGTGTGTGTGTGTATGTATTGAGAGGAGGTGTGCCTAAGTGTGTTTTTATTTCTCAGGGGCCTCTTTTCGTTATTCTAAAATAGCCAGACAAAAGAAAGAGAAACAAAGAAAAACTCGCACTTATGACTAGAAAAATACACAAATATTAAGATATAGTGTTGCGTTCATTTCAGAGTTAATTTTACGGTTCAGTTTTAACCCAATGACATGATATGCTGCAAGCCAGACTAAAATTTAATGTGGTTGTATTACAAAGTCAAAGAGGGGTTTCCAGTTTCTCTTACTGACTCAGAGATGGATTCTTCAGTGGTTCCTGAGCGTTAGTTTTCTTTCTTTCCTTCTTTCTTTCTTTATTCATTCTTCTATTCATTTATTTATTTTTCAGTCCAGTTCTATCAATATATCTACCCTTGGGAACTCTATGACCCCCCCCTATCAAATGGGTTAAATAGTATCACTACTGTCCTTCTACAAGTAGCGATTTGACATTAAATATCCCACGTAGGTTGACATGCCATTAAACAAAGAAACGAAGCCAAACCAAACATATCTAACTATGTAACACAGAAAAATATAAGAAGAAAAAAAGAAATAACGAAAGAGAGTAGGGGAAAGATAAAGAGGAGATGAGAGCACAGAAACGATAACGCTAATCTGTTTCAATCGAACATAAAGAAAGATGAAAAGAAGGAAAGAAAGAAAAAAGTGAGAGAGTTAAATCAATATTATTATACTTTTTACATATTGAACTATTTCGCAATAGCTCTTAAGTAAACATATCAAACGTTGTAATAATTAAATTATCATATTGTGGTATATCCACAGGTCCTGCTAGTAATTAATAATTTATTTATTTGTATTTCTTAATCTGTTGTGTGAATTTCTTTGGTTTCCTTTTTTAATGGCAAATCAACCTTTGTGGTTTATCTAATCCCCAAACCATTCTTGTGAAACACCAGTGGTAATATCTAACCCATTGCTGAGGGGATGCGGGTTTCATGCCTTTCCCAAGGAGATGAGTCCGAAAGTGAACGTAATTGTGTAACTAGAATTGTAGTCCAAAATATTAGCAACTACGCCACGGGGACTGTTGTGTGGGGAGTCACCGTGGCGTTATTGCTTAACGTGCTGGACATCGAAGTAAGCGAGTTCGAACTCCAGTCGAGCTATTATGTTCACGTTCGGGTGGTCATGGTATTAAATAATCCACGAAATTGATATGCCATTAAACAAAGAAAACCAACCTTATTTTGTTATTTACGTCGTTTTTTTTTAATTTTATTTCCACACTTAGGTCGTAATGCTACGACCAATAGGAAGCTCATTATTTATTTACTTACTTATTTGTTTATTTTTTTTTATCTATGGTGGGTTGACTTGTTGCTAAGATCAGTCATATAATCATTATTTTTGAAGGTGCGTGGTGTAATGGTTAGAGTCGTAGGAAATGGACCTGAGTTCAAATCCTGGTTGAGGCCGTTTGCATTTTACATAGCGTTAATATCCAATGGAAAGGTATGCACCCAACTACTCTCCATCCATCAATGGGTAAATAGTAGGGAAGACTGGGCTCTTTGGTTAGTCAACCAGTCTAGGAGAAGGAAAACTTTGAATTTAAACCTGATAAACACCGCATAAGAAATTGACCTTGTGGCATTTCCTGCTCGTAATGAAGGGTTAGTAAATATGTATACCTGTAAATGGTTCGATGCCAGTTGAAATTAAATAATTGGTTGGTTGGGGTTTTTTACAGCATGTCACCTCATTGTTTCATACCACTCCGGGTCAGAGTGGCCCTGGGAGCAATGGTGATGAAGGGATGCTCCACATTCCCCAGTGCTCCAAACTAGAACCTCACCATCAGTTTAATGTCATTCCCAGGACATGAAGACCCTCAATCACAGCCTTCTAGCACATATATGATAAAAAGGGTTGGGGCATGCCATAAGGGTAATAGAGTTGGGACAATCATATCGGTGCTAGGGCTTGACGTTTTCAGTCAATTGATCGGAGGAGTCCTCTCTAACCTCCCTAGCCTGAGTAAGTACCAAAGTGGGGTGCTGCATGTAATGGATTGCTCAACCATCAGGGTTCCGTCCTTAAGCATTACGGGTTGCCACCCATGGCCAACATGTGGCCCAATTGGGGGGCCTTACCCCTCTGCAGAGGCGCAGTCGGTGATTTCTAAAGTCCAATGCGACAGGGCTAAAAATTAAATAATGCTACTTAATATAATTGTTTTAGTCATACACACTGTGACTAGTGTCAAGCACCCAGTGAGGATCGAAGTCACTACAATACTAACGTTGTGCTAGATTAGCTTGCTAAACACTAATCGATGGTAAGGCTGATTTACTGATTGATTTTAATGGCATATCAACCTATCCACAGTCACTTACCTATTTTCACACAAACTATCCGAGTAAAGCGAAAAAACACGCTGGATACTGGAAAAGTAAGGACGAATACAGAAGGGATGTTCTCCTGTGGACACCTACAAATGGACACACCAGAGTAGGCCGACCAGCAAAGAATTACATTGATCCACTCTGTACGGATACTGGATGTTGTGAGGGGGATTTGTCAGGAGCGATGGCGGGGGTGGCGGGAGAGATTAAAACGAATCCTTGCTGTCAGCGCAATATGATATGTCCACGCTACCCTAACTGTTAGCTCAGTCGGTAGAGCATCCAAGGAGTATAGAGGAAAACAAGGTTCCGGATTCGATACCGGTGCCTCACCAATTCAGTGCAGGAGTAGCACAGTTTGGATTTGTGTGGTAATGTGGGGAGCTGATGGTAGGTGTGGTGCTCCACCTCAAATGCTAAAGCAGTCTTCCCGCTAGCGCTAGCTAAAACACGATAGACTCTTTCTGTCCGACTGATACCGACAATAGGCCACTCCGCAAACCCTTTTTTTAATTCATTATTACTGAACATAATTCATTATTTCTTCGACGCTTTGTTTGATCAACAGTAAAACTATTCAAAATGATTTTCCAGGTTGGGTTATTGCTATGCTCAGATAGACCGTGAACACATGAAGAAAGCCAGATGATACAGCGGTCGAAACGTTGTGTTTTTACATACCACAATAAAGACGAGGACAACAGTCCGAAAAATCAAAATAATACACATCAAGCCTCATCTCAAAAATTCAGACAAAAAATTCATTACATTCTATTTTATCATATTTCATACATTAATGCTATTTTTCTTATTGAAAAGAAAAACTTAACAAAAAAATGGGTGTTTTTTGTGGTTAGAACGGATTAGTGGCATTTCAGTTTATTTCAATGGAGAAATTGATTTGATATACGAGGAAATTGAGTTACGAGTGACAAGCAAAAGATAATGACATTAGATTACGTATAAAAAAGCATTACATCTCACGGAAATACCTGAAATCTTTGAAATACTAGGATTGGGTTAGGGCTAGTGTTAGGGTTAAGGTCAGTGTTAGGGTTAGGCTACTTCGTGAGTTTCCGTAATCTAATACTATTTATATGTAAAATGTTTTGATATTATGTCTTGTGCGCTATTCTGCATTTGTACCAATTTGATATACGAGGAAATTGGGTTTCGAGTGGAATCAATTAAACTCGTAAGTTAAGGTATCACATAACAACTAATACTACTTACCGTATGAGAAAAGAATATTACATCAATAACTACCAGGTATTGGAAAAGGATACTAATGCAGAATAGCGCGCAAGAGATAATATCATTAGAATCGCATTTTACGTATGAATAGCATTAGATTATGGAAACTCCCGAAGTAGCCTAACAATAACCCTAACACTAACACTAACCCAAACACTTACCCTAATGTCTCAAAGTTTTCTGGTATTTCCCTAAAATATAAGGAAATGTAATGATATCATCTCTTGTGCGCTATTCTCCATTAATACTAAAAATAGATTATTTTTGGTCGTTGGAACGGATTAGTGGCATTTCAGGTTATTTCAATGGGGAAAATTGATTTGATATACGAGGAAATTGAATTACGAGCGGAACGAATTAAACTCGTAAGTCAACGTATAACAGTACATCTAATACTACTTACGGTATGAGAAAAGAGTATTGCATCAATTACTACCAGATATGAAAAAAGCTTTTTACGACTAATGCTTCAAGGCGTAAATACATTTTTAAATATGTTGTTCTTATTTTTCATTTAATGCATGACTAACAGTCTTAGTGTTTTATTTTCCAGTATTTTTAGGTTTTTATCTTTTTGTGCCAGTTTATTTATGAAAGGTCACAAAAGGTGACAAGGAACTGTTTTGACTTCATCAAGTTTTTTCCTTCTTCTTTTTTTTTTTTTTCTTTTTTTTTAACGTATCTTTACGCACACACATTCATTTCTTTATCGCGTAATCTGGTTATCATCACAAATGTTACAACGGAAAGAATGATGAATGAAGAAGCCAAAGAAACAACAACACACACACAAAAAAAAGAAGAAAAAAAAAGCGAAAGAATTATGACATATTGATAAACAAAAAACAAACAAGTGAAAAATAAAGTCAGTGCTGGATTGGGTCGTGCTTTATTCTGCTCTTAATACAAGCCAGGCCTGCTCAACAAAAAGATGGGATTTTGGTCTGAACTTTATATCATACTTTGTAAATATCTCGCCAACCTCTGAGATCACAAGGGGACATCACAAATACAGAACTGTATCAGATTTTATACCCCAATTCCTTGAGCTTACGGTCAAAGCACCGGTTTCTGCCAGTTCACCGAGGTTAAGCAAGGATGAGCCTGTTCAATATTTAGATGGGTGACCATTTAACAATGGCAAGGTACTGTAAGTAAACACATATACAAAATGACTTGATTCAGCATTAAATGACCCAAAAGTGTTGATATGCCGTAAAATAAAACAACCAACCAGAAAAAATGTAAATATGGATGTACAATGAACGCAATTGGCAAAACTCTAAGCATAAAATCACCCTAGATTGTTTGATATGCCGTTAAAATCAATCAATCATCAGCTTTATTGTGGATTAATGTTCAACAAGCTAATCTCGCAGACCGTTAGTACTGAAATGCCACATTACGCCAAGCCCTAGCACCTATATGATTGTCCCAATCCTATTGCCCTTATAGCAAGCCCCAACCCTTTTGCCATTATAGCAAGCCCCAACCCTTTTTATCATATACGTGCTAGAAGGCGGTGGCTGAGGGTCTTTATGTCATGGGTATGACGTTTAACTCTATATGATGATGAGATTCCAATTCTGGGGTCTGGGGAATGTGGATTACCCGATCACCATTACTCCTAGGTCAACTCTGACCGGGAGTGGTAGTACCTGTTAAGTTCCCATCTATAGGTTAGAAAGAAAAAGAAATAAAGCTTAAAAATGTGCTTTTAAAAATTGAGTAACCATGAAGAATGAATAAAATAAAAATGTCTTTGGCATAAAATAACCCAACAACGTGCCGTAAAATTCAACCAACCTGTTTAGTACAAGATACGTGTCAGGCTCTGACGCCGTGTCGCCTAAAAAGGAAAAAATAATCGACATCATTACGAAACGAGCCAAGACCTCTCGAAAAACGAAGTCGGTCTGCTAGAAGTAATAGTATTAGTTAATTGTAGTAGCTTTATTTGAAACTGTGGGATTCTAAATGTATTATTGAATTAAAACCTGCACACGGACAAGAATGGATAAGAGGTAAACGGGTCAAAGAAGGCTGTCTGTTCACTCAGACGATCACAGAGACGTCAGTGATTGCGTTACGCGTCGAATGAGGTCCCAAGTGAATAGGAATTATTTGCTCGGTTGCAGGAACTCCGGACTGGGACGAAAAACCAGCGTCCCTTGTTTCATTTCAGAGGCGAAGAAAAGAACTAGCTGTGCAGAAATGGCTTTCTAGAATTCCTGTTTTTCCCCTTTTTCGAAATCGAACAATTCATCAGCAGCATCATTATCATCATCATTAATTCTCTCTCTCTCTCTCTCTCTCTCTCTCTCTCGTATCATTCCAGGGCTTCAAAGAGCATTTACTTTTTTAATTCTTGTATTCTCCTCTCCTCTCTCTCTCACATACACACACTAACACATACATAAACATCCTCTCTCTCTCTCTCTCTCTCTCTCTCTCTCTCTCTCTCTCTCTCTCTCTCTCTTATTGTATCATTCTAGAGATTCAAAGAACAATTCCCTTTTTATATGTACTCTCTCTCTCTCTCTCTCTCTCTCTCTCTCTCTCTCTCTCTCTCTCTCTCTCTCTCTCTCTCTCTTTCCCTCTATTTCTCTTTCTCTCTTTCTCTCACACATTCTCTCACCTTCTTCTTCTTCTTCTTCGGGAGCGGTTTACTTCTTTATTTGCATATACGTCGGAAAAGATCAATACAAACAATTAACACAACTTACCCTGGGGTTGGGGGGGGGGGGGAGCAATGATAGTCAGTTTTCTCCCGGTGGCATTTGTAGTTATTCGAATCTAATAAAATACTGGGTTTCCTAGGTTGAATTTTATTGCAAATACACGTTCACTTTTTCGGGGGTTGCTGGTTCATAAAATGGCGGACTAAGCGACAGGGGAATCTGACAGTGCACGTAGTCCCAAAACCCAAATAATATAAGCCTAAAGTTCTTTGAGAATTTTAGGAATATATGGATTAATAGACATGCCCTCGCAAGGAAGAATATATTCAGAGAGAAAATTAACGAATCTCTTACAAATCAGGTTGTCTAAATTAATAAAGCCCATAGATAAATAATTACACAAACAAACGTCACTCACGATAGAAGTGTAAAGCCATTGCGGCTATGCAAAATGGCATTTTATTCTTTTTAATAATCAGCGATCTGACTTTTTCCCGCCATTTCTGTCTTCCCTATAAACCCAATTCGTTCATCTTTTTACGGTTTTCGCCATTTAATTGATCAGACTATTCAATAGAAAGGTAAATGGGAAATCTGGTGGGTGGGGGAGATTTATCGTGAACTGACGATTACTGTTTGTAGATGAACCTAGGAAGCCGGATTTTAAGGAGGAGACAGTTTATATGATCTATGGATAAAAAGGGAAAATATCAGTTCTTCTTCCTAACTACCATCCCCTTTCTCTCTATCTATATCTATATATCCCTTTTTCTCTCTTAATACACTTGGTTTTAAAACTCTTAAAATGATCGATATGATTACTCGTTTTTCTTTATTATTTCTACATCGACAAATGCGTTCATGTCTTAATGTAGGCATGAAAGCAAATTCTTATTGAGCCACCTGATCACTAACGACTTCTAAGACTAAAATAAAGTCTTAAAAACTTAAAAACTTTTTTTTAATCAAAAATAAATCAATGAATGAAATACTATAAAACAAATAATATAAATTAATAAAATAGACAAATATAAAATGAATAATAGAATAATTTTAAAAGCATAAGTGTTGGGTCAGTAAAGTGGTAATTCCTGTGTGTGGAGTTGGTTGAGGGAGAGGCCGTGATGAGCCCTGAAGTTTTAACGCAAAATACCAAAATTCACAAGGAAAGACTCCGGACCAGCTCCGATGAGGCAGCGACTTTAAATCCTCTCCATGAAATAACCCTAAGATACCAGATATCTCTCCAGAACACCGGTAAATCCCTCAAACTTAACTCTATACACAGGAAGAACTTTATATTGTTACTCATTGTTTTATTTGTCTTTAATAAATTGTTAGAATTAAACTAAATTTTAATTCATTTATTTGTTGCTGTTGGCCTTAGAATTGAATGCTATACTAACACAATATAAGATAATAAAACAAATGAAATAAGTAAAAACGACAAATACAAAAATGAAAATAGATGAATAAAGAAATATTAAGAAATTATTATTATTATTATTATTATTATTATTATTATTATTATTAATAATAATAATAATAATAAGAAGAAGAAGAAGAAGAAGAATAAACGAGAATACAAAGCTAGGCACTCTGGGTGGAGAAGGTGATCTACTGGAAATTATAAAAAATCTAAATTTTGACCATACATTAAAATGGTATATGAATAAACCAGAAAAAAAATTCTACATTATTTATTTTCTGAGTTTTAAGAAAATAACTTTTAAATTTTAAAATCACTTTTTAGGTATTTAATCTATATTTTTTATTTTTTTATTTTTCTATGTATTCTTCATGATATGATCTTTCAAGAAATGTAAAAATTAGGGACCGGGATTTTTTTTTCTTCAAATGGTCAAAGGTCCACATTCTGAATTGATAAAAAAACATTTTTCAAGTTTATTTAATAAAATAAGCTAATCGTTATAAAATTAAGTCGTTGGAAAATAATTTGATGAAAATTTCATTAAAATTGTACAATTCCCTGATTTTTGGTAATTGTTTTAAAATTAAGAATTTTTTTTAAAAAATTGTTATCTCCCTCGGCAATCTTTGCACATCATTATATATATATATATATATATATATATATATATATATATATATATATATATTATAGGATTTTCCGTCTTTTAACATTTCTTACTGTACTTTCTTTCCCTTTACTTTATTTCGCTTATTTTTACTTTTTCATAAATTTCCATTTCACAGCCTTTCTTCTTTCTTTCTTTCTTTCTTTCTTTTGTATTCAACCATTTTATTTATTCCGTCTATTTTTTTACTCCATTTCTTTTCTTATGTATTCATTTTTTTCTTTTCATTTATTCGACTCAATTTAATCCATTATCACTTGATTTCTCTCTCTCTCTCTCTATCTATCTATCTATCTATCTATCTATCTATCTAACTCCCCATCTCTCTCTCTCTCTCTCTCTCTCTCTCTCTCTCTCTCTCTCTCTCTCTCTCTTCTTTTGTCTTCTATTCACTGAAGACAACTCAACACTCATCTCACCTTATCTCACACTGCTTTATTGTCCTCCATCTTTTCCGCTTCATTAATTTTTTTTTCCTATTTTATCGTCGGCTATTTCCTTCCAGCCCATCTTCCATCTCAATTTTCACCCACTTTCTAATTGAAATCAAATCACAAATCGCATTATTCTTCCTTTCTATTTCGATGAATCCGATTTTTATTTTTTATTCTTTATCAGGGCTGATTATTTTACTTACATCATTTCTATATTTACGGCATATCAACCTCGGTGTCTCATTTAATGCCGACAAAGTTTTGAAAGTTGGTAGAATTTTACGGCATGTCAACCCATTGGATTATTTCTTGTCTGAGACAAATTGATTTATTCATTCTAGATTAGTACTCTATTTTTTTAAATACATTTTAAAACTCCTTTTTTCCTATTTAACCCATAGATGCGACCATAAAAGGTACTACCACTCTGGTTCAGAGTGGACCTGGGAGCAATGCTGTTGAAGGGGTACTCCACATCCCCCAGAGCTCGAGAACTGGAACTTCACAATCAGATAGAGTTTAACGTCATACCCAGGATATTAAGATCCTCAGTTACCGCCTTCTAACACACATATAATGAAAAGAGTTAGGGGTTTGTCATAAGACCATCTTCTTAGGACAATTATATAGGTGCTAGTGTTTGACATGACCAAAACAATAGATATCTTTATTCATCCCTGTTGACATTTCCCTCTGTTTTGTTTATTTTGTTTTGTTTTACGGCATATCAACATTGACTGGTCATTTAATGCCGACAAAGTTTTGAAATAGATTGTTGGTTGATTGGATTTTCCAGCATGTCAACCCGTTGGGTTATTTTAAGCCGAAGACATTTTGTTTTATTCGTACTTCCTTGGCACTCGATTTCTTAAATACATTTTTTGAACTCATTTTTTTCTATTTAATTCATAGATGGGACCCTAAATGGTACTTCCACTCCGAGTCAGAGTGGACTTGGAAGTAGTGGTGATTAAGGGGTACTGAAAGCTCCAGAATTGGACTTTACCATCAGAGTTTAACGGCATACTTGGACATTAAAACCCTCAGCCACCGCCTTCTAGTACATATAAGATAAAATGGGTTGGGGCTCGTCATAATAGGGTTGGACAATCATATAGGGGCTAGTGCTGGACATAACCAGCCGATTGATCAGAGGTGGCCCCTCCGACCGACCGTCAAGCCTAAAGGCCAAAGTGGAGTGTTTCATATCCTGGACTACCAATCTCTTTTCCAGGTGACAGGTTGTACTGGTTTTCATGGTACCGGTATCAAGAAACACTCTCTGGACCGACTTAACGTAGCATATTAACCGGTTACACTGACACGTTTGTAGGGTTTGAAGTCAGGCTTTTCTTTCTCCAGGACTAGTTAGCCAACCTTCAAGGCTCTATTATTTACTATTTAGTTAGAAAGAACAAAGATGGATTCATGCTTTTTACAATGAAATTATCCCGAATCGAAATGCGAACAGCGACACCCAGGATTTGAACTCTGGTCTCACACACACACACACACACACATCTCCAAAATTTATGTAGATGCACTCATACAAATACCACATGCAAATACGTAGGGCGAAAGATTCATTGACACATAAAAGTATTCCAATATTCACACACTATACTAGCAGTACTTTTTTTATTATATGCAGGTTGTAAGATGATCGTTATAAAAAAAAGATAGCTCTGTCGGGTGGAACGGTATAATGCGTCTACTACATCTCTGTTGAGGGGTAACACCACCCCAATGGGACCACCTGTCGGGCGTGGGTAGCGACTCCTGATGCTTAAGAACAGAATCCTGATGACCGAGCAGTCCATGACATGCAACACTTGACTTTGGCCCTTAGACAGGGTGGAGAAGCCCGCTCTGGTCACGTCAAGCCCTATCAATTGTCCCAATCCTATGGCCCTTATGGCAAATCTCCAACCCTTTTTATCGTATATCTGCTAGAAGGCGGTGACAGAGGGTTTTAGTATGCTGGGTATGACGTTAAACTCTATCTGGTGAAGTCCCAATTCTGGAGCTCTGTGGAATGTGGAGTACGCATTCGTCACTATGACTCTCGGGTACTCTCTTACCCGGAGTGGCAGTACTTGTTAAGGTCTCATATATGGGTTAAATAGAAAGAATGTGTTTTAAAAAATGAGTTTTGAAGAAATCAAGTACCCATGAAGAATGAATAAAAATAAACGTCTTCGGCATAAAATAACATAAGAAGGGTTGACGTGCCGTAAAATCCAACTAACCAACTAAACTATTTTGTTTGCAATGTTTTCTTGTCGAGTTTAAGTGGTTACCTCCCTTCATTGTTTCTTCCTTCTCAGAGAACTAAATGTAGCATTAAAATTTCTAATGGTTTTATATTGAGATTCATTTTCTTATTTTTTCCAAGGTAACTTTTTCTATTGTCCTTTGTCAATTCAAAAAGAAGAAAAAGAAGAAGACGAAAAAATGTCCCATTGAACTTATCAATTTCTTTGCTATTTGTTCAATACAACTGGATTGATGACATTGTGCGTCGGTCATTTTCTATTTTCCAAAAGACTTGTGATTGACAAGCACATTAGCCGTCACTATGGCAATGTGTGTGTGTGTGTGTGTCTGTGTGTGTGTGTGTGTGTGTGTCGTTATTCACGTACAGTTGAACAGTGTGTGTGTAGAGGGATGTGGGTTCAACACCATCCATCGAGAATTGAAGCGATAGATTTCACTCCTTGAATATCACTGATTATAAACAACCTCGCTACACTTTTAACACAGACTTTGGCGCTCATGTTAAAAAGCAGGACAAAACCTTAGGCTAAGTGTGTGTGTGGGGGGGGAGGTATCCGAGTTGTTTGGTGCGTAGATGTATACTTATATAGACGCCTAAACGATATTTTTTTCTTGGTGGAGGGGGTCTTAAAAGTGTATAAGGGTTGTGATTAAAAGTGTGAATCTTTAAAGTTTTGAAATTGAAAATTTCAGAACTTGTACACCACTGAGCAACTTACATAATAAAAGTGATGATGTATCGACGTCTAGATTACTGTCTAGCAGAATGCTTGGCTGAACAATTTATACAATAAACTGATCATGTCTACACGTCAAATGAAATAAACAGAATTGTATAGTCAAAACTGTTAAAGTTATTTTTTCATTCGAGCTTTCATGCAATTTCCTCCTGTCAGTGCGACTTAGAATACGCTAACAATAACCCCTGCATAGAGATGAGACATCCCCTCACAAAGGGTGTCCTAGGTATTACACTAAACTTCATCTGATGGTTAGGTTTCAGCTTCCATTACTCTTAGATACACTTGGATCTGGAGAGGTAGTACACGTTATGGTCCCGGAGGTGTCACGAGCTGGACTGCAAAATTAGAGTAAGCGAGTTCGAACTCTAGTCGCGCTATTATGTTAACTTTCAGAATAATTACCTTTGGAAAGGTATAAACCCACTCCTTCTCCCGGCTATGTGTTAAAATGTACTACTACTGTTCTTCTACGAGTATGGCTTTTACCACGAAGGTTGACATGCCATTAAACAAAGAAACCAAACCAACCTGTGAGGGTCCCATCTATGAGTCAAATAGATCTGTTTGCAAATCATTTGCATTATATAGTGTGAGGTTCCAGACCTATCGAGATTCTAGTTACCTCCTTGATCAGTAAGGGACAGTTGCCTTCCTTGAAAGTTGCATTGTGGGAGCATCGGAAATGGGGTTTCTGACATTACATCTTTGGATTAGAAATCTAGCTGGGACGTCGCATCCACTCGGTCGAGCTACTAAGTCAATTTTAGGGTTTAAGCATTTCTCTACTCTGTGTTAAATAACCTGATCTTGCATTTTCATTCAGTGCTCCGTATCTTATTTCTATGTAAAAGCAAATCATATAGGAATACTTTATAGCATAAAACGGTGTAAAAAGAAAAAGACTTCACAAAAGTGTAGATATAAACGTTCAATTGACGCAATGCACAAATCCCTAAGCATGAAATAACCTAAGATGTTAAAATCAACCAATCATCAATCTCCCTATCCAGTTAGCCTTGTGCCATCGCTAACTAGCCTTAGTAATTATCAGGAACTAGTACTTTAAAAATGACCGATCTGCCTTGTTACTTAGTTTATTACTTATTTCCCAACAGAATCGAAAATTAATGTCCGACCTCAAGTAAAAGCCAACATTTTTAATGCTGATTTTCGAGGTAACTAGGCTTATATCACTTGGAAAACTGGCACCTTCTTTTCCCCATTAGCCTTACTCTGTTTTAAATTTTCCCTGTCAATGGGTTTAACAATATGCTGTATCCCCCCCGGAGGGGCAAAAACACCCAAAGGGTTTCTAGAATATAACACTAAACCACATATGATGTTGAGACTCGAGATTTATACTACTGGGAATGTGGAGTACCCCTTCTTTGCAATCAATCCCATATCAAATTTGATACTGAGTGGTAGTACCTGTTAGGGTCTGGTCTATGGATCGAATAGAACTCTTTAAAAATTATTCGTATTCGAGAGGCATGGGAAAAAAACTTTAGAAGCAACTACACAAAAATATAAATATAAACATACAATAAACGCGATTCCCTAACCTCTAGCCGCCCTGTCGACTGAGACAGGATAATACACTGTCTGCACCTCTGCAGAAGAGTAAAATCCCTCTAGTGGGACCACCTGTTGGTCGTGGGTGGCGACCTATGATGCTTGAGGACGGAATTCTGGTGGTTTAGCAGTCCATAACGTGCAACACTCTACTTAGGCTAGACGACCGGTTGGAGAGGGCCCCCTCCGATCAATCGACTGGCCATGCCAAACCCTAACACCTATATGATAGTATAAACACTATTGCCCACATTGTTGTATACCCTTTCTTAAATTCTTATCTCTGGTCGTATTTTCTTCTGGCCGGCTTTGCTATTTCTTCATCTATCTTGGTCTGATCTCTTCTAAGGTCTGGACTTTCTTGGGGACTTCGGGTCTGGTTTCTGTTATGGATTTCTCATTATCAGAAGCCCTGTGTCATTGTTAGTTTTTAGGTAATAAACATAAGACTTCGATTTACTTTGATGTTACTTTATTTTCAATCCCCAACCCAGACATCTGCACAGGTGAGACTCACATCCTACGAGCTCGGCTCCTACGTTCTAACTGACTGAAACTTACTTACTATCTTTAAACCGGAAGACAGAGTCTCCTATGCCTTCCGGTTCTCACGATTTATCCCCGGAAGGCAAGGTGAGAGTGGGTCAAGCACCGTCACTCATCCTTCAAGGTCGTGGGCTGTAGCTTATAACGGCCATTTTGATTTCTACACTATTGCCATAAATATTAGGTATCTAATAATTATGGAACAACATGGCAAATCCCCAATCCTTTTTATTATATATGTACTAGAAGGCAGCGGCTGAGGGTATTTGTGTCTTAGGTATGACATTAAACTGCATCTAATGGTGAAGTCTCAATTCTGGAACTCTGGGGAATGTGGAGTACCCCATTCATCAACATTACTTCCAGATCCACTCTAACCCGGAGGGTTTCATCTATGGGTTCAATAAAAAAAAAATGAGCTTAAAAATGTTTTTAAGAATTGAGTTTTAAAAAAATGTTGAATACCCATGAGGAATTAATAAAACAAAACGTTTTCGGTATGGAAATAACCCAACAAGAGTTGACAAACCGTAAAATCCAACCAACAAACCAACCTAAACAGTAGACGAGATGACATGTCGTTAAAATCAATCAGTCAATCAATCCCTTGGAAGTCTTATTCGGTTTTAAAAGTTGTCTCTGGTCCGTTTTGTTCTTCTAAAACCCAAAGCAAGATATTGTATTTTTTTATTGGCATAATATCAACAGCAAGTGTTGGCACGAGAGATTCATTTGTTAACAAATCACAATGCGCCAAAGATTTTCTAACACGGGACACACGTATTTTTTTTTTAATGTGTCTCGTCAGATATCGTCAGTCGTTGGACAAATTCTTTAGTTCATTGTGAATATTGTCAGTGTGACAAGCGATTCAGTTAAGAATTCCCGGAATTATCCAAATAGTTCTCTTGTCTTTTGGTTCATCAAATTTTCGACTCTTTTGTTTATCAGTCTCTTTAATGTTGGACATCATTTGGGACATTTTGTTGAAACTGAATAAGCAATTGTTATTTGTTCTTCTTTTGTTTTTTGTTTTTTTATTTTTCTCCTTTCGTTTGTTTCTTTTGTTCAGACTTTCGTCAGTTTTTTTTTTTCATCACCTTTTCTTTTTTTTTCATTTTCTTCATTTTCTTCTTATTGCCTCCCCTTCTCTCTCTCTCTCTCTCTCTCTCTCTCTCTCTCTCTCTCTCTATCTATCTATCTATCTATCTATCTATCTATCTATCCTTCTTTCTTTCATTCTTACTTTATTTCTTCCGTTTTTTTTTTTCTTTTTTTTCTTTTTTCACTTTTCTACCTTTCTTTCTTTTTTTTCTCTCGTTCATCTGTTTTCTTTCGTTTTTCCCTTATTTTTTCTTTCTGTCTTTCTTTTTCTTTATCCCGTTCATTTGTATGCTCTCTTTTTCTTATTTTTGTCACTTTTATTTCTTTCTCTTTTTCTTTCATCCTTTTTTTCTTCTCTCCCGTTCATCAGTTTTCTTTCCTTTTCTTATTTTTGTCCATATTCTTTATTTATTTTTTTTTTCTCTTTATTTTTATTTATTTATTTATTGAAATTTCTTTTTTCTCTCTTTCTCTCCATTTCGTAATTTTTATTTTTTACTTTCTTTCATTAATTATTCAACATACGTTTATTTTTTTCATTTTGTTGCTTTTAGCATTTTCTGTCTTTATTTCGTTCTCTCTTCATTTATTTTGTCTGGACTGCGACATATTGGTAAGCCAGTTTGAACTCCAGTCGTGTTATTACGATCACTTTCAGACTTAAACCCTTCTCCTTAAACAGTTGTCAAACAGTTAAAAAGTCACGACTTTTACGCATTGCTGATGAGAGAATGGTTGGATTCATGCCTTTCTCAAGGGTTTTAGCAATATCTCTATGTAGCATTCCCAGTTGTTTTTTTATTTGAGGTTATTGTAATTTAATCAGATTAGTTAAATAGAGCTGTGTAAAACTGTTTGAATTATGCAAATATCCCAAGTGGTGCAAAAGCTATAAGAATTTAAATTGGGGATTAAAAAAAGTGGACATGATTTTGGTAAAAAATATGTCAAATCATGGACCAATTCAAAACAAGAAATAATTTCTTCACCATTTCTTTATTTCTGGAGCAATTCTGATGAAACTCGCCATTCTTATGTAAAATTGTATGTTATTTCTGATTCTGTTCTCAAATTGTATGTATCTCTATGCTGTAACCCATTATTTAGAGAAAATGAGAGGTACGGATAGCAGGGTTTTTAAAGTTTCCCACAAGATTATTCAACATTTTCATTTTAATACTGCATGTATACACATCACTTTGAACTTAAAAATACATTTCTAAATGCCTATGTTGAATTATATACAAGAAATAGAATACCTATTTACATATGTTTTTAAACAAAGCCGGTTCGGCCAGTGCAGTTTTGTTTACATTTCTCGTAATTTTAAGTTGTTTCCAAAATTGAAAGTTTGACGAAAAAACCCTGACAGTACAGCATCATTAATATTTCACATATTATATATGAAAATGATTCTGATGCTATCTTCTATTAGTGATATAGTGCTCTTTTTTTTTCTTCTTTTTTTTTTTCTTTTTTTGCTGATCTTCTATTTTTAAGATTGGATCATAAATACTTGAGAAATTGTCATTTTTAGGTCCGAAATGTAACGCGTGCTGGGAGTTTGTTTACGTATTAAAAACAACTAAATTTTAAGTATTTTTTTCAAAATTGAACATTTAAGATAAAAGCCTGAAGGGTAAGCAACATCCAAATGTTACATGTTATATATGAAAATAATTCTGAGACTATCTTCTATTAGTGATATAGTGCTTTTTTTTCTGATTTTATACTTTTTGAAGAAATCTTCGTCAACTTTTGTCTATCATATTTTCGCTTCCAAAGGTCGGAAAAGAAAAAAAACAAGTTTCTACTAATATTCTAATGTGTGTTCAAATTTACTGTAAAATTTCAAAAATATTGATAAATATTAGCCACTTTGATTTTACGAAAGAAATCACCGTGTAAATTTTAGTCTGGGAAAAAAAAATCATATTACGAATTTCCGGTTGTTCGAAACAAAATACCATTTTAACTCGCCGTAAAAAATAATGCAATGGATAAAAACATATTTAGAAAGATTGTTATTTTCTTTCCAACCATATAAATGTTTTTTATGTTTGGCCCAGTAATACGCGAGAAATTTAAACCAATTAAGGTCGGAATTTGTCAATATCCACCACAATTAACGAAACTGCTGGGGCTGCTACACTATGACGATTACCGTTAAGAAATGAGCGCCTTTCAATGGGAAATATATGTATTCTAAGCCTCGTCGATAGGGTGGACGTAAGAATGGTTGGATAAAAAAGAGAAGGAGTTGACTATAAAAGCAAGACAAGGAAATATATGTAGTTAAAGAATAAGTGGTTGGGTGGTTGGTTGATTGGATTTTACGGCATATCAACTATTGTTGGGTTATTTCATGCCGAAGACATTTTGTTTTATTCATTCTTAAATATTTTTTTCAAACTCAGTTTTTTAACACATTTTTAATACTCATTTTAAAAATCTATTTAATCGATATATGGGACCCTAACAGGTACTGCCACCCCGGGTCAAAGTGGACCTGGGAGTAATGGCGATGAAGGGGTACTTCACACACATTTCCCGAAGCTCCAAAATTGGAATTTCACAATTAGATGCAGTTTAACGAGGAATAAGTTGGAAATAAGAAAAAGAAAGGACGGAATTAGTTTTTTTTTTTTAAGATTTAGACAGAAGAGATGGAAGGAAAAAGAAGAAGAGAAAAAAGATGAAAAAGGAAAAAATAAGAAGAATGAAACTGATTGCATCAAAGGAGAGAAAGAAATAAGGGTGGGGCCATGAAAATCTGCCTAGATGACAGGGAATGAAAATAAATGAATAAAATATACTCTGGATAGTCATGGTAAATAACTGTGGAATGTCAGGGCCACATGAAGATGTAAGAAAACAATAGACATATGAGATCCACTGAGACAACATCTACCGGTGAACGCCTAGAAATATTATTTGCAGAGGTACAGAAATACATGCACATTGTCTATCTGTGGTAGTAGAGGGTGCATTCATAGATGCACCACATATGCATGCACACAAAAAGATGACGTAAACAAATAAAAATAATTTGACTCAGATTGGACAATTGATATATATATATATATATATATATATATAAAGAAAAGTGTATGCATAGAAAGGGTGCTTAATGTTATAATAGCAGAGCATTTCATGTGTATAACACAGTCCTCAGACGGGAGAATAGTAAAAAGTGGTTAGTCAAGTATATATCTATATATATACATATTGAAAGGAAAAATAAAGGAAAGAAAATGCTGAATGGATAAAAAGGATTTTATATTATTTTACTGACACGTGTTTCGGCCAGGAGTTTATCCATGTATATATGTACTCTATCTATTATAATTTTAAATAAAAAATAAAATAACAATAATAGAAAACTACAAATTTCCTGACCGAAACACGTGTCAGTAAAATAGAGTAAAATAAAATTATTTTTATCCATTCAGCATTTTATTTCCTTTATTTTTCCTTTCAACATACCGCCGGATTCGCTTCCATTTTCCACTTATATATATATATATGTGTGTGTGTGTGTGTGTGTGTCAGTAAGGCGTTTTTCTCACACTTAACACTGTGGTCTACATCAAGTGCCTGGAGGAGGTAGTGCTGCTCTGGGTCGAGAGGATAGCTGCTGGCAACAGGACTCTGCGCCATGTTACAAATGTGTGGGGTTCAGTTGAACGAGAGACCAACAAAACTCCGTGAAACCCCAAAGAGGAATTGAATGCAAAGATAACTGCAGCATTTATCAATTTAACCAAGGAGACCACCGAAAAGACTTGCAGGAGATTCCGAAGTCATCTGGAGGGCATGTTTGAAGCCAATGGCGATTTCTTTGAATAAATCTAATCTATAGTATTTCAAAATATTTTCATGTAATTTATGTAAATATATCTGATAAAGTGGGATTACCGATTACATACACACACATTATATATATATATATAATATATATATATATATATATATATATATATATATGTTAAACTCTGCTTAAAAATTGACCTTGGATCAAATACTGCTTATATATATATGTGTGTGTGTGTGTTGTGTGTGTGTGTGTGTGTGTGTGTGTGTGTGTTTCTGTGTCTGTATCTATGTCTATGTACCTATGTGTGTGTGTGTTGATAATATAGTTTGTTATATTCATAAATAAAGAGTGCTCAATATCAGTGATAGAACATATATATCTAAGTTAGGATAATGTCAACATAGAGTCAACGGCACTTGGTAATTGTCAGTTTCTCGCCTATGCATTCTTCAGATAGTTCTTTATAATCACAATGTTCCTGGTTCGATACCGACCGTTGCTAATTCAGCGTATGAGTAGCACAGGGACCGTGCGGTAAAGTGACGAGATGATGGTAGGTGTGGCGCTCCATCTCTGACGCTGAAATAATCTCCTTGGTCTAGCACTAGTGAAAAAGGGATAAACTCCCACGCTGCATGGACATACCTACATTAGGCCGCCTGTCGACTTTACTCAATATATACACACACACACACACACACACACACATATATATATATATATATATATATATATGGTCATCCACAGACACGTGTTTCGACTTATCAAGTCTCCTCAGTGTGGCTAGACATTTTGTAAGCTACCTACAGCCGGAATTGAAATCCGATCGGTTGGGTGTCAGTCCAGCACCGTAACCATTAGGCTGTCTTCACTTATAGAATGTGAAGGGGATTTTAACTGTTTTAATACACACATCGCTTTGCGTGTAAAGGCCGTCACAAAGTGCTCCATTCCTTAGAAGAGCGTTGCGTATATATATATATATATATATTTATCAAAGGGTTGCTACCATGTAAACATTGTAGTAGCATAAGTAGTTAATCCAAAAGGGCTCAATATATCTTGTAAAATATAGAACTTTTATAGAGCAGAAATGTTATTTCCCTACCACGGTTTCGGTGTTCTTAGTGCACCGTCTTCTGAAGACGGTATACTAAGAACACCGAAACTGTGATAGGGAAATGGTTTTTCTACAACTATATATATATATATATATATAAACTCCACAAAGGATTCATGATCTTCTTTTCTCCATAAATATTCCCTAGACAAAATATCAAGCCCAGCGGATTAAAAAAAAAAATAAAGAGAGGAAAACCAGAGACATTTTTTGTTTTTATATTTTTTTTAAAGGAGGGAGGATATTCTTTGTGAAGTAGATAAACAAAGAAGAAGAAAAGATTGTTTGAGACAAGATCGTCCATATTTGGAAGGGTGCGGGGTATGGTTGTGGCTCAAAATGATTTTGTCTTCTACGTAATGTCACTCCTCTGTTGATTTAGACAAAAAATGTATGGAGATGAGATCAGAAAAGCACAAAGCTAATTTCATCCAGATGTACTTTTGTTTTATTATCGTTCCCTTTGCTATAATAAAAAAAAGACCTAGTACTACTAGTCGTAATGACAGCAACGTTAGTATTGATGGTGCACCACTGGTACGCTTCGATGTGTAAATACGAGGGTCATTCAATAAATAAGGGGAATTCGGCCTAAGGTGGTGGCAATAGGAAGCTTTGTTTATAGTTACATCTTTTTATAGAAAATCAATAGTAATAACAATAATAATGATAATAATGGGCCGTTTCATGGCCCAGAAGGCTGCAATACCTTCTTTACTTACCACTGCGTCTGGAACTTTTTCTTTAGCAAAGAGTCAGTATTTCCACTCCCGTTGACAAGTTCAATTTTTCTTTTTAATCAATACTTGGTCTGGTCTTCTTGTTGTACCGCCGACTACTACCGGCTACTGGACTTCAATAAACAACAGATGCGTATATACAAAAATATGACCCGTCTTTATTTTCTTCTGTGTGTGGTTGGTGAGGGGCGTAGAGCTTCACAATGAAAATGCCGGGTGGTTGACGAAGGCGGCGACGAGTCTCACAATGGAAATGCCCGGGGGTTGACGGGAGACGAAGTTATCTTCTCGGCTGCTGCTGGGATCTCTCTGTCGGCTCGAATCCTCTGGCCTAAGTACGCCTACGCATCTTTATCTTTTTATCTGGTCTTTACATCCGCTAATATGCCTACGCATTTTTATCTTTTGATCTGATAACGGACATTTGTTATATATTTCTTTATCTTCTCCCTGCTTCTTTGACCGGAAAACCTCTCTTCCGTTTTCTGCTTTTTGTTAGTAGACCAGAGTATTTTACAAGGGGGACAGCCCAGACGTTTATTTCCTTGGTGAGATTTCTACTACTGAGTTTAGTTTCTAGAACTTTTATTGTCCTTTTTCCTTCGTCTTTGTTTGATGGTGTTCGCTTCTAAAATTTCGAAGTATTCATAATACTCCTTCTCTCCAAGTGTTCTTATATTTTCATGCTATTATTATTTTCCATTTATTATTATTATTATCATTTCACCCCATTCAAGTTTTTCACATCTACCTTAGCTGTCTGTATCTCAAAGACCCAGGTTATTATTATTATTATTATTATTATTAGTAGTAGTAGTAGTAGTAGTAGTAGTAGTAGTAGTAATCAATATTTAGCTCTTTACTGTTTTCTATTCTTTCATATTTACTTCAAAATCATCCACTTTGCCAGACGTGTGTGTGTGTGTGTTGTGTGTGTGTGTGTGTGTGTGTGTGTGTGTTCTTACCTCTCACCCTATATAACTACTTTAATTACAATAACATTTTGATTATTTTTGATCATTTGAAAACTGCCTGAATGCACAATCCGTTCTAGCACATTTAGACGTTTGAAATATTTACATTTCATTAGCACCATTAAGAATCTTGCACTTTTTACCGCCGTTTTAACTCTCTTTTCTTTTCTTTTTCTTTTTCTTTTTTTTTTTTACTGTCAACATGATACTGTCTTCATTTTCCACTGCTTTCTTCTTTTGATGTTTTTCAGACATTTAATCCTTATTGACTGAAAAGTTTTTCTTCGCTCTTTTAATGTAAACACAGAATTATTATTATTATTATTATTATTATTATTATTATTATTATTATTATTTCACTCCTTTGAGTTTTTCACACCAGGATAAGCTGATGGACTTTTACTGGAGTGTGTGTGTAAAATATGTACGCATAGACATACTCCACACGTACGCATGATAAACAACAAAACATTTCTTTATTTAGACACAATTCTATTTTACTATTTATTATTATTATTATTATTATTATTATTATTATTATTATTACAAACTTTCTGTTATTGTGTTTCTCTTTTTTTCTTTCTTTTTTGTTCGTTTTTTCTGTTCCTTTTTTTTAAATATCTTTTCTTATTTAATCTTTGGGTTTATTTTTTCAGATTTTTGTATATGTTTTTGTTCTTGGTTTTTTTTATTTGTTAATTAGAATAATTTCATTTATTTTGTTATCGTCTAAACGGACTACAATAGCTAGTTGGTTTTTTTATACTAATAATACCGGGTACTCGCTTGATTACCTCATTTTAAAAATGACCCTCAACCCTTTAGAGGTACTAGATACTTTCCTAAAGGGGAACCCCCTTTTCGACATACATGTCCGATACCTAAACTTTACCCCCTCCCCCATATTCCGTGATCATATATGCATACATATTTACCAAACACCTCCGCATGAGTAGGATGTGACAAAAGGTCAATTTCTTAAACGGGGTTTAATAGGTTTGAATTCGGAGTTTTCCTTCTCTTAGACTGGTTACCTAACCAATTTTAAAAGCCCAGTTTACCCTACTATTTACCCATGGCTGGAGGGAGAATAGTTGGATTCATACTTTTCCCAAAGTTATTAGCGCAATGTGAAATGCAAACAGCCTCCTCCAGGATTTGAACTCGTCCCGCCGTGACCATTTCCTATCACGGTAACCATTGCACCATACGACTTCAAAACAGAGTTCAGTCTAAACGTTGAAAGACAAAACCAATTTCATGATCAATATATATACGGATATTCTTAAATTACTAAATTCCTATTGCCAAATAATCAAATGCACCTTCTTAAGATATATATATATATTATATATATATGATGTCAAGATTATAAAATATAAATTTACTGAATTGTTTAAAATTCATTTTTATAATCTTGACATCAAATATGGGAAGCATACGCGAAACCATTACAATTCCTTTTAAATTCTCTCTTCCCCCCCCCCGCCTCTCTCTCTCACTCTCTCTCTCTCTCTATATATATATATATATACGATAAAATTATCGAAGTACATTTGTTTTTGAGGTCTGATGTATATATTTTGAAAGGACTTAGAAAGGTCCATACTGTAGCTGTATTTTTTTTTATGTGATCGACAGTTGATGCAAAAATCTTTTTTTATTTCTGCTGCTCCTATGTAAGTTATTTCTTGATATTTAACTTTGACGCTGGTTTGATAAATAATTCTTGGTTGGAGGCAATTGAATTCAAACGACACTAGGACCTTTGTTTTATATTTAAAATAAAGGGCTTGACGGAAGTATTGCATGCTATACATGTTTATCCGTGCAACAGTGAGTAACGTTTAAAGTATTCCTATTGAATATTTCCGACAGCGGAAATATTCATCTATTTCAGAAATATCTTGCCTATATTTATTTTGATGATTTTATTGTCCATTGTTTTCCTGTTGTTTCTGTTTATTTTATTACGTTTAAAAAGATAAAATCCGCTATTTTTCAAGTGTCGTTCTTTAAGTTGTTTCCGAGAATTTCATTGTAACAATGAACATAATTGTTAGAATAATGATTGGTTGGTTGGTTGGTTGGATTTTACGACTTATCAACCCTTGTTGGGTTATCTTATGCTGAAGACGTTTTGTTTCATTCCTTTTTGATGGGTATTAAACATTTTTTTAACAAATTTTTTAAACTCATTTTTTTTAAACTCGATTTTTTTTAAACTCATTTTTTTAAACTCGATTTTTTTTTAAACTCATTTTTTTTTAAAAATCTTATTTAAAAATAGCGAGAATATGCGCCCTCCGAACGTAAGTATTTAAGTTTTAATGTAATAAAAATACAGAGTGTCAACAAAGTCCATGTGCACTTTAAAGTTATAAATATATATTATTACACACACACATATATATATATATATTATATATATATATATATATATATAGAGAGAGAGAGAGAGAGAGAGAGAGAGAGAGAGAGAGAGAGAGATGCGTGTATTTATGTGTGTATGCTTGCGTGTCGACATCATGACAATATATAGTTAGCTCAGCTAAATACACATCTTTATCTAAATTTTGAAATTTAAAATGTTAAAATTTATGTTATTGTGTGATGATGTCTAGACATAAATATACATCTATGTGAATGTGTGTGTGTGTGTGTGTGTGTGTGTGTGTGTGTGTGTGTGTCTGTGT
The DNA here is from genome assembly GCA_023376005.1 of Doryteuthis pealeii. NCBI lineage: Eukaryota > Metazoa > Mollusca > Cephalopoda > Myopsida > Loliginidae > Doryteuthis > Doryteuthis pealeii. The sequence goes on along the minus strand of CM042137.1, from coordinate 39,355,018 downwards.
ATGTGTGTGTGTGTGTGTCTGCGTGCGTGTGTGTGGAGTCTAGGCATCATGACATTATTATATAAATTGTTTAGCCATACACATGTCGTCCTCTAAGTTTTAACTTTTGAATTTCAAAACCTAAAAGAAAATCAAGATTCAGTCTCGCTACCTTTTGGTCACACGTAATATTTCAATGATGAGGACGCAAAAACGTCTCATTGACGCAAATCTTCTTAAAAGTTCGGTTGCTTTCAAACTGTAGAATGGCTGATGAGCCCTGGGTCGGTGCGCACCTGATCTCACCGAAATGCCCAAGCCTACTGAGGAACCAGGAAGGGCGGGTTTCACATATTATTTTATGAATACTACCTTATGAAAATTGACATAGACTAGAGTGGGGACTACGTATCGTAGATTTAGGGAGCGTATCAAAGATGTTATGTGCTGTTATGATTAAATTCTGGAAGCAACACCCTACAAAACAGCAGCTGTACAGCCACTTACCTCCCATTTCACAAATCATCCAAGAAAGACAAACAAGGCCATCCGAGCACAGCAGGAGAAACAGGAACGAACTCATAAGTGATATTTTCCTGTGAACACCTTCACATTGACATACGAGTCAACTGAACAGCAAAGACTTAGATTGATAAGCTCTGTACGGATACTTGATGCCGTGAGATGGACTTGCCAGGAGCAATGACTGATAGGGACAGGTGGCGAGAGAGAGTCATGAGAATCCATGAGCAACCTGGTGATGATGCCATACATTGCTCAGAAAAATAGAATATACTTTTTTATGTATACTGCACCGGTAGAACAGTATATTTCATACAAATCTTTCAATAGCACTTTGTTCTTGTAAATATTTTGGATAAGCTTCGTCAAGTATTGGTTCCGAAAACATGATGGTCGCACCTGCTAGATAATGGATAATATTTTCAACGTAACTGGGAATCTACCAGAAACTGGATTTGATTTCGTCTTGATATAATTATCTGTACTTTTAGGCGTGCATTTTTCGTAGAATTGTAGATATTAGACACTTTTGTTTTTGGCAGTTAGAGAAACCAGCTGGAGTAAAATACGGATATTGTTACACACACGTTTTTAAGTTGATTGTTGTCAACATTATAAATTGTTGCCTGTTTGTTTTTTTTTTTGTTTACTTATTTTTTTTTTTGTGAGGTATTTTTCTTTGTTTTTACATGCGCGTATCTAGCTATTTATGTGTTTACATATATAATTATAATACTCATATATACACAATTAACTTCTCTTCCTAAATGAATCAATTGCATCTAAATATTTCCTTTAGGTGTGAGTATGTAAGAACACGCGAAGGATTATGTATGTATAAGTGTATGTATGTTTGTATCTGTTTCTATTTTCATACTTATATATATTTATATATATACATACGCAAATATATATATATATATATACATGAATATATATATATACACATATATATACATACACATTCATATATATATATATATACACACACACATTCATATGTATATATATATATATATATACATACACATATATACATATATATATATATACATACACATTCATATATATATATACTGTTTTTTGTTTTTTTCACTTATGTCAACGTCAGAATTGACTTGTCAAACTGACAATCATAGATATAATTTATAGTTCATAGGCTTATACTCGTGTCAGCACACGTGTGCTTGTGCGCGCGCGCACACACACACACACACACACACACACACACACGCACGTACATATATATATATATGTGTGTGTGTGTGTGTGTGTGTAACACTTGACACATCGTTTTTCAAGTTTCTTTACACATTCCAATAAAATTCAGTAAAAAAGTTTGAAATTGCACAATGGCTGCAGCTCTGCTTTCGTGTCAGACGCCATCTGCCAATATCTTTTGAATAATTCCTCAGCAGTCTTTACACTCTAAATCTTTTCGTAAACAGAGATTGTTTCAAATTCAGTCATTTTTTGGACGATATATATATATGACGACTGTACGAGTGGGTTCTGAAAATTCAACGGCATAATCAAGAAATCCATTATCCCCCACCCACCCAGTCGTTAAATGTATATTATCTCTAGCCGATTTTAACACACTTGGCTCATCGTTTCTCGGATTTATTCAACCCTTCCAAAAAAAATAATCCCTTAATTCAATAAAAAAAAGCTCGATTAAAAACGGTTACTCCCTTCTTGGTAGAGCCGAGAACTTTTTACCTCCTTTTTGTACATGAATAGAATTTTCCGATCTTTCTCACAAATGTTGTGTATATTTTTAAGGCATAATTTAATGCATTAGGGTGCATAAACATATCTTCATTTTTACACATTCTACTTTACTCCAACGGTGATTTCATGCACGCAATATCACACGCACGCACACACACACACACACACACATATATATATATGTATATATATTTATATGTGTGTGTGTGTGTGTGTGTGTGTGTGTGTGTGTGTGTGTTTGGGCAGCATTCTTTCATTTATACATGTAGAATTAAACAAAAGACACATCTCCAGTTTAACAGTTTAACAATTTTATTTTTGATCTTTTCGAGTTTTCTGGTCAACTTTTTAATATTTGGGTGGAATTCGTGGATAAGTCCACCAAAGTTCAGGTCCCGAGTACTTTCGGCACTTCGAAGTGCCATCATCAGGGGTGATGTGTTCCAGGTTTTTTAAAAATTCTTCCCCTTCCAGCCTCCACATTAATATATTCTTTTTTAAACTGGAACACATCACCCCTGATGATGGCACTTCGAAGTGCCGAAAGTACTCGGGACCTGAACTTTGGTGGACTTATCCACGAATTCCACCCAAATATTAAAAAGTTGGCCAGAAAACTCGAAAATATCAAAAATAAAATTGTTAAACAGGAGATGTGTCTTTTGTTTAATTCCACACACACACACACACACACACACACACACACACACACATATATATATATATATATTAACTGTTTACACTAGCTATTATTTTGTTATTAGAATTAAGTTAAAACAATACAGAGATAAGAACAGGGAAATAAATTAACGAATAAAATTAAGTCGAACGCGACAATAGATTTATAAAAGAAAACATTCAGAACTATTAATAAATCTAGCTCTTTACCTACCAAATTTCCCCCGCGGCTTTACCAAATTTTCTTGATATTTTGCTACCTGTATGATGGAATATTTCAAAGTTCACTATTTATTCACCCCAGATCTCATTCTATTCAAATAAAGTCACATTATTATTGTACTCTGTCTTCTTCTGCTCAATAATAATGAACTAAATATATCGATTTTTGTACTTTGCTCGGCTCACCCATCAGGAACTGTTTCAACGCATGCCACATCCAAATAAAGTACAAAAACTTTATGGTTAGTTCATTATAATGTATGTAATGTTATGTAATATTTTATTTACCTTTTAGGTTTCTATCTTGACGTTTTTTCCAGTTTAGATATCTTAGGAATATACACCTCTTTTCGATCATGATTAGTTTCATTAATTCTACATTGTATCTTTTATCGTGTGTTATTGTTGAAGGTGTGATAATTTGTTCCGTGATGTTTTCATTGTCAACGTGTTGTATTTCATCTCGTTTAGAAGTTAATCTTTAGCATATTTTTCTTGATTTACCTGTCCACATATTTCCATCATTTTAAGATCAGAAAACCTCACTTTTTTTAACTTTCTTTGATTTCTTTGATATCAGTTTCTTTCCAAATTTTTATCATCCCTTTACTATACCCTCTTTGTATTGTATTTTAGGTGGGGATGACGTCATGGATTAATGTATAGGTCTTTGGCTATATATATATATGACGATTGTTCATGGGTTATTCATAATGGGTATATTGGCAAAGGACGCCTCGTATAGTATAATGGTTAACAAACTAACTTGAGATAGAGTCTCACTGGGTGTCTATTCTTCCGGCATTCTCCCACGTCTAATTCAAACTTAGTAAAATAAATGTTTCGTATAATTTAATAAAAAACGAAATATTGGCTAAATTACACCTATATATATATATATATATATATATATATACCAGTCAACCACAGACACGTGTTTCAAAGTTTACTTCTCATCAGTGCGGCTCGACTTTTTAACAGCTACCTCTAACCGGGTGCGAAACCCGACATAATTTTCGTCCGTCAAGCTCTTTACCCTCTCGGCTATCGGGAAATATACTAATATTGATAATATAGTGTGTTATATCTATAAGTAATATAAGTATAGTGCTCAATATCGTAGATAGAGCATATATATCAAAGGGTAGGGTGGACATGAAGTCAACGGCACTTGGTTACTGACAGTTTTTGGCCTAGGTGATTCTCAAACCAAGTGCACATTTGAGAATCGAATAGGCGTGAAACAGTCCGTGACTAAGCGCCGTTGACTTTACGTCCACGCTACCCTATTATATAAATAGGTAAATCATTAGGTTACTTGGTGTTAGGAATGGGCATTTTTAATAACGGATTGTTAGAGTTGGTCAGGTCCAAGTTGAAAGTTCAGTGTACCATAATTCAGGAATTATATACAGAGCATTACATTTGTTAAAAAAGGCTTAAATATCAGTCTCTCTCTCTCTCTCTCTCTATATATATATATATATATATATATATATATATATATATATAATGTTAAAGAAGGCTTAAATATCAGTCATATTAGCAGTTATATTTCATAAAATCTGAAATAGATCTATAATTACTAATATGAACGATATTTAAACCTTTTCTTTACCATATATATATATATATATATGTGTGTGTGTGTGTGTGTGTGTGCGTGTATATATATATATATATAGAGAGAGAGAGAGAGAGAGAGCATTCATTCATCTCTCTCTCTCTCTCTCTCTCTCTCTCTCTCTCTCTCTCTCTCTCTCTCTCTCTCTCTCTCTCTGTGAGTGAGAGGAGAGAGAGTCTCTGTGTGTACCTGTCTGAGCATTTCGGTAGAAAGGTTAAGATGAAGGCAAGCATTGGCAAGAGCAGGATAGCTGTCATGAATCTCCAGTGTCATTTCTTGTAGGGGAAGGGAATGTGTGAAGATGGGGGGATGCAGCGACTCAACTAACCTGAGCAAAACTCGATCTGACTCCGAGTACTGACATCCTGATGACATTGTCGGCACCCCACTATTTACAATGACTGATCTTACCCCACACACCTTTATTTTCTTTTTTTTTTTACTACCCCCTGTTTTTTTTTCTCTGGCTACTAACAAACTGCCAACAAAATGAACAGGGGTTGAGGAATAGAGAAGAGATGCTTTTTCGACACTTAATCTATATAAGCTTCCTTAGTTTTATCTTTCCTTCTCTTTTTCCCGTACTGTTTTTTAGCCTCTCGTGTCACCATGTGATACTTTTATTTGGTTCAAGTAATAATATGTGAATGAGAGGTGATGTAGATATTAAGTTTAGATTACCGAAGGGTGAAAGAATATGAAGAAAAAAATGAAGAAAGATATCAAGAAAACAAAGTTCGGAGAAAATATCATGTAAAGGAAGAAGAAAAAAAGGTGAAAATTTAAAAACAATCGCGAGTGAAAGAAAATTAGGATAAATTAGTTTGAAGAAAGAAAGAAAGAAAGAAAGAAAGAAAGAAAGAAAGAAAGAAAATAGTTTTTCTACAAGAAAGAAAGAAAAAGAAAAGCAAATTTTCCAAAAGAAAGAGGGAAAATAATTTTTGACTAAGAATTGACAATTGAAGGAGTGATTTTCCTAAAGAAAGAAAGAAGGAAGGAAGTAAGAAGGAAATGTTTTTTCGAAAAAGAAAGCTAAATTTTCTGAAAGAAAGAAAGAAAGAAAGGAAAAACAACTGTCTCGACAAGGAAAGAAGAAAAGAAAGTTCTTTTTTTTCTACAGAAAGAAAGAAGAACATAAGAAAAAATAACTTTTTTGATGTGGAAAAAAAACATATAAACCTTCAAAAAAAGAAACAAACAAACAAATAAAATAAATTTTCGACAAGGTAAGAACAAAAGAAAGTTAATTTTATAAAGAGAAGAAAGAAAGAAAGAAAGAAAGAAAAAGAATGTTTTGACGAAGAAGAAAAGAGATAAACGTTCAGAAAGAAAGATGGAGAGAAAGAAAAATATATCTTTTCGACAAGGAAGGAAGAAACGAGCAATGGATTTTCTAAAGAAAGAAAGAAAAAAAGAAAGAAAGAAAGAAAATAACTTTTTGACAAGGAAAAAAATACATTTTACAAAAGAATGAATGAGTGAATGAAAAACGGCAATGATAAAAGACAAGAAAAGTGAAAGAACAAAAGAAAGCAGTAACAAAATAAGCGTAAGTTTATCCATCAGTATTTAGTTTATAGTCAAAATCATTAATACATAGAATAAATCCTACTTATTAACGATGTCTCTATGAAAATTCGTGCGTTTAAAAACCTGCAATGTGTCTTATATATCACTACGAGATAAAGGTTTACATGATATATGGTGTGATTAATTTGCATGCTGGTTTTACCAAAACCGGGTTTAATAAATACTTACTTCATGTTATTGATCTCTAATATTATTGTTTTATTCTCCAATGTATTATAATCAATCCTATGAATGATTTTATATTAAAAAAAAACAATTAAAATCTGATTAAAATAAGTGTAATCTTATCATGTGCGTTCTTATTTAATTTCGTTAGTCTTTATAATTTAATATATTTCATCAGCCTAAAACTGAAATACTTACACCCGGAGGGCGCATATTCTTGCTAATAATGGGAATAGAAAGAATAAAAAAGATTAGAAGAATTACAAGAAAAGAAAGAGATAAAAGAATAAAAATGGAACGAATGAAAACGAAAATAAAAGAAAGAGAAAAATAGAATAAATACAAGGAGAATACAAATTAGAGAAGAAAGTGAGAAAAAAAAAGAAATGAGAGAAAGCAGACGATAAGATATCGGCATATGGAGAAAGAGTTAAAGACACGAGTGAAAGATGATAAACATGGTTGAAAAGTTTCGTTTATTTGTTTATTTAGATGATGAGATTTTGTCCTCGACTTTATTCTTAGTTTTTTTTTTATTTTATTTGTCTCTCTCCATTTCTTCTTTATCTGTTTATTCAAAACTTACTTCTTTACTCACTTCTTCTTATAAACGTTTTTGTCACTCTAACCTTTTTGACAGAGAGTTTACGAGAACCCGAACGAGAAGTTGACAAGATCAGCGTCTGTCTTCGCTACTTTCATATTTCCTTAATTCTATCGATGTTCACTCTTATTTTGTCCCCCCCACACACACACACACTCTATCTCTCTCTTTCTTCATCTCTCTCTTTTTCTTCATCTCTCTCTTCTCCTCTCCATCTCTCTCTCTCTCTCTCTTTTTTCCATCTCCATCTCTCTCTATCTATCTGTCTATCTCTATCTCACTCTTTCTCTCTCTCTTTCCCATCTCTCTCTCTCTCTCTCTCTCTCTCTCTCTCTCTCTCTCTCTCCCTATCTTTCTCTCTCATTTCCATCTTTCTCTCATCATCTCTCCCCCCTCTCTCTCTCTAGTTTTTTGTTGTTGTTTTTTTTCTTTTTTAATCTTATATTTTCGATTTTCTCCCCTTAAAAAACCAATGACTCTATTTATTGTCATCGATAAATTCATATATTAGTCACTCTTTTCTTGTTATTTTTTATTAGTCCTTTTTTTTTTTGTTTCTTTTTTTTGTTTCTTTTGCTTTTTTCTTCAACATTCTTTCTTTCTTTTTTTGTTTCTTTCGTCTTTCTTCTCCTCTTTCTATCTTCCTTTCTTTCTTTCTTTCATCATTTCTTTCTTTCTTTCTTTCTTTTCTTCCATTTTTATTATCTTTTTAAAAATGTCTTTGTTTTTACTTTTACTTTTCTGTATCTTTTCTTTCTTTCTTTTTTCATTATATTGTCTTTCATATTGTCTTACATTACCACACTCAACTCTCTCTCTCTCTCTCTCTCTCTCTCTCTCTCTCTCTCTCTCTCTCTCTCTCTCTCTCTCTCTCTCTCTCTCTCTCTCGACACCACGCCACCGCCTCGATTAGAGATGGATCACACAGAGTTGAAATATATCTTCGAGGATATGAAAAGTCGACAATGATGAAATAATATTTCAACAGCCATTTTTATTTACACACTGTCAATCGGCAAAGTGATGGCACGCGAACTGAGCGCCAAAGACACTTTATCGCTGAATCTGCTGTCTTCGCCGCGTTCCGTCTCTTACTCCCAAACATCTCACGCGCGATTCGCCTCCGATACCAGCCAAACTCCATTTTGTATCACCAAACTCAAAATCACAATGACTCTCTGTACCATAATAGTCCGTATATTTATTGTATGAAATTTATATGCAACAAATATGGGACGGAGGTTGCATTTTTCATTGATATATATATATATGAACGCTAGGTAGGAAGCGCGTGGTGTAATGGTTAAAGTCATGGGAAATGGACTCATCGCTCCGTGTTCAACTCCTGGATGTGGTAATTGCATTTCACTTAGCGCTAATACCATTGGGAAAGGTATGAATCCTACTCTCCCTCCAGTATGGATAAATAGTAGGGCAGACTGGGCTCTTTAACCCTGGTTAGGCAACCTGTCTAGGAGAAGGAAAACTCTGAATTCAAACCTGTTGAACTCCGCTTAAGAAATTGACATTGTCTCACATCCTGCTCGTGCGGAGGGGTATATATATATATACTCAGCGTATGAGTAGCACAGCTTCCATGTGATAAAGTGGGGAGATGACGGTAGGTGTGGTTCTCCACCTCAGGCATGAAATAATCTCCCTGGTCTGGCGTTCATATATCCTACCGTCATCTACCCCACTTTATCACACAGAAGCTGTGCTACTCATACGCTGAGTGGGCGAGGGCCGGTATCGAACCCGGAAACTTGTGGTTCCGTGGCGGACGCTCTATCGACTGAGCTATAGACTCCCTCGCTGTCCGCCTGATACCGACAATAGGCCACTCCGCCTACTTTACATTTTGCTTTATATATGAATACTATGGAGATGTGTGGTGTAATGGTTATCGTCATAAGAAATGGACTGGTCGACTTGAGTTCAAATCCTGGACGAAACTGTTTGCATTTTACATTGCGCTAATACCCTTGGGAGAGGCATGCACCCAACTACTCTCCCTCCAGCTATGGGTAAATAGTAGGGTAGACTGGTCTCTTTAACCATGGCTAGGTAACCAGATTAGGAGAAGGAAAATTCTGAATTCAAATCTGTTAAACTCCGCTTAAGAAATTGACCTTGTGTCACACCCTACTAGTGGAGGGATTGGTATATATATATATTATATATATATATATATATATATATATATATATATATATATAAGGAACATTTCTATGATTATTTGATATCAATAATTTGTTTTATCAGTAATTTGATTTGGTAGTTCTCTGTAGAGTGGGCACTCTGCGTGGTGTAATGATTAGAAAGCTAGGCTTGCAGACCATTGTTAGTGAGTTCGATTTTCACTAGGCGTCCCATACTCCTGACCTTGGACTAACCTTGGTAAATGAAAACTTTTTTATGGCCAGGTTAACTTTTTGGTGTGCTCTGTATTTAACATAACAGTATTTAAATTCAGAAATGTATTTTAAAAAGATTAAGCCTGGGCAGTATACAAAGCGGATGCCCAAGGACTACGTATCTACATGATGTGTCACTTGCACAGGATATCAAATGTCAAATGGTGGCAGCATGTTTCAAACAGGACCATCCCGAAGAGAACTGACATGTACGCAATCTTAAATGGACTTGGCCACTTGAACAGACTTGGGTATGACAGACTGCCAAAACAGATTCTGTACTCTCCACTGTAGGAGGGATCATGTGGAATTGGTAGACCAAAGATGACAACAGTCGCACAATTAAGGAACGCAAGTAATAATATATAGATTACTTTTTGTGTCATTTTTTTTTTAATTCGTAAACTAAGAAAAAGAATCATGTTTTATATTTCAAGAAAGTAAATCTATTAATAATGGAAATTCGCTTCCGGTTTTTGTCTGTAACAAAAACTGCGTCACTGCTTACGTCACAAAATCTAACGTCATAACATAGAATAAATATACCCAAAATGCGAGCATGCAACGTTAGACAATCCTCATTGTTTCAATAAATAGATGCCTGGCGTTATATATTTATATATAGATTGTTTTATTTTAATATAATATTTAAAGTTATCGGAACTGTTTCCATTTCAAATTGTCTTTCTTTCTTTTCTTTTTACTCCTTTAATAAATTTGACGAATTTACATACTTATGGTACACACTCTATGACATTGAATTTTCAGCTCCCATCCCCTTAAGCAATATCTTTCAAAAATTATTTTTACATCGCCCGGAGTGTGTCTTTTTATTTTGCTAGTAATAATAATGCACTGTTCATTAAACAAATTTTTATTAGATTAAAAATATAGTTAAATCATATAGATAATTAAATTATTTTCAATAAAATCATTTTTTTAAATCAATTTTACATGATTTGTTTACATTATACGTTACGCACAATACAAGGTGTTAGCGGAGTGACCTATTGTTGGTATTAGTCGGACAATGCTAGACCAGAGAGATTGTTTTGATGAGGTGGAGCTCTCTACTTTACCATACGGATATGATTACTTAATCTGTACTACTCATATACTCAGTTGACCGGTATCGAACTCAGAACCTTGCGATTCCAAGGCGTATACTCTACCGAGTAAGCTAAACCGGAGCCTGATAAGGTAATGTAATATGTAAACATATTATGTAAGGATGTAAACAAATTAATTTAATTAAGACAAAACCGAACGCTTTCAACTTTTACGAGGGTAAACATATTAATTAAAATAAATAAATATTTGAGTAAATAAATCGGATAAAAATGTCCCCTTAATCAATTTAATGATTATTTATTTATCTATTCATTATATCTTTTTATCTTTTAGATTTTTTTCTTTTTAATTATTTTTTCTTTTAAAAATCAGTAACAACAAATAATTATTTATTAAACCCAGTTTTATGCAAATTATTCCCACCATATACCAAATCTTTATTTCTTGAAGATATATAACACATATTTCGGGATTTTAAAAGTTTAATCATGTGTTACTGATTTCTAATACTATTATGTTATTCTCAAATGTATTAAAAGTAATCCGATATATAATTTCATATATAAATCAATTAAAATAACATTAGAATAAGTGTAATATTTTTTATTCTTTCTTATTTAGTTTCGTAAGTCTTTCTGATTTAATATAATATTTTATTACATTAAAAGTTAAATACTTGCGCCCAGGGGGCACATACTTTTGCTAGTAAAAATGATTTACATTGATATACCATGGATAATTTATGAATACCCATAACATGATTTTTCCCTGGTGAAGCCAAAGTCGAACACATTATTTTTCCGATGCAGGTATCATTGGGGAACGAGAAAGATTTTGGTAAACTATCCAATGTCTAGACTGTGTATGTGTTTCTCTCTGTGTGTCTGTGAATCTGTTGTGTCTGAATTAAATAACAACATTGAAATCTGGAAGAAAAAGTTAACATAGGTTTATTACCCTTTTGGTACAAAAGATATGAATAAGATATACTCCAACGCGTAGCTCTTTAACAACGGTAATTAAATCTCTGTAGCAAGACTAGTTACTGCTCAACCACTCTCGTGTAATCCGTATTATTTATGTGTTTTGTTGGACGTGTCTAACTTTCTTGTAGGGGAAATATATTCCCTTACAACAGTGTCTCTATCTGTCAGTCTCATCTATATGTATGTTTGTCTAGACACACACATAGACATAAACACTTAGACAGAGACATAGAAACAGATACGGACGCATACAAACACTCATACATAGAAACACAGTCTTGACCAGAGTTTCCCAACCCTTTTACCCTTGCATAACCATTAAAATATAGCACATGTCTCAAGGAACCCCTGCGCAAAAATTACATACTATATCTTTCTCCTTTTATTTCCATCGTAGTTCACATGGTAAATATCAAAGTATATATTTTTGAATAACTAGTTTAAGGAAAAATGAATACTTCTTCGTGAAATTTGTCAAAGGCGTTTCACACTGGCACCGTACAGACATCATAAAAATCTATTAATAATGGAGATTCGCTTCCGTTTTTGTCTGTAACAAAAATTACGTCACTGCTTATGTCACATTACCCAAAATCGTCATAACATAGAATAAATACACTCAAAATTTGAACAGTCCTTATTGTTTTTTTAAAACAAGTTTTGATAAATACATGACTGGTATTATATATCTATATATAGTTTGTTTTATTTTAATACATATTTAAAGTTTACATTTCAAATTGTTTTATATTTTAATCCTTTAATGAATTTGATGATTTTACTTACTTAGGATACAGACTCGCTGACATTGAATTTTTCACTCCCACCCTCAGGCAATATGTTTCAAAAATCTATTTTTACATCGCCCGGAGGGTCGTTTTTTATTTTGTACTAGTATTACCAATGATTGTTATATTTCTAATAACATAATAGGTTAGATAGGATGATGTCTACATTGCAATATTACAATAACCAAGAATATATTGTGTTTAGTAATATTACGTATATGAAATTAAATAAAGAGTCAAAAGTGCATTAGCTTATCTCACTTGTTCTCGAGGAACCCTTAGGGACCTTTTACGAACCTCAGGGTTCCGGGGAACCCCAGTTGAGAAACGCTGGTCTAAACACAGACATGTAGACACATAATCACACATAGACACAGGAATATGGTCTTAATAGATACATACACACACATACATACACAAATGCACATACATACAGTCTATGCTGACAAGTAGAGAGTCTAGACAGATGCACAAAAACATATAGACAAACACATCGGCACATAGTCTAGACAAATACTCATGCACACATATACACATACATACATATATACACTCAGAAGTATAACCAGACACACGGATAGGCAAACACATACAGTGTAGACAGACACACAGAAACACGGACAGTCCAGAAAGACACAGAGAAAATCTAGACAGAGAAAGTCTAGAGACATATACGAACTGACAGTCAAGACAAACACATACAGATAGTATAGACAATATAGACAAACTTGTTCACCAAGAGTAGGATGTGACAACCATGGGTTATCCAACGAGGATCGAACTTGCGATTTAGTTGTAATTGATCTAACTTGCTAATTATTACACCACGATATGGCACCCTCGGTTTACTTTACGCATATTTAAAAAGCCGTGCGGTGTAATGGTAAGAGTTTTAGGAAATTGACTCGTCGATCCAAGTTCAAATCCTGGACGAAGCTGTTTGCATTTCACTTAGCGCTAATACCCCTGCGAAAGGAATGAATTCAAATATTTTCCGTCTAGATACGGGTAAATAGTAGGACAGACTAGACTCTTTATATATATATATATATATATAATATATATATATATTATATATATGTGTGTGTGTGTGTGTGAAGAAAGGTAGACAAACACGGGATGTTGTAGAAATCTCCCATATATATATATATATATATATATATATATATTATAATGGAAGATTATGTGTCTACCTGATTGTAACCGAAACTACGTAACCATTAACGTTAAAATTCCCTTAGTTATTTACGCTATATTCTCAATGGTTATTGAATAATCATTATTTAATCTTAATTAGCATTTTTTTCGATTAACAGTGTCTCTATTAAAGTCAAGCTGAGATAGATTCGCCTCAAAACAGTCCCATATTATTAATAGTTTTAAAATCCTACAATATTAAGAAATAAATGTTGACACAGTATATGATGTGAATAATTTACATACCGGTTTTAACAAACCCGTATTTCATAAATAATTACTTGGTCTCATTGATTTCTAATATTATCATTTTGTTCTCAAACGTATTAAAAGCAATCCTATGTAGAATTTTATATTGAAATCAATTAGAATAAAGTAAAAATATGTAGTCTTTTTGGTGTTCTTATTTAATTTCCTTAGTTTTTCTAATTAATACAATATTTAATTATATTAGAATTTAAATACTTGTTTCCAGAGGGTACATATTTTTACTTGTATATATAAAGAAACGATACTAATAGCTGGTAGGTAGAAAAGGTGATCGCCACACTGACTTTAAAACTAAGATATGTAAAAAGGGATAACTTCTCCTCGACATCGGTCGTCGGCGCGCAAATTAAAACAGGGCTATCGTCTGGCTGTCACGTGACTGAAGGTGTTGAAAGGGGAATCATCTGAGAGTGTTGAGGTCACTTTAAAGAGTTTTCCATTGGATACTCTTATAATAAATATTGCCTTTCACTACAACAGCGATAATATCTTGGTGAACAAGTTAAACACACATTTTTTCTTCTGATTCTTTCTTTTTTTTACATTGTTCCTTCTATTTGCCTCATTTCTTTCATGTCATCTCAATTTGAGCCTCCATTTTTTGCCTTTTACTTTCTCTTAATTTTTTTTAATACTTACTTTTGTAAACGTTCTCTTATTCATTCTCGATCTTTTTGTTCGTTTTTAGAATCGTTACTTAATTCATCATTTTCTTTCACTTTCTCATTCATTTATTCTTTATTCATTTATTTATTTCATTGATTTTACTTTTTCTTTCTTTCTTTATCTTTCTTTTTGGTTTTGTCTTTCTTCGATTTCATATTCTTTCATTCAATCTTTCTTTCTTTCATTCATTGTACTCTTTTTTTCTTTCTTTCTATCTTTCTTTCTTCCTTCCTTTTTTCTGTTCTTTCTTTCGTTTTTATTCCTGATTCTTTCTTTCTTTCTTTCTTTCTTTCTTTCCTTATTCTTTCATTTAATCTTTCTTTCTTTCTTTCATTGATTTGACTCTTTCTTTTCTTTCTTTCTTTCTTTCTTTCCTTCTATTATTCTAATGGCCCTTTTTTCATTCATTCCTTTTCTTTCTTTTTTCTTTCTTTCTTTCTTTCTTTCTTTCTTTCTTTGGTTGCTTATTCTTTCATTTAATCTTTCTTTCATAGATTTTACCCCTTTCTTTCTTTTTTCTATTATTCTAATAGTCTCTTTTTTATTCATTCCTTTTCTTTCTTTCTTTCTTTCTTTGATTCCTTATTCTTTCATTTAATCTCTCTTTCATAGATTTTACCTCTTTCTTTCTTTCTTTTTTTCTATTATTCTAATGGCCCCTTTCTTTCATTCATTCATTTTCTTTCTTTCTTTGATTGATTCTTTCTTTCTAATTTTATTTTCCATCTGTTGCTGTTTTCATTACATTTTCTTTTTTGTTTTCTCTTCTTTATATTTTACCTTATCTAATTTTATTCATTTTTTTCGTATATTCTAGTTATTTATTCGAGTGTTTCTTGATCACTCGTTGACATTTAGAATTTATCATGAAGTTTATATATATGTGATGGAATGGACACACACACACACACACACACACACACACACACACACATATATATATATATATATATATATATATATATATATATATATATATATTATATATATATATATATATATATAAGGGCCGGGTTAGCTCAGTCGGTAGAGCGTTCGGCTAGAAACCACAAGGTTCCTAGTTCGATACCCGCCCTCGCCAACTCAGCGTATGAGTAGCACAGGGATATGTGCGGTAAAGTAAGGAGCTGATGGTAGGTGTGGCGCTCCACCTCAGACGCAAAAACAATCTCCTTGGTCTAGCGCTAGTGAAAAAGGGATAGACTCCCTCGCTGCATGGCTGATACCGACATTAGGCCGCCCCGACGACTTTTTAAAACTTTTAAAATATATATATATATATAATTTTTGTAACTGTAATCCAAATAAAACAACACATCATAGCAAAATATTTATTAGAGCATTATAATTCAAATTTTCTAATTTAGAGAATTCTCAGTCCAAATTGTACTATTCATTTTTTGTGGTCTCCATTCATGATGAATGTTATATTTTAATTATCAACATTCTTAATATAATAGCAATAGCTATGAACTACTAATAAAAATCCTTCGTTTCTTCCTAGAAGAATCAATATCATTATGGACCGTCGCTAAAACGGGAACCCAACATTTTATTACAATAGAGATCTGGTGTCTATAACCTAAACCACGTCACTTCTTACGTCAGAATACCCTCAAGAAATTGCGTAAACTTATCAATGAGTATTTAATTTATATTTAAAATCATTAATATATAGAATAAATCTTATTTATTAACGATGTCTCTATGAAAATCGAAGTTAGATTTGCCTCAAAACAGCCCATGTTATTAGTGCATTTAAAATCCTGCTATGTGTCTTATATATCACTAAGAAATAAAGGGTTACATAATATATGATGTGCTTAATTTGCATACTGGTTTTAACAAAACTGGGTTCAATAAATAATTGCTTGGTGTTATTGATCTCTAATATTATTGTTTTATTCTCTGGCGTATTAAAATCAATCCTATAAATGATTTTATATAGAAACCAATAAAATATAATTAAAATAAGTGTCATCTTTTTATATGTGTTCTTATTTAATTTCGTTAGTCTTTCTAATTTAATATATTTCATTGCATTAAAACTTAAATACTTATGCCCGGAGGGAGCATATTCTTGCTAGTATAAGTAAAACACACAAGTGTAAATTGCCATTGAAAAAATAAATAGTTATAAAAAAACACTTGTTTTAGTGACCGTGAAAAGATTTATGTTGTATGTGTTTGACAAGACTATAGTAGATTACCCTAAAACAAGAGACCCTTAAGCACGGGGCCTAATTGGGTCCTATACTCACCTTTTTTTTTCAGTTTCTTTTTCTTTTCTTTATATTTTCCATTTTTCTTTTATTCTTTCTTTCTCTTTTAATCTATCTATCAACCTATCTTATTCTGTTCATATCTATCTATCTTATTTTGTTCATATCTATCTATCTATCAATCTATCTATCTTATTCTGTTCTTATCGATCGGTCGATCTTTTTCTGTTCATATCTATCTATTTTATTCTGTTCGTATCTATCTTATTCTATTCATATCTGTCTATCTTTCTCCCTCTCTCCCTCTCTCCTCTCTCTCTCTCTCTATATATATATATATATATATATATATATATATAGAGAGAGAGAGAGAGAGAGAGAGGGGGGAGAGGGGGAGAGGGAGAGAGATAAGAACAGAATAAGATAGATAGATAGATAGATATGAACAAAATAAGATATATATTATTCTGTTCATGTCTTTCTATCTATCTATCTTATTCTGATTCTATCTATCTATATATTTTATCAATTCTTTCTTTTCTCTTCCCTAAGTGTCGAATCTTCTCAACTATTCTTCATCTAGGGATACAATAAATAATTATATCCCTTACAGAGTTAGTATATCTAGTAGTAACCCGTAGGGTGTCACAAAACAGTCCAGAAACACATTCTTGGCATCTGTATGCCTCACTTCTTCGAATCTTTGTAGACAATTATAGCTTCAAGTAACTATTCTTAATACCAATGATTTTTACGGAATTATATGGTTTCAAGTATTCATATTTAATGCAAATAATTTGTACACAGTTATACGGTTTCAAGTATTTTTATCTTACACTAATACATAAATATATGGTCCCAAGTATTTCAAGAAAGAATGTTTCAAGTAATTACTAATAATAATTATTTGAAAACATTAAATCTGGAAAGATTTAAAGTTACAGAGTAATTAATGAGGATCGAACTCATGATCCCTACTAGACGAAAAATAAAGCAGTATTCTTTCTTCCTTTTTTCTTAAGCCCTATCAGCTGAGACTTTCGAATACGCCGACTGCACCTCTGTAAGACCCTCTACCAATAGGACTATCTGTTGGCTGTGGATGGCGACTTGTGATGCTTAAGGATAGAACTCTGGTGACTGAGCAGTCAATGACATGCAACATTTCACTTTGGTCCTTACTTTGACCACTTTGACCACGGTCAGAGAGGCCTCCTTCGATCAATTGGCTTGTCACGTTAAGCCCTAGCACCTATATGCTTGTCCCAACCCTATTTCCCTTATGGCAAGCCCCAACCCTTTTTATAATATATATTCTAGAAGTCGGTGGCTGAGGTTCTTAATATCCTGGGTATGACGTAAAACTCTGTCATAATAATAATAATAATATCTTTTCAGCTAGTATATTAGGTCTGAGACCTGTCAGCTGTTCCTTATAAATATTCATTTTAAATCCACAGAATATTTAATATCATTCCACAGATTATCCAACGTTGCCTTGAAGGAGTTTAGAGATGGGCCATTCACTACTGAGGAAGGTAGTTTATTCCATGTATTCACCACTCTATAGCTAAAATAATTTTGTCTTGCGTTTGCTTTACAAGGTTTTTTAAGGAGTTTTAATTTATGTCCCCTTGTATAGGTATTTTGAGCAATGTTTAGTAGGTCGGAGTTCGTTGAATAAAAACCGCAATGGTTGTAACTTTTAGGGTCTCACTTATGGGTTAAATAGAACAAAATCAATTCTAAAAATAGATTTAAAAACTGAGTAGAAAAATATGTTTTAAAATATTGAGTTTTTAAATAATTGAGTATCCATCAGGAATAAATAAAATAAAAACGTCTTTGGCATAAAATGACCCAATAGGTTGACATACCGTAAAATCCAACCAAGCGCCAACTAACCTCTTTACCTCCTTCTTTCCTTCTATACACTGCTTTAGAAAAGTATTTGTTCTCTCTCTCCCCCACTCTCTCTCTCTCTCTTACTCTCTCTCTTACTCTCTCTCTCTCTCTCTCTCTCTCTCTCTCTCTCTCTCTCTCTCTCTCTCTCTCTCTCTCTCTCTCACTCTCTCTCTCTCTCTCATTTATTTAGAAATGTCTTCTACTTTGTTTCTTTAACTCTCTTTTTTTACAATTTTATTTTTGTTCTTGATTTTAATTTTAATCTCTTATTTTTTATTCATTCATTTCGCTTTTTATACCATTAAATTCTTTTATTTATATTTGTTTATTTATATTTATTTGCTTCTGATTCATTTGATTTCATTTTTGTTGACTGTTTTATTTTTTTTATTTTTCTTCCTAGGTTTATCTTTTGGTAGAATTTTTCAGCCAACACTTCAGTGTTTGTTTATTCTCGTCATCTTCTAATTTAACTTCCCACGTCTCACTAAAAATAAAATAACTAAACATAACCCTGAAAATAGAGTTATTTCATTCCACTGTGATTGTTTCAATTCGTTTATACACTCACTATATAAACAAAACATCTTTGATTATATGGCTCATGCCAATGCGAATATAAATAACTAAAAAGATCAACTGTAGCTATGTCATTCATTTGAACCCCCCCTTTCTAACGTTTGCTTAAAGGCCGCCGAAGCCAGCCATTAAGTTTGACAAAGTGATTTACCTTTTAAAGAATTTATAGTATAACTTGCAACATCTGTGGATATGCAATTGCTGAATAGTTCAATATGTAAAGAAAATATAATAATCTTGATTTAACTTTCACCCTTTTTTTCTTTCTCTTCTTCTTTTCATTTTTTTCGTTATGTTCGATTAAAACAAATAAGCGTTATTGCTTCCACGCGCTCACCCCACTCTCTATCTTTACGTTACTCTCTTTCTTTCTTATTATATCTTTTCTGTGTAGCATGTCCGTTTTCTTCTCTTTCTTTCTTTCTTAATAATGAAAACGGAATAGTTCATCATTTAGCTGAGATGACGGCACTCATAAGAAATAATAATTCCGCGGATAAGCAGGATTTACATTTTTGCATTTCATCTTGGACGATTTGGACGGTCTCAATTTTAACCAGAGCGTGTTGCAAGATGATAACGGCCGTACAATTAAGGAACACCAGTATTAATATATAGATTATTCGAAAAATACTTGAATAATAACAAAACATTGATAGTCTTAAAAATGTTGGTAAAACAATCAACTTAAACGAATAGATCATTGCCATTAATCCGCGGTCCACTCGGACCAATCAGGGTCCTATATGGATCAAATAGATAAGTTTAAGAATTATTTGGATTTGGTGTGCAAAAAATCTTTTAAAAACAACTACACAAAAAAATGTAAAAGTAGATGCCTATTGTGTAATGGTATCGTCGTAAGAAATGAACACGGCGATGCGAGTTCAAATCCTAAACAGGGCTGGTTGAATTTTATATAACTAGGTAATTATTGCTTTAAAATTTAACCTTAAATAATCGATTTAATTAATTTCCATTCGTTTTTTTTTAGTTTTAGTCGAAAAATAGTAACATAATGAGCATGTAAAAAGAAAAACAATACCACATAGGTAATTAATTTTTTATAAGTTTTAAACATTAGATTTGCCCCAAAATTTACGAAAATGGACACTGTGAACTCATAAAAGTTTCTTCTTCAATAAAAAAAAAACATTAAATACACTATGTATAGAAAAATTACTCTCGTCTTTTATATTTTATTTTAATGTAATATCCTATTTTGTTCCAAACACGCAGAAAAAAGTCAGTTAGAAAATTAGTCTTGTTTTTGTTTAAATGATATCACGTAAAATATTTTAGAACTATGGAAGCCGAGATATGATTATTTTTTTACAATAACAATTCACTAACCATGATTGATACACAATGAATTACCGAAAATCAGGGAATTGTCCGATTTTAAAAAATATTTTCAGTGTTGACTGTAGATTTCTTTCAGGTTACTTGCGCCCTTACATTTTCGGATCTAAAAACACGTCGAGTATTTAGGGCTATATTTCTATCAACATTAAATTTAACAGATATTGAAATCAATTCATTTTGAATTACAATGAATTCTTTGATAAAAAATAGTAATAAAGAAATGAACTTACTTTTCTTTTAAATTTCTGAATCGTTTCTTTAAACCAGATATGAATGTTGAAGTGTTTATATAAAGCAAGTGGAATCCAAAAGTCAAGAGAAACAAATCTAAATTATTTCAAATAAATACTGCTGTTAGCTCCATCCATAGTGTAACATTTTTATATATAACTAATTAATACAGTTCATTTAAAATTCTTACTGTTCAATTTATGGCATTAAAATTTATATTTTCAGGTAAAACAATATTTATTTAAAATCTGTTAAGATTAGTGTACCACAAAAGCACGTCGATTTAAATCTCAGTTTAAAATGAAGCTCTCCCTATTTAAGCAGAAAAATAATAGACATAGAATTATTTTTCTGATAATCAAAAAGAATATTATATTTCATATATATCAGAGTAATTAGAAAATCTGGAAAAAAATAAAGATTTTCAATTGTTTTTTAAAGTTCAGTTTTTCGATTTCTGTTATTTTTTTTCTTCACTATCCTTACAATTAAATGCAGTTTAGTGTCATATCCAGGAATATTCCTTTGGTGAAGTCTATCCCCTCTGAAGGGGATACAGTCTACGTATTCTAAGCCCCACCGACAGGATGATGTTCCTGTTGAGTGAACACCGCAGAAATCCTTTCTTTGGTTCACTTTAATCTCAATCTGCTAAGTAACTCGATATTTGTTTTAGAATTTGAAAGAAGAAATAAAAAAAGACGGAAAGATGGAAACAAAGACCAAATAATGGATTAAATATAAAGAAAGCAGAAATGTTGAATGTTTAAACACCTGTCTCAGTAAAACAAAGCAAATGTTTGATTTTTTTTTTGTCGTAAGATCTGAAAATGTCTTTTATAAGAAAGAAAAACTTCTCTAAACAATAAATGGCACCTGGTTACCATTAAAAGTGGATCATCATTTGCGAGAAGCTCTGTAATGTGTCAGTGAGTCTTTTTTTTAAAGATATATTTACCAAACCCTTTCCACGAGTAGGATGTTACACAAGGTCAATTTCTTAAGCGGGATTTAACAGGTCTGAATTCAGTTTTTCTTCTCCTAGACTGGTTGCCTAACCTATGTTAAAGTGCCCATCTGTTCTACTATTTACCATAGTTTGAGGAAGAATAGTTAGATTCGTACCTTTCCCAGCACTATGTAAAATGAAAACAGCTGCATCCATTACTTGAACTCGTCTCTCCGTGTCCATTTCCTACCTCGATAACCCTTACACCACGCCCCTCCACAACGGTTTGTTACATTCACGATTGGAGTTGGCGAATTGTACCTCACTTTACCAAAACCCTGCAAAACTTTTGCCTCACTCTTATATAAATTAAAATAATCAATTTGATCTTAAAACATCATCTTTTCTAAGAAACATAATTCAAAACGGAAGAGGAAAATGGTTGTTATATATATATATATAATTTTCAGCGGTTAAATACAACATTCGTTTTTGTAAACAGTCTTTTAACGGATATCTTTCTTTCCTCGTCTATGTTGCTCGTGATGAAGACCAATTTATCGATTTGGTCGAAACAGATTCTGTCAGCAATTACATAACAAACATCATTTGTTTTTTCAAAATGTTAAATTTCATATATATATATATATATATATATATATATATATCCACCCCTCCACACGAGCAGATGTGACACAAGGTCAATTTTTAAAGTTTAACAACTTTGAATTCGGAGTTTTCCTTCTCCTAGACTGGTTAGCTAGCTATGGTTAAAGATCTCAGTCTGCGCTACTATTTACGTATAGCTGGAGGGAAGTAGTTGGATACATACCTTTCCCAAGGGTATTAGCGCTATGTTAAATGCAAACAGCCTCATCCAGGATTTGAAATCGGGTCGACGAGTACATTTCCTACGATGCTAACCACTACATGACGCGCTTCTGTGGTTGTAATATAAGCAATAACATAACAGCTCGACACTGTATAAAATATGAGTGTCTATTGAAAGAGTGACACACTAAAACAGTGACATTACAAAAGAGTGATAAATTAAAACAAAAAAATAGTGACATGACAGGAAAGTGACAATTAAGGAAAAAAAAATTCAAAAAAACTGACACGCATATTTCCTCAACAACCTTTAGGTATATAATTGTTTCCAAAGTAGTTTTCCTTGTTGTGGGAATTATAGTAGCGACGATTGAGGCTACGTCTTGTACGCTTGTCGCCGTCTTTGGTTACCACAATTCGTTGTAACAATAAAAGAGTGAGAAGTAACACTAGGCAGATGAGACCTATATGAGATAAATTAAGGAAAGATTTTCATTTTCGTTCCTACAATCTATATACCAATACGCTTGTTCCTAAATCTTCCGTCCGTTATAATCCTGAAACATCCTCTGGTTAAAAATGACGCCGTCCGAATTGTCCAAGAAGCAATACAAAAATGTGAATACAGATTATCAGGTGTCGCTTAATCGCAGATTTCTTATTTGTCCCATTTATTTCACCCAATTTTTAAAATGAAATATTCCAAATGGTCTTGCGTCGCTTAAATGCCCAACGTAAAATTAAAATGAATTTTTTTAAAAGTTACGTGTCTGTTTTATTTGTAATATTAAAATTGGTAATTACGGAAGATATTTTGGTAATTTTGGTTGGATTTATATGAAATGAAATTGCAAATCATTTTGATTTTTGTTTCGTTTTGTGAAAATTTGTTTCGTTTTGTGGAAATTCCACGAGTCCCGGTAGTCAAGATAATAATATTCGTGTTCCTTCATTGTACGACCGTTATCATCTTGCAACACCCTCTGGTTAAATATTTTGAGATTTATATTTTTCTCTGAGTACAAGGATTATAAATGACTTTTGTTGCATAATTATGAAGAAAACAAATATAATTCTATACATAAATTTTAAAAATACATACATCTATATATTAATACCCATGTTCCTTAATTGTACGACCGTTATTATCTTGCAATACCCTTTGGTTAAAAATGAGACCGTAAAAATCTTCCAAGATGAAATACAAAAATGTAAATCCTGATTATCTAGTTTTGCTCACCCGCCGAAATCTATTTGTTATGAGTGTCGTCACCTTAGCTAGATGGACTATTCTGTTTTTATTATTAGAAAGAAAGGGAAGAAAAAGAACATGCTACACAGAAAGAATATATATATATATATAAAATAATAAAATTCGAAGGCAATACAATGCGTAAAAAATAAAGACAAAAAGATGTTTATATGTCTAATCGATTTCAAAGTGAAGCTTTATCTCAGAGACTGATTTCAGAAATGACGTGCTTATGTTTTTTTTTTTTTATAAAAATGACGTGCTTATCTTTTTTATTTTAT
>CM042137.1:39318390-39325890 GCA_023376005.1 Doryteuthis pealeii | reverse complement strand
ATCTACATATTAACAACATGCAATTATATTTATATATACATCAAAAATAGCGGTTTACTGTGGAACGGAAGGTTAATTTGCATATTGATATTAAAAATGTGATTTTATTAAATATGTGCTTAGTATTATTGATTTCTAACTGTTTGGTTTTATTTTAATGGATATAATAAAAATCTCTTCAATGAATCTTAAATTAACAAGAAAACAAGAACTGTCATTTTATTATTACTTCCTCTTTTAACTAAATACTTAAATTAGAAAAAAATAACAATGAAAGACGAGAGTTATGGAAGAGTAAGTTTCAGTTGTTCTATTTTTTTATTATACCCCTCTGTTTCAAATCTTTTTATCTGCATTCCTATTTAGTTTCATTAGCCTTTCTAATTTAATATAATATTATTACATTAAACTTAAATACTTGCACCCGTAGGGTGCATATATTTGCTAGTATTCATAATAGACCCCCAAATGTACAGAAGGTAAATTATATCCATACAATCTAAACAATAATGTGTAAACATTTAGTCATAAAAATAACGAGAGAGAGAGAGAGAGAGAGAGAGAGAGAGAGAGAGAGAGAGAAGCACGGATATTCATGACAATCTCTCGCTAACCGTCCCTATCATTCATTGCTCATGGTAGATCCTCTACACAGCATCCAGTATCCGTGCAGTGTTGGTCAATGTTTGTCTTTGCTGGACGACCCATACTGGCGTGCTCATGTTCTAGTTTCCATTGGAGAACGTCACTTTTAGGAAATATATGCATCCAAATATTCTCCCTCCAGCTATGGGTAAATAAACTGGGCTTTTTCACATTGGTATGGTAACCGGTATAGGAGAAGGAAATATCTTAAGTAAGTAAGTGGCCTTTTGTCGGTATCAGTCAGACAGCGAGGGAGTATATCCCCTTTTCACTAGCACTAGACCAGGGATATTGTTTTTTTTGCGTCTGAAGTGAGGCGCCACACCTACCAGCTCCCCACTTTACTACTCAAATCCCTGCGCTATTCATACGCTGAGTTGGTGAGAGCCGATATTGAAGCCGGAACCTTGTGGTTCCGAGCCGGATGTTCTACCGACTATTCCACCTAAAAATTGATAAAAACGTATATTGCTCATTGATTGAATGTAGGCTCGATGTGTAATGGTTATCGTCGAGTTAAATCCTGGATGAGGCTGTTTGTATTTTACATAATGCTAATTCCCTAGGGAAATGTATGAATTCAACTATTCCCCCTCCATCTAGGGTTATTTTATACTTATAGGTTAGGAAATTGTGTACATTGTACATTTATATTTACATCTGTATAGTCTTTTGTACAAAGTTATATGGTATCAAGTATTCCTATCAAATACAAATAATTTGTACACATTTATATAGTTTGAAGTATTCCAATCTAATAATGATTTTATGGTTTCAAGTAATTATTTCTATCTAATAGTAGTCATTATATGGTTTTAAGTATTCAATGCCAACATTTAATACAAATAATTTGGTTGGCTGGTTCTTTTTTGTGAGAGGTCTTTATTTACCAGGGTGGTTTTTCCTTTTGTCCTCCATTCGAGTATTCTTGCTTATCGTAGGCATGTGCTTAAACCATAGTCTGACTTTGGCATTAAATAAATCAAGAAGGGTTGACATGCCTTAAAATCACCCAATCAACCAACCAATAACCAAGCTGGTATTTTATTTCGTTAAACCAAGAACAATGTCTACATTATTGTGTTTAACTCAACGTTCGGAATCCAAAAATAATCACCAGTTTCAATTACACAATTCTTTCGTGCTCTTTTATTTCAGCTGTGACGACGAATTAAACACGAATAACTATCATTATCTTTTTGTTTTATTCTGTTTTATTCCTTACGTATTCTCTTTTATTATTTTTTTGTAAATTTACCATTTCCCATATCAGTGAATGAATTAAGGTTTTTGTCTCTAATTCTTTAATGCTGAATAAACTTACTGTAGATATTCAAGAAAACAGGCAAAGTTAATTTGAACTTATGTTTACTTGTAATTATGTCTGAGGATAATTATTCAAAGATGGTGGGAATGAAACACTAGTATCGACTTCTTTGAAGTGACCTCAATTCACAATTCAACGGTAGAAAGAGTTAATAAGAAACTTATTTAAAATTCACAGTAGAAGGACAAACAGGGAGAAGAGGAGGAGGAGAGGAGGGCGAGGAGGAGGAGGAAGAGGTGGAGAAAAAAGAAAGCGATGATGCTGATGATGATGATTGAGTGGTCATAATTGGCGCGAATTGGTACATTTGTGAGATCAGCCATGCTATGAAAGTGCAGATGACAAGAAATGGAACGTGTCAAACAAGTGCGCGTTTTCGTGAGATACACCGAACTAATCTGGTCTCTAAACACAGTGGTAATTGGAGGGGGGGTCTGCACCCAAATATCGCAGATTAACGGGAATTCTGTCTTTGCTTATTCTAAAGGTTTTCAAAATAGTCATCTTATTGGATTCTTAAGGTGCTAATTCGTCTTTTAGGACTTGTTATTTTCTTCTCTTTTTTCCTGTTTTTTTTGTTGTTGTTTTTTAATGAAATGTACTCAATTGCCCTTTCTATAAATGTTAATTATGACCACTTTATCAAGCAGGATGCGGCATAAATACCTCCCTCATCCTAAACTGTCACGTGTATGGTGCAAAGTGGTAATGGTAGCTTCATCTAGCTAATGTCTTATCATTTTTTTTTTTGTTCGGGGGCAATCACTTAGGATCATAGCGCGGATCGGAGCACATCATGTGTTTGGTCTAAAAATGGCGAATCCATTTTCTATCCGGAACAGCATCATTCCGACATAACATGGCTTCTTAATGTGATAATTTATCTTTGAGGTTTTATATTGCTATTTCCTTTCTTTTTTTAATTCTTTTTTATCTGTACTTGTAGAGTAGCTAACACCTCTTCAGCACTCTACCTGATGTACTGGTTCATAGCCATAAAATAGCCTACAATTAAAGTAGATTAACTAGCTGAGTAATATCTAGACTGACTTGGCTGCGTTGGCTATACCGAACTGACCCTCCTCTATTCGTGTAAGTTTTGTCTTGTTAATTGTTTGTACTTATTTGATCTGTGTTTGTATGTATCCGTTTGGCACAGGATGTTGGTGCTTAATAAATGTGTTGAGCACACCATTCTTCTGTGTATCTTTTCACCTCGCGATACAACAGTGCTCAAGCCCTCTTTTTATAAATGTTAACTATGATCACTTTTCCTGGGCCGGTTTAGCTCAGTTGGTAGAACATTCGCCTAGGAATCGCAAGGTTCCGGGTTAGATACCAGTCCTCGCCAACTCAGCGCATTAGTAGCACAGCTTTAGTAATCTGATGTGTGAGATAAAGCATATGGGAGTTGTCGGTGGGTGTGTTGCTCCACTTCAGCAAAACAATCTTCCTGGTCTAGCGCTAGCGAAAAAGGGGATAGACTCCCTCGATGTTCGGCTGATACCAACAATCAGCTACTCCGTAGTAGACTTTACTTTTTAATACCACTTTATTATACAGGATGCAGCAAAAATGCCTCTCACATTTAAACTGTCAGGTGTATGATGCAAATAATCATTGTCAAGTGGTAATGGTAGTATTTGTCTGAATTTTTTAGATGCCGCTTGATAATTTGGATTATTTGGATTTTTCTGACTATTGTCCTCATCTTTATTGTTACATACACAACGTTTCGGCTGATGTGCTCTCAGGACTTCTTCAGACGTTTCTTATCGAACTCAGGAACCTTCTCTTCTTTTTGGTAGAAATAATGTTTAATGTATGTGAAATAATAATAGAAATAAAAATGCAGTGCCACATCGGGATATTGATCATGCTATGAAAAAATCAGAAGTCATCAATAACTTAAAATTGGTTGACTTTAAGATTTTTTGACAACATTTCTGGATTTCTTGGACCATAATGCTTTTATAAACCAATTTTTACGAGTAGGGAAGCTCTAGAACTCATTTTACAAACAAAAATAGATTACAAAATGTCGCCATTTTTCGCCAACCCCACCAAATTTAGAGAGCTAAAAATCGATATAACTCCGCCAAATATTTTGAAATTGGAAGTTCAAATTTTGGGATTGTCTAACTTTAAGATAGTCCACACCAGGAAAAAATTCAGAAAAATTGAAGGGGGTGGGTGACAATTTTACTTTTTTCTGGATGATTTGACATTGAATTACCCAATAGTTACTTATATCTATAATTGTTTATAATGAATTATTATTGTTAGTTTTTTCAAACACTATAACTGTGCAAACAAATGATAATCATTAAATAGAAATAATTACTTGAAACCATATAATAATTAGTATCAGATTGGTAATACTTGAATTTCCAGAGAGAATATATAATCCATAGTAGATTTTCTATCCAGAATAGCATCATTTCGATTTAAAATGAAATGCACCAAGCTCCTTATATAGCAATCACAGAATCACCAGTTTAAAAAAAGAACGTTTTAACCGCAAACGTATGCCATAAACCAGATGATATTGCGCCGGGGGAAAGACAAAGAAAATACTAAAAAGAAAGAATGAACAAAGAAATAAAAGGTAATGTAAGAAAGAAAGAAAGAAAGGAAGGAAGAAAGACAATACAAAAAAGAAGCGGAATATAAAGAGAAAGAAAGAAAGAAAGAAAGAAAGAAAGACAATACAAAAAAAAGCGGAATATAAAGAGAAAAAAAAGAAAGAAAGAAAGAAAGAAAGACAATACAAAAAAGAAGCGGAATATAAAAGAAAGAAAGGTAATATAAAAGGAAAAAGCCTATATTAGAAAGAAGAAAGAAAGAAAAGGGCAAAGATTAAAAAGAAAGAGTGTCAATATAAGAAAGAAAGAAAAGAAAGAAAGAAAGAAAGAAAGAAAGAAAAGGCATGATTAAAAAGAAAGAGTGTCAATATAAGAAAGAAAGAAAGAGAGAAAGAAAGAAAAACCAATATAAAGAATAAAGACGAGCAATGTTAAAAAGAAAGTAAGAAAGATAAAAAGACAGAACGAAATAAATGACAATATTAAAAAGAAAGAAACAAAGAAACAAAGAACACAAAGAAAAGAAGAAAGAAAAAAATTTTGGAAATGTAAAAACTGAAATTATAGAATTTCAACTGATGAGTTCAAGACAAACATTTGATATTCTTATGTTTTTTTCTGGTAAAAGAGTTCAGCAATTCACTAATGGAGTATTAAAATGTCGGGGCTTTCAATGTTCCCTGCTTGCTATTGAGTCATACATGCACCCAAGATGTAAAAATGGGGAAATAAAAAGGAAGAAGAAAGAAAGATAGTAATAGCTGGGGATTGGGATGGAAAATGGGGATGATATATATATTGAGAAGAGAGAGAGAGAGAGAGAGAGAGAGAGAGAGAGAGAGAGAGAGAAGAGAGAGAGATGTAGAAGAAATGAATGGAACAAAAGAATCTTGGAAGAAATAAAAGAGAAAATGGACATGCCGATTACTGTGTTATCAAGTAAAAACAAAATCGTCCTTGCACAAGAAGAAAAAGAGAGAAAAGTAACATGAATTGGTTTGAATGATGAAAAATCAACATAAATAACTCAGAGAGAGAGAGACAGACAGACAGACAGAGTTTGTAAAAAGTCTGGATGTATTGGCTGGTTGTTTGGTTGTATTCTACGCCATGTCAACCCTTTTGGGGTTATTTTATACTTAAGATCAGTTTTTATTCATGCTTGATGGGTATTAATTTTTTTAACTCGTTTTTCTATTTAACCCATAGCTAGGAGAAAGAGAGACAGGCAGACAGAGTTCGTAAAAAGTCTGTATGATGCGTTGGTTGGTTGGTTAGATTTTACGGCAGGTCAACCCTTTTTGGGTTATTTTATATCGAAGATGTTTTTTTTATTCATTCTTAATGGGTACTCAGAATTTTTTCAAAACTCATTTTTCTATTTAACCCATAGATCGGATCCTAACAGATACTACCAGTCTGGGTCAGAGTGGATCTGGGAGTAATGGCGATGAACCTTAACACCATTAGATGTAGTTTTACATCATACCTAGGACATGTATGATGTGTAATAGAGAGGTTAATTGAAAAGAAATGTATTTTATAGAAGTCTTATAAGATTGTGAGCAGAAGATATGCGAGATAAAAGCAGAGAATACGGAGATGCAAATTAAGACAAAATGAAAAGATGAGTTGTAGATTAAGTTAAAAAGAAAAACATCTATGAATGAATTCGAAAATGCAATAGAAGAAGAGAAACACGAAAAATAAAGAAAGATTTTAACAAAGACAATGAAGAATCAATAAAAGAAAGAAAGAAAGAAGAAAAAGAATGATTGAATGAATAGATGTATGAATGAACGAAGGCAAAAGGGTATTAAAAAAAGAAATAAATAGAAAGAAAGAAAGAAAAACAGAAATAAATAAAGAATTAATAGATGAATGAATGAAGGCAAAAAAGTTTTTTAAATAAAGAAAGAAAGAAAAAATGAATGAATAAATGAATGAATAGAATTCAAAAATACAATAGAAGAAGGAATAAATACGAGAAATAAAGAAACAAATAGAAACGACAAAAGAAAGAAATAAAGAATGAATAGATAAATGAATGAAGTTAAAAAGAGTATTGAAAAAGGAATAAGCAATAGAAAGAAAGAAAGAAAGAAAGAAAGAAAGGGGAATAAAGAGACGAACGAATGTTTTACGCGGAAAAGGGAATAAGAAATAAAGAAAAAATAATGTAAAAAAAGAAAGAAAGAAAGAAAGAAAGAAATGGCAAATCGGATGAAGTAATAACAAACCCAAGCAAATAATGACTGTAGCATTGATTCAGACAAAGATGGGAATGGCAGAAGTTTGTAGATAGATATATAGATAGATAAATAGATAGATAGATAGATTGATAATGGATAAAGCAAGGTATACTACATAAATAAAATTAGATAGAGAAAAGGATAGCTATTAAGATAGAAAACAAAGGAGACATAGATATGAACAGAATAAGATAGATAGATAGATAGATAGAACAACGGCAAAAAGATATGGCATAAAATAAAAAGAACAGAGATTAAATGTTCTTGATTTCAGCCAAGGATAACGAAAAAGCAAAAATATGATAACGAACCATGTTAGTGAGCTGTAGTTAATGGAGGAGACAACGCGACTGTGGACACACCAAGCCTAACGATGTAAGGCATGAAATATAAAGTGAAAACTACACCAAACTTTGAAAACAAGAAGAAAAGAAAAAGAAAGAAGAAAAAGGCCAATGGAAATAGTACAACCTTTTATTTCCTTTTTTTTTTTTTGTAATGTTAAAAAGGAGAATTCAAGATAAGCGGTGTGAGTATAATACTGTAGTAGGTAAAAGAAAGTCTAAAAGTAAATCCCCAGTGGCCATTTTTGAGTCCACGTGACAATTCCATGAGGCCCTCTCAATAATATAATAATAATAATAATAATAATAATGAAAGAAAAGTCTGCATTTTTTGTGAATTTAACTTT
>CM042137.1:39213390-39313390 GCA_023376005.1 Doryteuthis pealeii | reverse complement strand
CATATACATATTTTTTAAATAATAATAATCTGGAGAATGAGACGTACAAAATTCTCTGTGACTTTGAGGTACAGACGGATCACCTAATCCTGGCCAGGAGACCAGACCTAGTTTTGATTGACAAGAAGAGGAAGACTTGTCATCTCGTGGATTTTGCCGTCCTGGCGATCACTGAGTGAAAATGAAAGAGAGCGAAAAGATCGACAAATACTTGGACCTTGCCAGAGAACTGAGAAAACTGTGGAATAAGAGGGTGAAGATCGTACCAATTGTAATTGGGTCCTTTGGTAAAGAGTCTGGATGAATTGGAAATCAGAGGAAGAATCGAGACCATCCAGTAAAGTAAAGTTAGCAGAGTGGACTGTCGGTATCAACCGAAGAGCGAGAGAGTCTATCCCCTCTTCGCTAGCACTAGACCAGGGAAATTGTTTTTGTGGGTATGGAGCGCCACACCGAACCACCTCTCACTTTACCGCACAGATAAGATTACCCACTCTGTGCTACTCATGCGCTGGGTTGGTAAAGACCGGTGTCGAACCAAGAACCTTGCGATTCCTAAGCGGTAGATCAACAGACTGAGCTAAAACGGTCCCATAATACAATAATAATAATAATAATAATAATAATAATAATCTATTTGTGTCGTACATGGGAAGCTGACAAGTTCCACTATTCTGGATTAGACGAACGGATGACTCCACACTTCTCTAAGTTCCAGAACTGGAACCTCACCACTGGATCCAGTTTACTGTCATAACCAGAGATGCAGCCGGTGCATTTCGAGGTAAAAGAATACTTTCAAGAACTTACTTGTATCTATCGATACGTCTGCGCGTGTGACCAATTATATATTCATAGATAAGTATATAGATACACATACTGTACTTATCATATACATGCATTTTTTAATAATAATAATAATAATAATAATAATAATAACTAGCAGGACCTGTGGATATACCACAGTACAAACAATTTAATTATTACAACATTTGATATGTTTACTTAAAAGCTATTTCAAAATAGTTCAATATGTAAAAAGTATAAAAATCCATTTCTTTCTTTCTTTCATTTCATCTTTTCCTTATGTTCGATTGAAACAGACTATCCTTATCGCTTCTGCACGCTCTCACTCTCTATCTTTGCTCTAATCTTTCTTTCTAATTTTTTCTGTGTAGCATGTCCTTTTTCTTCCCTTTTTTATAATCAAAACTGAATGGTCCATTATTTAGCTGAAGTGACGACACCCATAAGAAATAATTCGGCGGATAAACAACACCAGATTTACATTTTTGCATTTAATCTTTGACGATTTGGGCGGTCTCATTTTTAACCCGGGGGTATTGCAAGATGATAACGGACATACAATTAAGGAACAATTATATATTGATATATAGATATATTTTTTCCAAACAGATGTATTTGTCTCGTACATGGGAAGCTAACAAGTACCACTATTCCATATGTTCGATAAACTGTCAATATCAGTCAATATATTAAACGTGTCAGATCCAACCGGAAGTAGAGGGTTGGAGTAAATACATACATAGGTATGGGAGAAATATGAGGAAATTAATCCGACAGTTTGTGGATAAAAACTGTAGAACAAACAATGGATGGAAATTTATAGTCGATGTTCGAACATTTCGGTTTACAAAGGAAAACTTCTCCAGGACAATGAAAACATTATTTTATCCATATAAATCCTTGTTTTCTTAAATAATTTCATTGTCCTGAAGGTTTCCTTTGTAAACCAAAATGTTCGAACATAGGTATCTATGCTCTTTGGGAAAGAAAAAACCCAGCATGGCTAAAGGTCATTTAAGCATGTATATACACAATACATAAGACTTTGCATTCCAATTCATGCTAATGCCCTTTAGGAAATGCATGAATCCATCCGTTCTCCATCCAGCAATGAATAAATAGTTGGACAGACTGGGTTCTTTAGCCTTGATTAGACAACCGGTCTAGGAGAAGATTTCTAGATTTCAGCATAAGTAAAAAAGTAAGTAAAGTAATCGGGGCGGCCTAATGTCGGTATCAGCCAGACAGCGAAGGAGTCTATCCCCTTTTCACTAGCGCTAGACCAAGGAGGTTATTTTAGCATCTGAGGTGGAGCGCAACACCTCCCATCAGCTCCTCACTTTACCGCACAGATCCCTGTACTACTTATACGCTGAGTTGGCGAGGGCTGGTATCGAACCAACAACCTTGTGGTTTCTAGCCGAACACTCTACCGACTGAGCTAACCCGGTCCTTCAATAAGGATTGACATGCCGTAAAATCCAACCAACCAATCAAGCAACCAACTAACAAGACCCGGAGAAAAATATGCTCCTCATTCAGCCTTGTACGGCAACCAGTCTAGGAGAAGGAAAACTCAGAATTCAAACCTGTTAAACTCCTCTTTTAAAATGACCTTCTCTTGCATCCCGCTCGTGGCAGAGGGGTTGGATAAATGCTAATTTTTTCAGTGGTGCAATGTAGCGTTAGTGAGCGTTATAGAAAGTGTTATTCATAATTATTTGAAAAAGGAACACAATCTGCAACATTATGTCTCGTGTTACAAGGACAAGGATTAATTTCCCTAAGTGATCTTTAACGATCTAAGACATTTTCAGTTGATCAGTAATTCTTCTAAAAGTTTTTCTTTTTAATAAGATCCGGTGAAAAATATACTCGTAATTGTTTGTCTTCAGCTATCTAACATGGCAGCAGAGACATTTTGGTATGGAGCACTTTCTCGTTCGGGGAATTTTTTACAGCCAATTAGATATGAAAACAACTTAAATGCTGTACAGTACGAGGATTATTATAGGTTTTGAATTGCATCCCACGACTCAGAGATTCTATCTTAGAGTCTTTCAACAGGACAATGCTCCTTGTTATTCTGCTAGAGTCAACGTGACTGACAGAAAATGATATGAAAATCGTGTTCTTGCCGAGGGGTATGGGCCTAACTAAAACACAACACTGGTTGGAATTTCCTTAACATAATTTGAGGAAATCCGCCCAAGACCAGTGCGGTTCTCTTTCTGTTTATTATTATTATTATTATTATTATTATATTATTATTATTATTATATTATTTATTATTTATTTATTATTTTATCTAATCTATATATTAATACTCGTGTTCCTTAATCATTCGGTTATCATCTTTCAACACCTTTTGGTTAAAAATGAGACTGTCCAAATCGTCCAAGTTCCTCTAATCGTGCAAAAGTGTAAATCCTGATTATCTGGTGTTGCTTATACGCCGATTTCCTTTTTCTTATGAATGCTGATACCTCGGCTAAATAATGGACAAAGCCGTTTTTATTATAAAGACAGATTACAATTGTTACGTCCTTTACCTTCATGTTCCACAGTTTTTATTATTATTTCACTTCTTGTGAGTTTTTCACGCCACCATAAGCTGATGGTTTTTTTACTGGAGTCTGGGTGACAACAAGTCTCCTTGGGTCTCCAGGACTCTTCTGAGTGTTCTAGCGGATCTCAACAATGCTGTTGTCGGGATGGTTTCAATTCTTCTCCTGATTTCTAATTTTTGTAGTCTGTTTTCTAAACTTTTGGGGACCCTTCCAAGTGCACCAACTACAATTGGTATCACTTTCACCCTCATCATCATGAAATACTGCTGGGGAGCTCTTGGCTAGTGGTAATGATGCTCCGACCCCAAATCCATACCTGAACCCAGAATCATCAGCCTTTGTTGGAAGCAATAGTGCTGTGCAAACAGCAGTCATTTATATATATATATATATATATATAATTATATATATATATATATAACTATAGTCTGGGATAGTCACCGCTTCAGCTTTCACTGGAATGGCACGCCAAATTGCAGTAGGCTTAGGAGAGTGCTCGATATAAAGAATAGAGCTATTATATAATATAATAAAATAAATATATAAAGGTATTACATATCTATTTATTTGATTGCCATCAAATAAATAGATATGTAATACCTTTATATATTTATTTTATTATTATATATATATATATATATATATATATATATTATTATTATTATTATTATTATTATATAAGATCTGTAAACGAAACAATGTCACGTTGTTATATTAAAATTAATAGTACTCAATATTGTGATAGAGTATATATAGAATAGCGTTAAAGATAATCGTCAATGGCGCTTGGTGACAATGCTATTTCGGCATATCAAGGGCCAATGACGCTGCGTCCAGTAATCCTAACTTAATATATATATATATATATATATGTGTGTGTGTGTGTGTGTGTGTGTGTGTGTGTGTGTGTGTGTGTAAGTTTCGCTATACGAAAGATAATGATGAAATGCTATTTGGAATCCGACATGCCTTGCTAAATAGAATAATCACTATCATCATGGACTGTTGTTGCAACGGGAACAATTAGATCGCAGGTCCTCTAATATATATATATATATATATATATATATATATATATATATATATTATTATTATTATTATTATTATTATTATTATTGTAGTTTATGTTGTAGTTAGATAACTAACTTCATAAGCAACTACCCAGGTTTCAGCTTATTTCACCATCGTCAGGTTGTGGTGTTTTTCTTTGAAGATTTTGTGTTGTTATGTTTATGGATCGCAAATTACGTCGGTTGATTATTGCGGACGCTCCTTATGTATTCGATTATATTTTTGAATTTTAATAAATATATATATATATATATATATATACCCATTTCTTCTCATATATAATATATATATATATATATATATATATATATATATACCATTTTTCTTCTCATATATATATATATATATATAATATATATATATATATACCATTTTCTTTCATATATATATATATATAAATATATATATATTTATATACCCATTTTCTCTTCTCATATATATATATATTATATATTATATATATATATATATGATAGTAGTAATAGTAAGTAAGTAAAAAGTAAAGTCTTCGGGGTGGCCTAAAGTCGGTATTAACCAATCAGCGAGGGAGTATATCCCCTTTTTCACTAGCGCTAGACCAGGGAGATTGTTTTTGCGTCTGAGGTGGAGCGCCACACCTACCATCAGCTACTTACTTTACCGCACAGATATTTGTGCTACTCATACGCTGAGTTGGCAAGGGTCGGTATCGAACTAGAACCTTGTGGTTTCTAACCGAACGCTCTACCGACTGAGCTAACCCGGAAATCGGCTATTGAATAGTATCCATTATTACACTAAAGCCGAGTGAATCAATGATTGTTTGCTAAATGCTTTTTCCGATTTACTTTCATGATACAAAATACATGACAAATATTCCTTAGTTTTGTGAATAAGTTATGTTTGAACAAAATTCCGTTTTATTTGGCTCTAATTAGTCGTAATTTGCAATTAAGTCAAAAACTCACCCGTCTCTTACTTTACATTCTGTCTGTCACTTTCCCTCTCTCTCTCTCTATATATATATATATATATATATATATATATATATATATATATATTTGAATAACTACTCCTTATATATGATAGTTTTCTCTCTGAGCGTAAAAGCGAATTGGAAAGTGTGCGTGGTAGATGAACTTATTCGTATGTTAATTTTCAGCAGCTAACGACTGGCTTAGATATAAGACGCTTTTGACTCGATTGCAAATTTTAGCAAAATGATTTTAATGCGGTTTTTTTTTCGTATTATTATTCGTATTTATTTTTTCAATTTAATTTATTTTGCAAACTAACTTTCTTCCTGATCCCAATATCTGCCTAAAGCTAACGTTTTTCTAATGATTGTATTTCTATGTTTCATTGTTGTAGTTGTGTATGTGCAAGTGCATTTCTGTTTTCCTACAGACGCGCATGTGTGTGTGTGTGTGTGTGTGTGTGTGTGTGTGTCTTCTTAAAGAGAATAATCAATATCACCACGATCTGCTCTTGCAACTGGAGCCCAATGATATCGCGGTTGTCAAGTATATTCGAAATATGATTCTGTTACATATATATATATATATATATATATATATATATATATATATATTATACGATTAAAAACTTAGTTATAGAAAACCAGATCGACTCGAGTTTCACACAGATAACGAATCTTCCTGAAGATTGGATATCTGTGAATCGGTCTGGTTTTCAAACATTAGATTTTTAATCGTATATTTAACTATTTTTATTGAGAACTTTTACACGTTTTTTGAGCTGTGAATACTGAAGTATTTGAATTCGTATATTTATTTATTCTTTCTGGATTTTAATCGTTACTACGGTACACACACACACACACACACACACACACACACATATAATATATAATATATATATATATATATATATATATATATATATATGAGAGTAAACAAACAGTATGTTTGAGATGGCGATAAACGACAATTTTTGAAAATTAATTAGTTGATAATTAATGAATTAGGCGTGCATATCTGTTTAAATGTAAGGCGTAAATAAATCGAGAAAAATTTGATCTCTGTATGTACATTTCGGCATATTATGACTCATCAGCAGAGTTATAGACAGGAAAGTGCTCTGTGTGTTATTCGAACCCTAACTGCCAGGCGGGATTCTAACCATATATATATATATATATATATATATATATATATATATATATATATATGATTGTGTCTTCAGCTTCATTGTCGTTGTCGTGCATGTGTTACACTAAGTACATTACAACTTTCGTACACTTGTGAGCACGTGCGCACTTGTGTGTGCTGTGTTTCTGTAATGTGTAAATGTCAATCGTGTGTGCGTGTAATCTCTCTCTCTCTCTCTCTCTCTCTCTCTCTCTCTCTCTCTCTCTCTCTCTCTCTCTCTCTCTCTCTCGTCTGCTTGGTCGCCTTTTTGTAACCTTGTCTCCTTGTACTTGCCTTTCTTATCTGTATTAAATGTAACAAATCACGCCATGTGCGAATAGCTCCTTCGTTTTGTTCACTTTCATCGTCTTACAGATTTGGTTTCAATAAGAAATACGTACACGTTTCCCCCCCCCCTTTTTTTTTAAAACTTTTTCTCCTGTTTTTATCTCCCCTTTTAAATTTCATTCCTCTTCTCTATTAATTTATTTTTCTTTTCTTCTCTTTCTTTTCATCTCTTCTTTTTCTTTTCTCTTTCTTTTTATTTTCTTCTTCTTCTTCTTTGTCACCTCACGTAATTCTTGTTTTGTTTTAACAAATAATCCCTTTATCTTCGGCATTATTTCCTTTTTTTTCCAACTTCTCCCCCCCTCCTCTCTCTCTCTCTCTCTCTCTCTCTCTCTCTCTCTCTCTCTCTCTCTATTCTTCTTGCTATTACTTCTTTTTTGTTAACCTCACGTAATTCTTGTTTTGTTTTTAACAAATATATTCCTTTATCTTCGGCATTATTTTTCCTGTTCCAACTCCTCTTATTCCTCTCTATCCCCCTCCCTCCCCACTCCCTCTCTCCGATTGTATCTTTCCTTTTTTCATTCCTCCGCTATTACTTTCTTTTTCTCTTCTTTGTCAACCTCACGTAATTCTCGTTTTGTTTTGTTTACAAATATATTCCTTTATCTTCAGCATTATTTCCCTTTTTCCACCCCCTCTCTCTCTCTCTCTCTCTCTCTCTCTCTCTCTCTCTCTCTCTCTCTCTCTCTCTCTCTCTCTCTCTCTCTCTCTTTAGATATTTCCTTTTTCTTTTCTCTTTTTAACTTCTAGGCTTCAATTTCCTTCCTCAGTTTCTGTCTTTTATTCTTTGTTGTCTTTGTTTTCTTCCTTTTTCCTCCTGGAAGTAAATACATGAATAATGATAATTATAGTCATATATAAGTGGTGTCTTTACTTCTCCTTTTTTAAATAATCCTTAAGGGGTCGGTTTAGATCAGGGAGTTGACGGTAGGTATGGCACTCCACTAATCAGATCTTCTCATTATCCTTTCCGCAAATACCCAATATTAGCATTTCGTCTCAGTCGGTAGAGCACCCGACTATGAATTGCAAGGTTCCGGGTTCGATACCGGTTCCGCCAATTCAGCGTATGAATCGCACAGATTGGGTAATCTGATCAGTGTGGTAAAGTGGGAGCTGACGGTAGGTGTGGTGCTCCACCTCAGATGCAAAAACAATTTCCCTGGTCTAGTGCTAGCGAAAAGGGGATAGACTCCTTTGCTGTCCGGCTGATACCGACAACAGGCCACTCCACCGACTTACTTACTTTTTACTGCAATATTTTAAAATATCTTCTTTTCCTTTTCGCAAATACCCAATATTAGCATTTCATATATATATATATATATATATATATATATATATATATATATATATATATTAACAGGGTATTCCTTTCTCAATTTCTGTCTTTTATGAAAATTTAATTATTACAACGTTTGCACACTTACTTCAGAGCTCTTGCGAAATAGTTCAATTTGTAAAAAGTATAATAATCTCTCTCTCTCCTCTCTCTCTCTCTCTCTCTCTCTCTCTCTCTCTCTCTCTCTCTCTCTCTCTCTCTCTCTCTCTCCTTTTCCTAAAACAACATACCTTTTTCTTCTTTCCTATTTTTCTTTCTTTTTTTAAAACTTTTCCGACAACTTTCTTCTTTAATGTTTCTTTTCTTTCTTTTCTTTTCTTTTATTTACTCCCTTTTTCTTTTTGCTTTTCTTTCCTTTGTCTTTTCTTTTCTTTTTTTTTTTCCTCTCCTCACATTCTCTGTCTATCATTTTCTTCGCCTTTCTCTTTCGTCCATGTCCAAAATTGTAACTCTTTGATATTAGATGTCACATAAAAATCTGCCAAATGCATTAACTCTTTCCAATTCTGAGGTCAAACAATTTCCTTTCAACTTTTTTCGCTAGTCATTTATTTTCCCGTTACTCTTTGTTTGCCTCCTCGTTTCAACTCTTTTAGATTTTCTCTTTGCAACCTTTGGCAACACATTTCTTCATATGGCAAACCCATCCCCTCCCTCTCTCTCTCTCTCTCTCTCTCTCTCTCTCTCTCTCTCTCTCTCTCTCTCTCTCTCTCTCTCTCTCTATACTTCTCCATCAAAATATATATATATATATATATATATATATATATATATATACGACAAGGTTATATGAAATAAATGTACTATTATTTTAAAGAATGAAAGAATAATGAACCTAAGAATTTCAATGGGCTAATATTCAAGAAGTACAGCTGACCTTACCGGTGTCGTTTGTGTTAATGGTGTAACTAATACTAGTTTTAAGGGAATTTATATAGAAACTGTCAGTAGCCGGCTTCCGGTTTAGAAAGTATGGATGCTAATTTTTACTTGGTGTAAAATATTTTTGAAGTTAATGGATTTTGATTAGTTTCAACGTATCTCGTCTCCTCAGTGTGGCTAGACGTAAGCAGGCTGGGATGTAAACCCTACCGATTTATCATTACTTTGAGTTCTTAAGCATAGAGCCATCAGCACACCTACAAACTAGAGCGAAATTTAACTGAAAAATATATACATATGTATATATGTATAAAGTACTCAGAGAGAGCTCCATCCGTTTTTAATAAATAATAATAATAATAATAATCGAGACTATCCAAACTACAGCATTGTTGAGATCGGCTAGAATACTCAAAAGAGTCCTGGAGACCTGAGGTGACTTACTGTCACTCAGCCCCCAGTTAACTACGGCTACAGTGAAAACCTCATAATAATAATAATAATATAATGTGGGGTATGGAGTACACCGACTCTTACAATTTCTCAAAGGACACAACTATTCAATTCTAATTATAAAAAGAAATAACTTATTGTTTGCAATCAATTGAATAATATCTACAAATAAAATTTAATTTGATATCGAGCTTAATTGTGCCCGATTATGACCCTATAATTGTGCCCGATTATGACCCTATAAGCAGATTTGACGACCTACCGGTGAGTTTAAGCGACAAGAAGACAAGACAGCTGAGACAACAGTGTGTCAAGAAATTTAATAAATAATGACAAGTTGGTTGCGTTTATATGTGGTAATAAAAGTCTTCTTTTCTTTATTAGATTGTACGATAAAATCCCAAGCAAGCAAACAATCCCTAAAAACCAGCGGTGCGATGAAAGATGAAGAAAAAGAGAATAAAAGCCAACCAACGACATGTCACACGATGACATAACCTTCTCCCTGCTCGTCGGTCCCTCGGTAGAGATCAAAATATATCATCTGTTACGATTCCTCAGTCGTGTTTTCGTTTCGGGTGGAGCACAATGCCGTGATCTTCGTGTCTTTGGACAGGAAGAAAAAAAAAATAAACAAGAAAAAACTGGTTCTAAGCTTTTGGGGAACGTTTTAAGTGCACCAACTACAATTGGTATCACTTTCACACTCATATTCCACAGTTTTTTTTAATTCTGTAGCAAGGTCCAGATATTTGTCTAACTTTTCGTTCACTTTTATATTCAGCCTGTGATCTGTTGGAACTGCAAAATCTACCAGTTGATAAGTTCTCTTTTTCTTGTTAATTAATACTAGGTCTGGTCTTCTGACTGGGATAAGGTGATCCGTTTTTATTTCAAAGTTCCAGATAATTTTATGTGTTTCATTCTCAAGAACAGATTCTGGTTTGTGTATATACCATTTTGTTGTATGGTCAAAATTTAGTTTCTTGCACAAATCCCAGTGGATCGCCTTTCCAACCCAGTCGTGCCTAGTCTTGTATTCTTGTTGAGCTAAGTTGTTGCATTCACTTAATACATGGTTGGTTGTCTCATCTCTGTCTCCACACAACCTAAATTTGCTGTTTTATTATGTCTGATCTAGTTTTGTTTTGCTTTGCTATAATTTGTGCTGCAATTATGAGTGATTCAGTTTCTCCCTTGCGATTTCCTTCTTTTCTTTTTAACTATGGGTTAAATAATGCCGCTATTGTTCTTCAACAAGGATGGATTTGACATTAAACAACCCACGTAAATTGATATGCCATTAAGCAAAGAAACCAAAACAAAAATGAGAGTTCACCTTTTCAATCTCCCTGATCAATTCTGAACTAGATTTTTTAGAAAGATTGTCGTATTGGCTGTATCTCTTATAGAGGAGTATGATCTTTCCAATTAGTTGATTCTCTATCTACATTACTTAGATATATATGTTCTATCACCGATATTGAACATTCTTTATTTATGAATATAACAAACTACATTAGTAATACTAGCAAAAGTATTTAAATTTTAATGTAAAGAAATATTATATTAAATTAGAAAG
This sequence comes from Doryteuthis pealeii, assembly GCA_023376005.1. Lineage (NCBI taxonomy): Eukaryota > Metazoa > Mollusca > Cephalopoda > Myopsida > Loliginidae > Doryteuthis > Doryteuthis pealeii. Next base: position 39,302,203 of record CM042137.1, on the reverse strand, counting down.
ACTAACGAAACTATATAAAAATGAATATCAAATGTTACACTTGTTTAAATATTATTTTAATAGATTTCTATATAGAATTATGTATAGGCTTACTTTAAATACGTTTGAAAATAACATGATAGTATTAGAAGTCAGTCATAGCAAATAGTTATTTATTAAAGCCAATTTTGGTAAAATCATTATGCAAATTATTCCCTCGTACATGCACATGTCCACTTTTTTTATGCGTGTATGTTTGTTTTGTTTTACGGCAAATCAACCTCGGTGGGTCATTTAATGCCGACAAAGTTTTTAAATAAATTCATTGTTGATGGGTACTCAATTTTATTTATAAACACATTTTTCTATTTAACCTATAGATGGGACACTAACAGGTACTACCACTCCGGATCAGAGTGGACCAGGGAGCAATGGCGATGAAGGGGGGCTCCACATTTTCCAGACATCCAGAACCAGATAGTGTTTAACGTCATACCCAGGACATGAAGACCGTCAGCCACCGCCTTCTAGCACATATATGATAAAAAGGGTTGGGGCTTGCCATGAGAGCGATAAGGGTGGGATAGTAATATAGGTGCTAGGGATTGACGTGACCAGCCGATCGCTCGTCTAGCCTAAGTAAGAGCCTAAGTGGAGTGTTGCATGTCAAGGATTCCTCATCCAACAGTACACCGCCCTTAGCATCAGGGGTCGCCACCCACAGCCAATAGGCGGACCCATTAGGTGGTGGGTATCATACCCCTCTGCAAAGGAGCAGTCGGTGTATTCTAAAGCCTCAGCTTACAGGGCTAGTATGTGTGTTAAATGAAGAATATGCGAATGTGAAAAAATCACTGAAACTATCTGCTTCTTTGAAATTGAATGATTGATTTTAATGGCATATCAACCAATCTAGGGGTATTTTATACCTAGAGGTTAGGGGATTGCATTCATTTTACATTTATATTTATTAGAAGGACCTGTGGATATACCACAATATGATAATTTCATTATTACAACTTTTTATATGTGGTATTGCTAAATCGTTCAATAAGTAAAAAGTATAATAATCTTGATTTAACTCTCTCTCTCTCTCTCTCTCTCTCTCTCTCTCTCTCTCTCTCTCTCTCTCTCTCTCTCTCTCTCTCTCTCCTTCTTTTTACCGTTTCATTATGTTTGATTGAAACAGATTAGCGTTATCACTTACGCGCGCTCACACCCTCTCTTTATCTTTCTCATACGCTCTTTCTTTTTTCTTTTTTTTTGTTATATTTTTCTGTAATCATGTCCCTTTTTTCCCTTTATAATAAAAACGGAATGGTTCATTATTTATCTGAGGTGATGACACTTATAAGAAATAAGTATTCGGCAACACCAGATAATCTTGATTTACATTTCTTTAATTTCATCTTGGACGATTTGGACGGTCTCATTTTTAACCAGAGGGTGTTGCAAGATGATAACGTTTGTACAATAAAGGAACACGAATATCAATATATAGATTTTTTTGTGCAGTTATTTTCTAAGTTTTTTTTACACACTGTCCTATCGAATAATTTTTAAACGGTTCTATTTAAGCCATTGATGGGACCATAACATGTACTGCCATTCAGGATCATAGTGGACCAGGGATTCTTGGCACTAAATAGAGTCCACTGTTCTGAGAGTTCTAGAACCGGAATGTCATACCCCTCTGTAGGGGATACAGTCAGCGTATTCTAAGCCCCACCGACAGGGTGGGCTCTTTTCTGATATTTTTTTCAAATCAAACTGCAAGATTTAATTCCCCGCTCATTTACAAACCTCTCACGTACACGCTCACTCATTTTCACGCACACACACATACGTACATACATTTCAATTATATATCGAAATAAGTATTCAAATGTACAGATGCAACATTTTCTTCTTCCTCCTCTCTCTCTCTCTCTCTCTCTCTCTCTCTCTCTCTCTCTCTCTCTCTCTCTCTCTCTCTCTCTCTCTCCACATTGTTTTCTTCCTAGCTGTCATCTTTATCATTTTCTTTTCTGTACTCCCCTTCAGTTCACATCTTCCTCTTCCTCTTCTTCCTCTCCCCATCCTCCTTTTCTTCTCCTTTTTAATCTTCTTCTTCTTGGTCTCTTCCTCCTACTCATCCTCCTTTTCTTTATCCCTCCTCTCTCTCTCTCTCTCTCTCTCTCTCTCTCTCTCTCTCTCTCTCTCTCTCTCTCTCTCTCTCTCCTTCTTCTTCAGATTGTTTTTGATAGAACAGGACAAATAATTTTTTTTTCTTTTTCTTACCCAAATTTCTAAGAACTCTTTGTTACTAAAACTGGTCACGGGGTCAAATAATTTGACTCCCAGCTCCATCCCACCCCCACCCCCGCCTACAACCCGGTTTCGCACAAAACCGTCAGTGTAAGTCCTCGCAGAATAGGCAAAACAAAAGTGAGTTTGAGGAAGTTGGCACGGCGGGGGTGGAGGTAGAGTAATCGCGATGAGGGAGAGATCGCATCGAAACGACTTAATGGAGAGTGTGTAAGAGGGGTGGGGGCATTTATACCTTTGGGTAACATTAAGTTTCGGATATTGCTAATACCTTGAATGGTTTTCTATTCCTTCTTTCACCCGTCACCATATTGGCGCAATCTTTGCCGCGTAATTCAATTCTTTTTCTTTACTTCATTCTTTACATTCTAGGAATTTTCTAGAACGTAATAAGAGACTTGCATGTGCCTCAGCACCCCCACTCTCTCTCTCTCTCTCTCTCTCTCTCTCTCTCTCTCTCTCTCTCTCTCTCTCCTCTCTCCTATACTCGCATTCACATACACAGTCTCTCTCTCTTTCTCTCTCTCTCGTGCATTCACACATAGCCCCCTCACTCTCTTACTCGCATTCACGCATATTACTCCATCTCTCTTCTCTCTCTCTCTCACACACACATAGCCCCACTCTCTCTCTCTCTCTCTCTCTCTCACACACACACACACACACACACACCCTCTCTCTATCTCTCACACACACACACATATACATACATACATACATATAGCATCTCGTTCTTAGATATATTCACATTCGCACATATCCTCTCTCTCTCTCTCTCTATCTCTCTCTCTCTCTCTCTCTCTCTCTCTCTCTCTCTCTCTCTCTCTCTCTCTACCTTTCTCAGTTTGTTTCTCTTTCTCTTCCCTCTTTCTCTTTCTCTTTCTCTTTCTCAAATATACTTGCATTTACACACACAACCTCTCTCTCCCTCACACATATACACAAAACCTCATACACACAACCTCATACACACATACTTGCATTTACAAACACAGTCCCCATCTCTCTCTCTCTCTCTCTCTCTTCTCTCTCTCTCTCTCTCTCTCTCTCTCTCTCTCTCTCTCTCAAGAACGGCAAAAGACAAATAATGGATTAAATTAAAAGCAAGTAAAATTAAAAAGATGAATGATAATATTATTTAAAATTATCCATAATAATGATTGATGCATTTTTCTGTAATTACAATGGACAAAGTGATAAACTGCAGCATCATAGTAAGCGAGTTCGAACTCCAGTCGTGCTATTACATTCACTTTCGAACTAATACCCTTGGGAAAGGTATGAACCTACTTATCCTCCAGTTGTTGGTTAAATAATAATGACACTCATAAGAAATAAGAATTCAGAGGATAAGTAACAGGAGATAATCAGGATTTACATTTTATCTTGAACGATTTGGACAGTCTCATTTTTAACCTGAGGGAGTTGCAAGAGAATAACGGTTGTACACTAAGGAACATGAGTATTGATATATAGATTAAGAAAATTAAAATGATTGATTTTAACGGCATGTCAATCTTTCTAGGGTTATTTTATACCCAGATAATAGGAAATCGCATTCATTGTACGCTAATATTTAAATTTTTTGTCTAGTTGGGTTTTTTTAAGAAGTTTTTGTTTTGTTTTGTTTCTTGTACACGGTTCTGTTGAATATAAATATTTTATACACATATCAAATTGAAGGTGTTTTCACTCTGGGTGATGGTGGACCTGAGAGTAATGGAAATAAAGAGGTGCAACAAACTCCCCAGATCTCTCGAACTGTATTCCAATAGAACCTTCATCAGATTATGACCTAGGGGTCAAACGTGATTTTGGTTTTTTTTTATCATAAATGTAAGTGTTAGGTGATCATCTGATGAAGGCTCTATTGAAATCCGTCCCACTCCATACACTATCTCTAATTGTTTAAAAAGTTCAAGGTGATCACAATTGAAATGAGATACCCCCCCCCCAATCACACTGTCACTCCTTTCCCCTAAAAAAACCTCCAAATTATACAAAACAGCATTTAAATAACCCTTCTTAATACTTAACATACAAAAAATACAAAAATTCAACTTACGATTCGTTACAATTTAAGAATTATTCGATTTATTTGTAGTTAAGATATTACTAAATCACTTAGCGGTTCTCTTTAGTAAATAATTTTCTAAATAATCTTTAACATACGAATCATCTTCCAATAAAAATCTATTAACTTTTAAAAAAAAATTACATCAGGCGACTTTGATGCCTTAATTGGTTAACAACAATTGGTATAAATATCTCAACAGTGCAGTAAAAACTACATTATCAATTCGGACACAATTGGTAAATAAACAGTATTTCTTAAACATTAGTCTATTTTAACACATTCATGCTTTAAAAAAAACAGCATTTTCATTATATTTTTAATTTCTTATAGCAGAAATATGCGAGGCATACGCGAAACCCTTACAACAATATTTATACACACATATATATATATATATATATATATATATATATATATATATATATATATATATATATATTTGAAAGCTACCGAAGGCGGTCTTTAAGTGTAATATCAAAACATCTCCTTTTTTATTATGATTATTCGAAAAAGTAGCTTAATGACAAAAGTAGATTTTCATTTTAAAATAATAATCGCTAAAAGCTAACATCATCTAAGAAAACAGAAAACTTTTAAGAATAATTCATTTTTCTTGTCCTATTTTGAAATTAACTTTGAAGGTATATGTAAATCTAAGTATTTAATTATATATTTTGTATTTTAAGTTTTCTTTCCGTTATTTCAAAGTTAAAAAAAAAATCATGATGCAAGAGGAAAAGAAAAAGAAAATAATATTACCAGGGAAAAAAACCTACTGATGAAATAAAGTCAACCTTATTTTATGTACCTGTTCGAAAACTTTTCATGTTTTTCATTTTTAAAGGTAACACTTTATTATTTGCATTAACACAACCCATGTTATTAGTGCGTTTAAAATCCCACAATCTGCCTTATATATAAGTATATATAACATAAAACGGATTTTAAACGCACTAATAACATGGGCTGTTTTGAGGCAAATCTAACTTAGATTTTCATAGAGACATCGTTAATAAATAATATTCCTTCTATGTATTAATGATTGTGACTACAAATTAAATACTCATTGATAAACTTTGACAATTCCTGAGGGTATTGTGATGTAAGCGGTGGCGTAGTTTCGGTTACAGACAGACACTGAATCTCCGTTATTATAAGATGTTACCTTTAAAAATGAAAAACGTGAAAAATAAAGGTTTACATAATATATGGTGTGGTTAATTTGCATATTGGTTTTAAGAAAACCGGGCTTGATAAATAATTACTTGGTGTTATTGATCTCTAATATTATTGTCTTATTCTCTAACGTATTAAAATCAATCCTAGAAATGATTTAATATAGAAACCAATAAAAAAAAATAAGTGTAATCTTTTTATATGTATTCTTGTTTAATTTTGATTGTCTTTCTAATTTAATATGTTTCATTGCATAAAAATTTAGATACTTACGCCCCGAGGGCGCATATTCTTGCTAGTATGAAAATCGGCATATCGAAGCAAAATTATTTTTAGTGTCACCATCATCATCAGGTGGCGCTGGCAGCGCTGACAGCACAGAGATCCATGACTCTCTCTCTCTCTCTCTCTCTCTCTCTCTCTCTCTCTCTCTCTCTCTCTCTCTCTCTCTCTCTCTCAGTTATCACAACTGGCAGATCCTCCACACAGCATTCAGAATCTGCACAGAGCTGATTGATGTATGTTTTTGCTGGCGTCTCCATGTGTAGGTATCCCCAGGGAAACGTCACTTAGGAATTCATCCTTACCAGCTGTATTCAACATGTCTTCTTCGTGTTACTTAGTTGGTTTGTGTAATAGGAGGCAAGTGTCCATACAGCCGCTTTCTTGTGGGATGCTGCTTCCAAGATTGTTTAAAAGATAGCGCGCAGCATCCTTGTGTAGCTCCCAGCTATCTTTTTCTCTGAGCCCTTCGTTAGAGCTCCATTAGGAAAATTAGATTTCCATAGTATTAGTATTCTATAATTCAAAAGTATTTTTCATCGAGCTTCTATGCTTAATGTAAAACACTTTTGAATTATAAAATACTAATACTAATTACAGACTAATACTAATCCAAATACAGAGCTACTAACAAATGACTATTGACATGTTTCGAGTAGGATTAAATGATACGATAGAGAGAGACAGACAGAGAAAGAGTGAGAGAAAGAGAGACAGTTGGAGAGGGAGAGAGAAAGACAGTGAGAGAGATACAGACTGAGAAAGGAGGAGAGAAAGAGAGAGAGAGAGATAGCGAGAGAGAGACAGGCAGAAAGACAGACAGACAGACATACAGTGAGGCAGACAGAGGAGAAGAGATAAAAAAGAGAGACGGTGAGAAAGAGAGATAGAGACAGAGGAGGAGAGATAAAAAGAGGGAGACAGTGAGAAAGAGAGACAGACACAGATACAGATACAGATACAGAGAGAGAGAGAGAGAGAGAGAGAGAGAGAGAAGAGAGAGAGAGAGAGAATGGGAGAGAGAATGGGAGAGAGAGAGGGGGAGATAAATGGTAACAAGGCGTAGTCAGTATAGTTCTGTTAACGTAACGTCTTTCTACCGTTCACTTCTCATTGTTGTCGTTGGTCTGCCGAGAAAGAGCGAAATCTCGATCAACATGTGACGACGACGCCGCCAAAAGGGGAGAAAAACCTATCGAGCACGCAGACACAACAATGCCGGTAGGTGGCGCTGTCGATTTATTGTTGCAAACTGACACGCAGCAACCTTTTTTTCTACACCTCTCCCTCTAATTCGTTCTATTCTTTCATGTAATGTCAACTTTGGTGACCACCTTAATACGTGGTTGCTATCAGTAATATTGCCCGATATGCATCTCAGACATTTCTGAAAACAACATGGTGGAATGCATGTCGTGAAACGATAGCTCTGTGAATAGATAACTGTTGCGAATGCCAAAAGCGCCAATGCTTAGATTAGGATTCATGGAATTCGTAGTTCTGACTTTGAACGGCGGCTCAGAGATCATAAATCTGTATAAAACTATCAGGGATACCTAGTGTTGTCCGGGGAAAGAATAGCTTGATGGTTGGTTGGTTGTTTTGTTTTATGGCATATCAGATTGCTTACAGTACCTTAAATGGTCACCCATCTAAGTATTGAACAGGCTCATCACTGCTTAACTTCAGTGATTTGGCTGGAACCAACCTGTTAGGGTCCCATCTATGAGTTAAATAGAAAAATGTATTTATAAAAAAATTGTATTATCCATTAAGAATTGATTTATTTCAAAACTTTATCGGCATTAAATGACCCACTGAGGTTGATATGCCGTAAAACCAAACCAAACCAAATTGGCCGGAACCAGTGTATAGAATGATTGGTTGGTTGTTTGTTTTGTTTTACGGCATATAAACCCTTTTCGGCTCATTTAATGCCAAAACAAATCATTTTGATATCCGGTTGCTTACAGTACTTGATCTTGCTTAAATGGTCACCCATCAAAGTATTGAACTAGCTCATCACTGCTTAACCTCAATGATCTAGCGAAAACTGGTACTTTCACCATGACCTGACCGTAAGGAGAAGAGCTTGATAAGAAAACGATAAGATTTACCTCAACTGTAATTATTCGTTTATAAGACGCAATTTTTTCCTCATTTTTATGTATTTACCCAACCCCTCCACATGAGCAGGATGGGACACAAGGTCTATTTTAAAGCGGGGGTTAACAGGTTTGTATTCGGCGTTTTTCTAGGATTCATGTAATTCGTAGTTCTGATTTTGAACGGTGGCTCTGTATAAAACTAGCAGGGATACCTAGTGTTGTCCGGGGAAAGAACAGCTTGATAATAACACGATAAGATTTAACTCAGCTGTAATTATTTGTTTATAACACGCAGTTTTTCCACATTTTTATGTATAAATATATTTTATGAATAATAATACTAGTTTTAATTTTATAATGTTCCACCAGAAATAAAAATCCTTTTATCTTTAGTTAAGAAGAAAATTAACTTTTCATAAATAATGATTATTAGGGAAATACTTATTCATGAACGATATGTAGTTATCAAACCCTCCGCGTGAGTAGGATATGACACAAGGCCAATTTTAAAGAGGATTTAACAGGTTTGAATTCAGAGTTTTTCTTCTACAAGCCCAGTTAATATCACAAACGTTGCAGTAAGGTAGAATAGATAATTCTGAATGAATACTGTTATTTTTTAATTTATATTTTAATGTACTGCAACGCTTGTGATGGCCACTGGTCTAGGAGAAGGGTTGTCATTTCACTAACCTCAGGGCTGTTCCCTGATTGGTCAGTTCGATCGTGGAAGCGGGAGGTGAATTTTGGTGAACTTGAACAGAGGGGTAAGACATCCATACACAACAATTGGGATATCCTGTTTAGAGTCAAACTTCATCTGATGATGAGGCTCTAATTTTAGAGATCTGGAGAGTTTGGAGTATCTTTTCATGGCCATTACTCCAATGTCCACTCTGAATGGGAGTGGTAGTTCCTGTTAGGGTCTATTCCATCAGCCAAATAGATCTATTTAAAACATTATTAGTAATTAACAGGGCAGTGTACATAAAAACCCTTAAGAGAAAACACGATTCCCTAACCTCTCGACATGAAATAATCATTGACCGGTTCATATATCATTAAAATCACTCACTCAAGATCAACCGTGGAACTCCAAGTCCAGGTCCATCCTGCAAAAATATACTGGTACCGTAACCTAGTTTGATTGTGGTTGCGCTACTCAGGCAGCATTTCTTTGGTATGAATAGCCGAGCGAAGCCCACCCCTCTCCAGGTCTACAATTGTTTTGGATCCAGTCTTTTATTCTCCTAGACCAGTTGCCATACCAATTTTAAAGAGCTCAGTCTGCTCTACTATTTACCCATAGCAGAAGGGAAACTAGCTGGATTTGTGAGGACTAAAATAAAATTAAAAAATAACTTTCTCCCATGAGGCACTAGACAGCAAGAACCCTCTGGGCACGCACAGAGAAAAGGTTCTAAAAGAAAGATATTTCGTTTTGGTGTCAGGAAGGGTCCTGACACCAAAACGAAATATCTTTTTTTTTTAGACCGGTAACTTCGATAGGTACACGCACTATTGACTAGCTGAGGAGGATATCTCCTCCGCAAGAAATAGTTATGAATCTACGAATAATAAAAGTCTAACTCTAAAATTATCTTTTGTCTTTGTCTCTTCTTTTCTCTTCCTTAATTCCTTTTTAGCCTGACAAACCACCAGAAAGAAAACCACGTAGAATGGGGTTTAAGAAACAAGCAACACAACACAACCACCCAACACACACCAAAACTACTAAAAGCCTAATCACACATAAAATCCACCACCTAACCCCATAGATCCATACCTTTCCCAAGGGTATTGGCGATATATGAAATGCGAACAGCTTCGTTTAGGATTTGAACTCGAATAGTCCACTTCCTACGATGATAACCGTTACGCCACGAGCACCTCCACTTGGAGGTATTCATCTTTTTTTTTAAGTTTTTTTTTTTAAATATTTCTTTTCTTTTTATTAAAGTTATTCTAAGTGAAATTATTTAATTATTTTACTTTATAATATAATTTATTCATATTTATATTATAATCTATTTGTATTTATATTTATTTGTTTGTTATATATTTATTTATATTTATATCATAATCTATTTATTAATTTACTGTTAATTCCCAAAAGATTAACAAACCTTTTGTATATAAACAACTGCAAAGCCCAATGGTTCGAAATCTAAGCAATTTTCTTTTGAAATTATAACTGAATAAATATTTTCTTAATTAAAAACATTTGTTGATGTGTGCATGCTTGGCCAAACATATGAAAATAACAACCCACATACAATAGGTATGCGTACACGCATGCACACGCAAACAATGTGCGTCGGTTAATTGAGAACAAATCATAAATAAAAACAAAAATATTCAATAGGAAAAAAAAAATCATTATATTTTCATAAACATTTAAATTCACTAACAATAGTCTGCTAGCCAACCCCACTAATAATAAACTACACGAGGCACCATAAAGTCATTTACAAAGTTTATCTTAGGCACAAGGACAAGTAAGACCGCACTGTCGGCTCGGGCAGTAGAATACACCGACTGCAGCTCTGCAAAGGGGCAAGAGCCCCAATGCGACCCCCTGTTGGCTTTAGGTGGCGACTCGTGATGCATAAGGATGGAACCCTGGTGGCAGAGCAATCCCTGACGGGCGGTCGGAAGGACTCCTAAGATAAATAGGTTGGTCACATTATGCCCTAGTATCTATATGATTGTCCCAACCCTATTGCCCTTATGGAAAACCAGCACTTTTTATCATATATGTGCTAGGTGGCGATGGTTGTGATGGATATAACTCTAGGCTGCATCTAATGGTGAAGTTCCAATTTGGGAACTGAGTAGTGTGGAGTACCCCTTCATTGCCATTACTCCTAGGTCCACTGTGACCCAGAGTGGTAGTACCTATTAGGGCCCCATCTATAGGTTAAATAGAAAATATGTTGGTTTTTTTTTAATGTTAAAAGATTTAGTTTAAAAAATTTGAATACCCATCAAGCATGAATAGAACAAAATGTCTTCAGCATAAAATAACCCAACAAGTGTTGACAGGCCGTAAAATCCAACAGACCAAACCAAATCTGAAGTAATAGGCGCTGAGTATGATTAAACAGTTAGCTTTTACACCACGTAAAGTGTTCAAATCGAAATTTAGTTAATTTTTCTTAATGTAAAAACAACAAATACTAAAAGTCGTAAAATTAGTATTTAAACTAAGATACTTTGCAGCATTCAGCGTGAATACGAGTTCCCTTGATTCTAAAAAGCCAGGCTCTTATATACTATTGGAGGAGATAATTTTTATAGTCTTGTGCTTCCTGTAGAAACCCCCATTACTCAATGGAACATTCCAATTATACTCTACAAATATTAGGTGTAGAAAAGTGTTTACCAATCATATTATTTTATATTATTTTATGAAGTTAATATTGTTCTGTGTAAAGTATACCTTGTTTTGTAAAATGATCTTTTATTTTAAAATTCAAATGTATGGCACTTAAAAGATTTATCGATTCAAACATTTTTGTTTTTTGATCTGATTGTCAGTATCAAGCAATAATCTATATATTCATATTTGTGTTCCTGTTTTGTTGACCGTTACCATCTTGCAACACCCTCTGGTTAAAAATAAGACCGTCCAAATCGTCTAAGATAAAATGCAAAAATGTAAGTCCTGATTCTCTGGTGTTGCTTATCCTTAGAATTCTTATTTCTTACGAGTGACGTCATCTCCTATTGTTTTATTTGTCCACATTACATTCTAATCAGAACCCATTAACTTAAATAAAATTGTTTTCAGTATTAGCTCCCATAATTCTGAACCGCAAACGAGCGACTGACTTAGTTGCTATATATAAATCTTACAATAGGTCTAGACGAAATCGGTAAGTCAACAGTATTTATTTAGCATTAATCCTTTAGAATTATTAATTGCACCATTCTCTCATACTTCAAAAGATCCAGTATATTCATTTTTTTATAACCTTAACATCAAATATGAGAAGCATGCTCGAAAGCCCTACAATCTTTTAATATATATATATATATATATATAATCCAAAAGTCCAGAGAAGACATCTTCCTTACGACACAAGAGTTTTATTTTTTTAAAACCTGTCGCAGTTTGAGAGCTCAATGTGTGCTCTTAATGTTAGAGTCACAGACCAAATATATAAAGTAAAGAAATAACAAAAGACTTAGAGATTTAGCATCATAGTCTATTTCAGGGAGCTTAGACACTTTGTCTAAGCTCCCTGAAATAGACTATAACGCTAAATCTCTAAGTCTTTTGTTATTTCTTTACTTTATATATATATAAAGAAAACAATGCACAATATCGTCGATAGAGCATTTATATCTAAGTTAGGGTAGCGTGGACATGGAGTCAACGGCACTTGATTACTATATATATATATAAGGACTTAATCTTGTTTTCATATATATATATATATATATATATATATATATATATATATATATGAAAGAAAGATTAAGTCCTTTGGCTGACCCCCTAGTAGTGGGTATAATTTTCCTTTTTTTTTTCTTTTCAGTCTTGACGACATAATATGCCACATTATCATTGCTGGAGATTCTGTCTGACACATTTCTGACTGATTTGACCCGCCACGTTCCCATTTCCCACAGAGTCCATTCGTTTATTTTATTCTTTCGTTTAGGCATTTTCAGTCCTGACCGACATTGATTGAGCATTATACGAAATACAAGCGACAGTATATCTCAAATAAAAAAAAGGAAAAGAAAAAAGAAAAAAAAGTAAAAAGAAAAAAGTAAAAGAAAAAAAGAAACAAGGTCAGTTGACACGCAAACTTTTCAAATAAATGCATGAGGTCCCTTCGCCCCCACCCTCATTTGATGAGAGTAGCGATTATCTCCCCCACCTTTTTGTCTTTCATATTATTGAATTATTTTTACTCCAGTTCGCTCGTCTTCATTTATTTATCTAATTCTTTTTTTTCTGGGTTGAGGGATGAAGATGATGCCAAACAGATGAAGAAGGAATGATAAAAACTTAGACCAGAAGGAGAAAATGGGGACGAAAACAAGAGCAAATAATAATAATAATAATAATTCCAGGAGACTCGAGGAGACTTGTTGTCCCTCAGACTCCAGGGAAAGACCATCAGCTAACGCTGGTGTGATGAACTCTCGTAATAAATCTCTGGAACTTTGAAATAAAGACGGATCGCCTTATCCGGCCAGAAGACCAGACTTAGTATTGATTAGCAACAACAAAAAAGAAGAGAACTTGTCAACTGGTATATTTTGCAGATCTGGCAGATCATAGGATGAAGATGAAAGAAAACGAAAAGATAGACAAATACCTGGACCTTACTAAAGAATTGAAAAATTTGTGGAATGTGAGGGTCAAAGTAATACCAATTGTAGTTGGTGCACTTGGAAACGACCCCAAAAGTTTAGAAAATAGACTGAAGGAATTGGAAATCTGAGGAAGAAATGACATCATCCAGAAAACAAGACATCATCCAGAAAACTGCATTGCTTAAATCGGCAAGAATACTCAGAAGAGCTCTGGAACCTATGGGGATTTGTTGTCACTCAGACTCCAGTGAAAGACCATCAGCTAACGATGGTGGGAAAAACTAACGAGTGAAATAAAAAGATCGTTTTAATAAAAAGGAAGAAGAGGAATAGGAGGATGAAGAAGTAGTCAGGAAAAGTCAAAGATCTTTACACACTCACGTTTTAATGTTATTACACACACACACACACACACACACACACATATATATATATATATATATATATATATATATATATATATATATAGTAACGGATCTGCGAGTCTAGTTTGCTAACCATTACACCATACGGGACGCCATAATTATTTACCCTGTCGGTAGGATTTGACACAAGGTCGCAATTGTGTGGCTCTCAGCGAGGATCGAACTCGCTTTTCAGTAGTAACGGATTTACGAGATTAGCTTGCGAACAATTGCACCACGCCATTTAACATCACTGAATTAATGATTCACTAGCAGGACCTGTGGATATACCAGAGTATGATAATTTAATTATTACAACGTTTGATATGTTTACTTAAGATCTATTGCTAAATAGTTTAACATGTAAAAAGTATAATAATCTTGATTTAACTCTCTCTCTCTCTCTCTCTCTCTCTCTCTCTCTCTCTCTCTCTCTCTCTCTCTCTCTCTCTCTCTCTCTCTCTCTCCATATTTTCATAATGTTCGATTAAAACAGATAAGCGTAATCGCTTCCGCCTCTCTATCTTTCCTCATCTCTCTTTCTGCCAGATATTTTCTTTGTAGCATGTCCTGTTTCTTCCCTTTCTTTCTTCATAATAAAAACGAAATGGTCCATTATTTAACTGAGGTGACGCCACTCATAAGAAATACTAATTCGGCGGATAAGCAACAACAGATAGGTATGAACCTACTTATCCTCCAGTTATGGGTTAAATAATAACGACACTCATAAGAAATAAGAATTCAATTCAGAGGATAAGTAACAGGAGATAATCAGGATTTACTTTTTTGCATTTCATCTTGGACGATTTGGATGGTTTCATTTTAACCGGTGGGTGTTGCAAGATGATAAAGGTCGCACAATAAGGAACTCGAGTATTCATAGATAGATTATTGAAATCTTGCAAACTTATTTCGCGCGTGAATTTCGCAGAAACTCTATTCTCGTTCAGTGTCATCTTGTTAATTAATTCTAATCTTGAATTAAAGCTTTATGGCTGCAAAATTGTAACTACGACAAAGGATCATAGGAAATAGTTGCAACTTGATCTGGCATACATACATGATGCGATGGAAAACTATAAAGTCTGGTGGTATTGTAAGATACTTCTCTGGAATCATCAACCAATGAAAGATGTGTTACTGCAGGGCCGAGGCATATTTTGTGGAGGGTGCTGGCTGAATGTATCTTCTTCTTCTTCTTCTTCTTCTTCTTCTTCTTATTATTATTATTATTATTATTATTATTATTATTATTATTATTATTATTATTATTAGAAGAAGAAGAAGAAGAAGAAGAAGAAGAAGAAGAAGAAGAAGAAATTGTATTTAGAAAATCATTTTTAGGAAATTGAGTTCTCTGGATTAAATCAGAAGATGGAATATATATAGAGAGAGACAGACAGACAGACAGAAACAAAAGTGATAAAAATATTTATTTGCAGACATCTTATTTTTTCTGTTTTAACCTGAGATCATTGTCAGGCGGAAAATAGTTATGAATATATATATATATATATATATATATATATATATATATATATTAGTAGTATACATTAAGCTGAGACTCACCAGTCACTCCCCCCTCTCTATGTGTTAGTTTTTCTCAGTGAGTGTAAAGAGAGAGAGAGAGAGAGAGAGAGAGAGAGAGAGAGAGAGATTGGAAAGTTTGAGCGGTTAGATTCCTACTTTATTCGCATGTTGATTTTCAGTAGGATTATATATAAGACGGGTTAGTTTTTGACTTAATTGCAAATTTTAGCAAAATTATTTTGTTTTTTTATTCTCCGGTCGAATTTTTTTTTTTAATTTCTTTCTGATCAGAATTATCTACCCAGAGATCAATAGGTAACCCAACGTTTCACGTTTTTCTAGTATATATATATATATATATATATATATATATATATATATATCCACAGACACGTGTTTCGACTTATCAAGTCTCTTCAGTGTGGCTAGACATTTGTAAGCTACCTACAGCCGGGATTGAAATCCGATCGGTTCAGCATCAGTCAGACACCTTAACCGCTAGGCTATAGTCATGTACAGAATGCGAAGGGCATTTTAACTGTTTTAATACACACATCCCTATGTATGTAAAGGCCGCCATAGAGTGCTCCATCCTATTTATAGGAGAGCGTTGCGTTTACGCTTTAGTTGGTGATCGTCAGCGAAACCCTCCCCCAAAGTGCTCAACCCCAGGGGGATGGGGAGCATACAGTCATCCACAGACACACGATTCGACTTATCAAGTCTCATCAGTGTGGCTAGACATTTGTAAGCTACCTACAGCCGGGATTGAAATCCGATCGGTTCAGCATATTTGTATATTTAATAAATGAAGGAAGAAACTTTAAATTTGCTTCATTACAATAATTTGTTTCAACCGCATTATTACAGCATCTTCAGGTATGAGCAAAGTCATGGATATTGCTGAAAAATTTCCCAAGAAACAATGGTTTAAATCTATCAATTTTGGGAGGATAGTAGGTGCGAGGCTAGGAAATTTGAATGAAGTGAGAGGGGCTGGGCGAGGGTACATGTTAGTTAGGCGAATAATTCTCTCTCTCTCTCTCTCTATATATATATATATATATATATATATATATATATATATATATATATATATCTTATTATAATGGAGATTGTGTGTTTTTCTGTCTGTAACCGAAACTATATTCCTACTCAAGTCACAATTCCCTTAGTTATTGACATCACATTCTCCATGAT
This sequence comes from Doryteuthis pealeii, assembly GCA_023376005.1. Lineage (NCBI taxonomy): Eukaryota > Metazoa > Mollusca > Cephalopoda > Myopsida > Loliginidae > Doryteuthis > Doryteuthis pealeii. Next base: position 39,285,803 of record CM042137.1, on the reverse strand, counting down.
TTTATTTTTATCTAAACCTCAATTATTAATAAAATATTTTACATTATTAATACTGTTAACCATGTCTACATACTGACAACATGCAATTATATTTATATATACAACAAAATAGTGGTTTACAGTGTGAACGGGAAGGCTAATGTGCATATTAATATTAAAAAATCGAATTTAATAAATATGTGCTTAGTATTATTGATTTCTTACTGTTTGGTTTTATTTTAATGAATATAAGCAAAAATCTCTTCAATGAATCTTAAATGAAATCCATTAACAAGATAAAATAACTGTCATTTTATTATTTACTTCCTCTTTTAACTAAATACTTAAATTAGAAAAAAATAACAATGAAAGGCGAGAGTGATGGAAGAGTAAGTTTCAGTTGTTCTATTTTTTATTATACTCCCTCTGTTTCAACTCTTCTTATCTGTATTCTTATTTAGTTTCATTAGCCTTTCTGATTTAATACAATATTTTATTACATTAAAACTTAAATACTTTCACCCGGAGGGTGCATATATTTGCTAGTATATATATATATATATATATATATATATATAATCCAATAGACTAATTAGGGGATGATGCTATTTGTGATTCTCAAAATCTCACTATACAACCACAATGTATGCACATGTAGATGCAAACTTATAGATTCATACAAGGATTTTTATAAATCCTAAAGAGAGTTAAATGTATAACTAATGAATTAATTATATACAGAGCAATATTTAACTTTCAAAGAAAGAAACACTTATCAAACAGTCATTGGGCTATAATGAATTTATTTCGACCAGAAACTCAATATGAGTCTAGTCTCATCAGATAGCATTTACAATATGTTATATGTAAATGCTATCTGATGAGACTATGATATTTAGATGTAAATGCTATCTGATGAGACTAGACTCATATTGACTTTCTGGTCGAAATAAATCTATTATAGCCAAATGACGGTTTGTTAAGTTTTTCTTTCTTTGATATATATATGAGGTAAAATATAAGTAATGAAAGAACAAAACTTAGACAAAGATGTGTAGTATATTTCTAGTTTTGGTCTTTCATTCCTTATATTTTACCTCATTCTGTCGGGTTCATTCCAAACCCCTTTTACTATATATATATATATATATATATATATATATATATATATATATATATATATGTTGAAATACATATATAGTTTTTAAAAGAGTTGATATACTACAAAAGAAGTTACGAAAAATGAACTGAATCATCTGTTGGTATCCAATACACATGGGTCCCAAGAAATGATTTTCATTCAAGGAATGGATATTCTACGTTGCCTGTTATATATATATATATATATATATATGTGTGTGTGTGTGTGTGTGTGTGTGTGTGATTTTTTTGTATATATATATATATATATATATATATATATATAAATTTTGAGATTTCTTTGTATGAGTTTATCTCTGCGGGTAAAAGCAATTCCCTTAACGCCTGTGTTCAGTCTACCTGAACCAACCGGAAGAAAGACTCCCCCCTCACAAAAAGGGCGGGAAAGACGATCTAGGGGTGAAAGAGATACTTTGAAACGAAGAAAGGAATGGTTTGCTATTGGCTTGATTACCTAACGTGGCAGGCGCACGAGGTGGAGTCCACAGATGGAGTCATTTAAAACCCGGGGGTGACCGACGGATCAGTGTCAGTAAATGAGCTTCTTAGCTCGATAAATGTAATCATGTGTTTCCACCCTCCACCAAGCTCCCCAAGCCCTACCCCTAAAAGAAATCCATGTGCTGTACAAACATCCAATGAGATCGCACATTAATTCATTACTCTTTTAACCGTTTGCCGTTAGTATTTTTGTCTGTCTCCAGATCAGACGTATATATATATATATATATATATATATATATATATATATATATATATATATATATTTCTTCCGTTTTCTCTGTAAATCCCTCTCTCTATTTTTCTATGTATCTCTCATTCTCTTTCTTTTTAGTCTTCTCTGCTCTCTCTCTCTCAGTTAAATTTCTATACATGCCCTCATACAAATGTACACATATATATCTACCAATCTCACTTTCTCTAACTCTCTCCCTATCTATCTCTTTGAGTAAAATGTGTATATACGCCCACGTACAAGTGTACACATATCTATCTATCTCCAAGGTATGATTAAAATATATCAAGATTGAATCTATACTTTTTTAATCTTAATATTTAAATTATGACTCATGGACACAGTGATATATATATATATATATATATATATATATATATATATATATATATATGCTAGCAAATTTATGCACCCTCCGGTGCAAGTATTTAAGTGTTAATGTAATAAAATATTATATTAAATTAGAAAGGCTAATAAAATTAAATAAGAATGCAGATAAAATGATTTGAAACAAGGGAGAGTATAATCGAAAAATAGAACAAGTGAAACTTACTCCTGCATCACTCCGGTCTTTCATTGCTAAATTTTCCTAATTTAACTATTTAGTTAAAATAGGAAGTAAAGAATAAAATTACAGATATTTCTTCTTGTTAATGGATTTCTTTAAGATATATCTCATATTCTTTAAAATAAATCCAAACAATTAGAAATCAATGATACCAAGTACAAATTTATTAAAATTAAATTCTTGATATCAATATGCAAATTAGCTTTCCCGTTCACACAGTAAACCGCTATTTTGTTGTATATATAATTAAAATTTCATATTATTATTATGTAGATGTGTTCAACAGTATTAATAATGTAAAACAATTTTATTAATATCTAAGGTTTAAGTCAAAATAAAATCATGTATAATGTGACGTAAATAACTGAGGGAATTGTGACATGAGTAGTGATATAGTTTCGGTTACAGACAGAAGGACACCATCTCCATTATGATAAGATTATATATATATATATATATATATATATATATATATATATATATACTTGTGTACTAATTTTTGTACGTGTATATATATTATTCCACATATCTATGTCTCTAGAGAATTAAATTTCTGTATACGCCCACGAATAAATATACACATATCTATCTATCTATCTATCAGTACTCCTATCTCCCTTCCTCAAAGATGTGATAAAAATGTAAAGACAGAATCATTATTTTTTTTTAATTTTAAAATTCAAATTCTAAAATATAAATGAAGACGTATATAGAGCTGAGGAATTTATTTGATGAAGTGATGGTGTCGAAACGTCTAGATGATGCTGTCTAGCGGAGACTCGCTGGAATAAACTGATGATGTCTAGCCGACTAGACTGCTCTCTAGGAATATTCGCTGGAATGAATGAGTTGATTGGTAAAGGTACAATTCTGAAGAAAAGTAACCTTTCATTCATTGTTCATTTTTGTCTTAATAAATACAAGATTCACACAAACAAATACATACCTTATATATATATATATATATATATATATATATATATATATTATATATTAAATTTTTACTTGAAGGCACTTACAACGCATGTATCGCATAAAATTCGATACTTTTTCTTATAGAAAATGAAATTGACAAGTGTAATCCCGGCAAAGGATCGCTCGGTGTGTAGAATGCCGTACAGACTGTTTCGACTTTATTAAGTCTCATCAGCGACATATATTACACTTGTCAATTTCATTTTCTATAAGAAAAAGTATCGAATTTTATGCGATACATGCGTTGTAAGTGCCTTCAAGTAAAAATTTAATATATACTTTATTCAGCAACGTTTCTAAAATAAACAAACATCCAAATATCTATATATATATATATATATATATATATATAATATATATATATATAAAGTTAAGGTAGCGTGTACACTGGAGTCAACACCAGGTTACTGACAGTTTCTTGCCTATGTGATCTTCATGTCCACGCTACCTTAACTTAAATATAAACGCTCTATCAACGATATTGTCCACAGTCTACTTAGAAGTAAGTAAGTAAAGTCGATGGAGCGGCCTAAAGTCGGCATCAGCCAGTCAGCGAGGGAGTCTATCCCCTTTTCAATAGCGTTAGACCAAGGAGATTGTTTTAGCTTCTGAGGTGGAGCGCCACACCTACCATCAGCTCCTTACTTTACTGCACAGATCCCTGTGCTACTCATACGCTGAGTTGGCGAGGACCGGTATCGAATTAGGAACCTTGTGGTTTCTAGCCGAACGCTCTACCGACTGAGCTAACCCGGCCCATTTACTTAGAAGTATAGCACTCATAATATCTACAGTATATATATATTTATACATATATTGGAACCACAAGGTTTTAGGTTCGATACCGACCCTCACCAACTCAATGGGTGAAGTAGCACGGCTTGGTCGGTTATTGGGGAGCTGATGGCAGGCGTGGTGCCCCACCTCAGATGCAAAAAAAATCTCCCTGGTCTAACGTTAGTGCAAAGCGGATATACTCCCTCTCTATTCAGTTGATACTGTCAATAGAACACTCCACAGATATTATATATATATATATATATAAGAGAGAGAGAGAGAGAGAGGGGGGAGATGTGTACGTATGTGTGTGCATACTCGTATACATATCTACTGATTTTCTTACTTATTAAGGCCGAGAAAATTCTGTATCCTCTACACAGATTTACACATATCTACACACACACACACACACACACATATATATATATATGTGTGTGTGTGTGTGTCACTGATTGTCAGAGACGCAGTTAATTGTTGTGTAACGGTTATCGTTGTAGGAAATGAAATCGGTGACACGAGTTCAAATCCTGGATGAAGCTGTTTGGCATTTACTTTGCGCTGATGCCCCAAAATAAACATTACACACACACACACACACACACGTTACGTGCATTTTGTTACACGAAGTCAATTTTCAAGCGCATTAAAGCTGATTTAAATCCAGATTTTTTCCTTTTCCTAGTCTGGTGTCCTAACCAAGGATAGATAACTCAGTCTGCTATATATCCATAGATGGAAGGAGGAGAATAGATGGATTCCTCAGTCTTCCAGACTTCTATTCTCCTCCTTCCATCTATGGATATATAGCAGACTGAGTTATCTATCCTTGGTTAGGACACCAGACTAGGAAAAGGAAAAAATCTGGATTTAAATCAGCTTTAATGCGCTTGAAAATTGACTTCGTGTAACAAAATGCACGTAACGTGTGTGTGTGTGTGTGTGTGTGTAATGTTTATTTTGCAGTCAAAATCCAGAGGTTTAGGCTAGCACCCCGTATATCTTATACTCAATTGTGTCGCATCATATTTGTTATATTTGCGTATAAATTCCATACACCAAATGCATCAATTATGGACAGTAATTTATTTCATATATATGTGTGTGTATATATATATATATAAGTTGTCGGGATAGCCTAAAGTAGGTATCAGCCAGACAGCGAGGGAGTCTATCCCCTTTTCACTAGTGCTAGACCAAGGAAATTGCTTTGGCGTCAGAGCTGGAGCCTACCATCAGCTTCTCACTTTACCACACCTATCCTGTGCTACTCATACGCTGAGTTGGCGAGGGCCGGTATCGAACCAGGAACCTAGTCGGGCGCTCTACCGACTGAGCTAAGCCGGCACATATATACGAGCTGGATGCGACACTGGTCAATTTCATAAGCAGAGTTTAACAGTTTTGAATTCAGAGTTGTCTTCTCCTCGACTAGTTACCGAGCCAAGGTTAAAGAGCCCAGTCTGTCCTACTATTTACCCATAGCTGATGGTAGAGTAGTTGGATGTATACGTTTCGCCAGGATATTAGCGTTATGTGAAATGCAAATATCCTCGTCCAGGATTTGAACTCGGGTCGACGAGTTAGTCGATTTCCTACGACTCTAACCATTACACCTCGCGCCACCATATAATTTTCCTATATCTGTTACTCTTAGCACTTTTTACATGTGTAGAAATTCTATATCGAATACTAAATTCTTGCTTAACTGTTCAAATACTTGTATACAAAGAAAGACAGACATCAATTCTACGTATTTATTTCATCTGTAATTCTTTGTTTATCTAATTCTATATATGAAATGTGTCTATGTACCTCCGCGCATAGATGTCTACTGGTATGGAGTTTCCTTACATTTTAGTAAGCTTTCTTTCCTTTTTTCTTTTTTTTTTCTTTTTTTTTTTTTTTTTCTTTTTTTTTTTTTTACTTATTTTTTCGCCGTTATTCCATCTTCGCTGTAGATCGAATAAGGTTTGAAATCTGTTCTCCTGTGTCAGTTCCTCGGATATCTCTGCCTGTCATCTCTGGCTGCGATGATTGAAGATGCAGCTCTGTAAACCGTACCGGTTCCCTAATCTGTCAAATCTCAACCGATAATCTCTAAAGTTTAATATCGCCTCAACAATTCTTTTTCCGATGGCCTACATCTTCGCCCATAATTCCCAAAGCAAAATCGCTGTCTTCGAAAAATGAATGGCATGTTTCCCGCCATTCTGAATGGAAAGTGGCCATGTCTCTCGCACGTCGTCGTCGTTGTCAATGGCGACAGAGGGGAAACAAACACAAAGTCACAAATATCACAATTGAATTTTAAAAAATAATTTGAAGAATCATTATTTAAACGGAAAATATTGGTTATATTTGTATGAATTATTTAGTATGTATGTTTATAAATAAATGTGCGAAGATATTAAAATTAAATTAAGTAAAATGAAAATATTGAAAAAGATAAATATATGAACTGACGGACAGTTTTGTTATATAAAGTTTAATGGTATCTGAAAGAATTATTATAAAACTATAAAGTATTGGTGTAAGATTATTCTTAAATTGTAAAGGGTCATAAGTAATTATAGTTATGCATATATATATATATATATATATATATATATATATATATATATATATTAAGAGAGTTTTATAATTTGCTTGAAGCATTGTGTATATATTGTTTAGGAGGTTGATTTAGAAGGGTTTCACAATGCAGGTGTAAAGAAAAAAATAATAATACGGTAACAATGGTGTTTGTGTTAACCTGTATTTTATTCTTTCTTGAATTTTCGAGATAAAATCTCTTTTTCAAAAGATCACTGGAACTGAAGTAGTCTAGTTATGGCATTTCTTTTTAAAAAGAAATGCCATAACTAGACTTTTTTTTTCTTTACACCTGCATTGTGATAGCCTTCTAAATCAACCTCCTAAGCAATATATATATTTATATATAATATTAGTAGAGGAAAATAGTTAAGGCCTACCATGGTTTCAATCCAAATGATTTCATCAGGGCCTTACACTACGCTTAACTAAGTCGATGTAATTTTTAAAAACTTTTTCCTCTACTAATATTACTGCTCTATGTTTTTAATATATTGAGCACTTTTGTTTTATTTCCTGGTGCAACGGAAACAAACGTTAAAGCAGCAATTGGATATATATATATATATATATTGCAAGGTTCCGAGTTCGATACCTGTCCCCGACAACTCAACGCATGAGTAGCACAGGTTGGATAAACTGACCTGTACAGTAAAGTAGGGAGATGACGGTAGGTGTTGCTTCACCTTAGCAAAAACAATCTCCCTGGTCTAGCGTTTGCAAAAAAGGGATAGGCACTCTCGCTGTGCGGCTAATACCGACAATAGGCCATTCCACCAACATACTTTTATATATATATATATATATCCCTAATGATACAAATCAATATATATAAGTGGAGACTTGAATGTCACCGTTTATTTATCAATATGTGTTTATGTAGTACGCGTTCTCTGTGTACACGATTATAAGTGTGGATGTGTGTGTTAGAGCACAATATCTGTCAGTATAATTGATCGCTATGTCCCGAACACTTGGTAACGCTACTCCAGAATTGACAACGTGTGAATCCAACCACCAGGTGCGCAACAAAGAATTACTTGCGCCTCTCTCAGAAAGTTCGCTTCCCCCCATAATTGCAGACACGTGCTAGAGAGTAGAGCTGGCGTGCAACAGAGCCGTAAGTGATCACAGACCGACGCTTTCCCTAATACTTTCGGAGTCGTTCAGGGGGTAAGGATGCAGGGGTCTAAGAGGATGGCGTTACAGCACAACATTCCCTGATATTTCCAGGCCTGACTCCATTTGTTTGTATGCAAATTGTGTTCCATCACATACACACACACACACACACACAGGATTGTTGGTTGTAGAATTTATTTGGTTTTATTCATTTGGATTTATTTATATATATATATTACTGGAATCACGTGGGTTAATAGTTATCGTCGTAGGAAATAGACACAGCGTTACGAGTTCAAACCCTGGACGAGATTGTTTGCATTTTACATAGCGCTAATACATTTGGGAAAGATATGACTCAAATTATTCTGCCTCCGGCTATGTGTAATTAGTAGGGCAGACTGGACTCTTTATCCTGGGTTAGGCCACTAGTCTAGAAGAAGGAAAACTCTGAATTGAAACCTGCTAAACTCTGCTTAAGAGGTTGACCTTGTGTCCCATCCAACTCGCGCGGAAGGGGGTGATTATGATTATGATTATATATATATATATATATATATATAATATATATATATTGTGTTTTTTTGGAAGCAAGTTATCATTTAGTCAGGTATTGCTAAAGACTACGGAATATTTCTTCGTCATGATCTTCAGTTGTAGACGTTCAAGTCTTCAAGTAGTTTTTCGTAGATCGGGAACCAGGTGGCGAAGAAAATGTCCCATATTTTTTATCCAATCGCTTTTAACTATTTCGCTGGTTGTTCTCAAGGGATTGCTGGTTGTAGAATTTATTTGGTTTTATTCATTTGGATTTATTTATTGTTTATTGAATTAGGAGAATCTATTTTTGGAGGGTTTCTAAGGTTAGTGTGTTAGTTATTAAAGATGTTTAGTATATTATTACCGGTGTTAAAGGCTATTTCAATTATGTTAGGTTTTTTTGTTTTTCATGCAAATCGCCTCGAATTTGTTGGCGTTTTTATTGTTATTTTTTATATCGGATTTTAGTATTGTCGTTGAGAATCTTCCGTATGTCGGAGGATGTAAATTCGTCAGTGTTATTGGTATGTTTTGCTACTAGATGTTGTTTTATGGCGCTAGTGTCAGAAAGGTGGCGACAAGAGAGAGAGAGAGAGAGAGAGAGAGAGAGAGAGAGAGAGTCGTTGTAGTGTGGCTAATGTAGGTATCAATTTTTTATTTGTTTTGGGCATGTAAATCTATAAACTACGTTTTATTCATCGTCTGGATCCTGATCTACGAAAAACTGCTAGAAGACTTGAACGTCTACGACTGAAGATTATAAAGAAGAAGTATTCTGTGATCTTTAACAATACCTGCCTATATATAAATATACCACAACCTCCGGCCATCTTACATGCCACCTCTCTGATATTAGCGCTATAAAACAACATCGAATTATAAAACATGCAGACAAATTCAAATCCTCCGACATTCTTACCGAAAATACCAAAATTCTTTATAAAATAGCAATAAAAAACACCTACAAATTCTTGAGGCGATTTGCATAAAAAATCAACAAACCTAACATTAATAAAATAGCATTTAAAACGGGCAATAATATACTAAATATTTTCAATAACTAACACACCAATCTTAGCAAACCTCAAAAATATAATTATAGACTTTACTAATTTGAAAGGGCAATGAATAGATGAATGAATAAATTCAAATGAGAAGAAAAACAACAAAAAAGCAAAAAAAAAAGCGTAACACACTACAACCTACAATCCTCCGATGACGACCAGCAAAATGGTCGAAAGTGCTTTGGTATGGGACAGTTTCGCAACCAACTGGGTCATAATTTATGAAAAAAACCCAAAAACTAGAAGACTAGAAAGACTACAGATAAAGATCATAAAGAAGAAATATTCTGTGATCTTCAATAATGTATGCTTAAACTATATATATATATATATATATATATATATATATATATACTAGCAAAAGTACCCGGTTCTTAACCGGACTAAAAGAAAATTAGGAACACCAGAGAATGAGTGAGTAGAAAACAGGAGTAAGAGAGAAAATAAGGGAAAATGATTTAACAAAGTAAAAAAAAAAAAAAAATCGCCGAGAATTAGTATAGTAGAATGTTTGTTTATTTTAGGAAATGTTTTTTTGTTTACATTTAAGATATTATTTTAAAAAATGCATTCCTAAATGTTATTAAAGATTTAACGATAAACAAAGCTAAGAATTAGTGTATTATAATATTAGTTTATTTTAAGAATAGTCTCTTTTTGTTTACATTTTTGAAACAATTCTATTTTTTTAAGCGAGCTTCCTTGCCTGTTGATTTTAAATGCTAGAAATGAAATGTATTTGTTTAATTCCTTCTTTTTTTTACCGTATTAAAATGCAACAATAAAAAGCCAAGAATTAAATACTTACAATTATTCGTATTACAATTAAAAAGTTTTTTTCTAAAACTCTTTTGTACACACGAAAAAATTAAATTCAGTTCTTAATTCTTTCTTGGAGAAGTTTATCAGTTTAATTTATTTCCTTTTTCGACCCCTAAAAGTAACAAAGAAGCTAATAACTGAACATTACCTTATTTGTAGGTGGAATATTTCCCCGTATTAATTTAATAATGTTATTTCATGAATAGTTTCAAAAAAGTTTTGAATTATACTTATTAAAAATGAATATATTTTATTCTAAAATGAAAGTATTAATAATAAAAACAGAGTTGAGTTATTATTAATCGTTAAATGTTTTCGTTTATTATTATTTAATTCGCTGTAAAAAATAATTCAACCGATAAAACCACACACAAATGACATATTTAGAGAGATTATTTTCTTTTCTTTCTAACCAAATAAATATTTCTAAGATTAGATCGGTGATACGCGAGAAATTCCGAGCTGAAACGATTAGGGTACGAACTTGTCAACTTCAAATTACCAGCAGCGGCGCCATATTAAATCACTGCTGATATAGCCAGCAGCCTGCGAATTTCTTTTATATTAGCAGCAGCAGCTACGCTACGATCAACGCAAATCGTTTGATTTTTTGTTTAATTAATCAATTATATCCCTTAATCAGTAAAAAATCAAGCACCAAATTTGGTGTGTTTCTTAGTTATAAGGATGTCAATGTGTATGCAAGATTTCGAATCTGAATAACATCTCTTTTTTGAGTTATAAGTCGACACGTACATACCGAACTTTCTTTTATATATATATATATATATATATATATATATATATATATAAACTATGTGTGAAAGTAAAACGCGTGCCATAGTAAAACTAAAAACTTTAACTATATCAGGCTGAATATTGTTAGAGAAAACCAATGGACGTTGGGTATTTTTTTATGCTCCTTGACTCGGCCTAGTTTTTTTCTCCCTCTTTTCCCCGTGTCATGCCATTTTCTACCCCCCCCCCCGTGCTTTCCTTCGGGATTTTTTGTTCAGCTTTTGAATATTCAGTATCGCCTGTTTGTTCGGTCTCCGCTTGGTCGGTCGCGTGTTCGATTCGCACTTGACGTTCTTTTAATGAAAAAACGACAAGTCAGATGAAGAGGCTGCTTATTCGGGGCAGATGCATAGGTCTGTGTTTAAGTTTCAAAGAACGCAAGTATCTTCTCAGGAGGGAGAGATTACGGGGGGGGGGCAGAGAAAGAGTAGAGGGGGTAAGTTATTGGATAAAAAGGAGGGTTGAAATAGAGCAAAACAAAGAGTATTAGAGAGAGAGAAAGAGAGAGGGAGAGAGAGAGAGAGAGAGAGAGAGAACGCACGCACGCATTTTTCTGTGTGTTATCTATTTCTCTTTCTCACTGTAATACTCTTTTAGTGTGTGTGTGTGTGAGAGAGAGAGAGGGAGAGAGAGAGAGAGAGAGAGGAGTTTAATGGAGAATGTATAATGTTACATAAAATGAACAAAGAGCAGAAGGACTTGGAGGGAAAGGACAAAATGAAGTGTAAGAAATAAATAGAATAGATGGTGCTATGTCTTTTCTAGACTTCGATGATGATCCTCCACAGTCTCCTTAATAAGGAATCTGTGAATTTCCAGGATTGCCCTTGGGTGAGATAATGTACAGTTTCCCGTTGCATTCTCTACGTTTGGAATTCGAGATAGTTCTTCTCTTAGGCTGATTGTCCACCACTACAGTAGTGGCGGCAATAGGTTTACCCCTACAAATGGCCCTGTCTACCATACTATTTATCCATAGCTGAGAGGGAGACTAGTTGGATTCATACTTTTCCCAGGGTTATTAGCGTTATTTAAAACACAAACAGCCATGTCCAGGATTTGAACCAGTCTCACCGGGCCCATTTCCTACGACAGTAACCATTACACCACGTGTCGCCAACAGATTATTTAGTTTTTGAAAAGTTGTTTATACTCTAAAACGATATTCATGTCTAATAATCTATTTCATTTTCTCTCGATTTGATTAATTGGTTTCAAAGAGGAAGAAGAAGAAAGAAAGGCGAAGAAGAAAGAAAGAGGAAGAAGAAGAAAGAAAGAGGAAGAAGAAGAAAGAAAGAAAGAAAGAAAGAAAGAAGAAGAAGAAGAAGAAGAAGAAGAAGAAGAAGAAGAAGAAGGTGGAACGAATAAAAAAAGAAGAAAGAAAGAGGAGGAAGAAAGAAAGAGGGGAAGAAGAAGAAAGAGGAAGGAGAAGAAAAGGAGAGAGAGAGAGAGAGAGAGAGAGAGTCTAGATTGAATGATAGTCGAATTCACAACTGTTTGGATATTTTGCTAATTAGAATTCTAGTTTTAATTAATAAATTAAAATAATAAATAAATAAATAATTTATTTATTTATTATTTTATAAATTAAAATACTTACGAAGAAGAAAAAGAAGAAAGTAGAGGAAAAGGAGGGAAAGTTAGTCTCTAGATTGAATGACAGTCAAACAGTCAAACTTATACCGTTTTGATAGTTTGCTAATTAATTGTTAATATGAGGGGATGTGAAAGTTAATGATACAAATTTAGTTTGAAAAAAAAAACGAAGTAAAGTTTTCTTTTTGTTTTTAATCCTGAAACCAGGTTTGGTAATGAAGGACTATTTTATAATTTGAGAAATACTTATATATACTAGCAAATATATGCACCCTCAGGGTGCAAGTATTTAAGTTTTAATATAATGAGATAACATATTAAATTAGAAAGGCTAATGAAACTGAATAAGAATATAGATAAAAAGATTTGGAACAGAGGGGGTATGATTGAAAAATAGAACAACTTTGAAACTAACTCTTCCATTATTTTCCATTACTCCCGTCTTTCATTGGTAAATTTTCCTAATTTAACTGTTTAGTTAAAATAGGAAGTAAAGAATAATGTTAGTTATTTCTTCTTGTTAAGGGATTTCTTTCCAGATTTATCCACGAGAACTTTGCTCATATTCATTAAGATAAAATCAAACAATTAGAAATCAATAATACTAAGCATGTATTTATTAAAATCAAATTTTTAAGATCAATATGCAAATTAGCCTTCCCATTCATACTGTAAACCGCTATTTTGTTGTATATATAAATATAATTGCATGTTATTAGTATGTAGATATGGTCAACAGTATAAGTAATATAAACCAATTTTATTAATAATTAAGGTTTAAATAAAAATAAAATCATGGAGAATGTGATGTAAATAACAAAGGGAATTGTGACTTGTATAGTAATATAGTTTCGGTTACAGACAGACAAACCTACAATCTCCATTATAATAAGATATATATATATATATATATATATATATATATAATATATTGGGAACAAGACTTACGAGTACACGTTACGAGTTTTCCGAGTTACGAGCTGTCAGTCGGTCGATTTTTTGCTTTGTCTTTAGTGCTAAAATTTAAGGTACGAGCGAGCTTTAGATACGCTTATTAGAAAGAAAAAGAGTAGAGGAAAGATAGAGAGAGCGGGTGAGCGCACGGAAATGATAACGCTAATCTGTTTCAGTTGAACAATGAAAGGATGAAAAGAAGGAAAGAAAGAAAAGAGTGAGAGAGAGTTAAATTAAGATTATTATACTTTTTACATATTGAACAATTTACAATAGCTCTTAAGTAAATATATCAAACGTTGTAATAAATAAATTATCATACTGTGGTATACCCACAGGTCCTGCTAGTTCAAAATAATACAGGACTCGTTTCCTATGGCAAGTATATATAAAAGGGTACTGGCCGAGCCTATTTAGTCCTCATGAAGAAGATGTCTCAAGAACATCGAAACCGTGTTAGGGAGGAAAATTATTTTCTACAACTATTAATGCTATATATTTTACGGATATATATAAAAAAAGAAAACGAAAAAAAAAGGAAACTTTGACACTACTCCATTGTCTCTCGTAAACAGAAGGCTGCCAACCAACTAATGGTACTACAAGAAAAACGGGACTCGTAGCTGAATTAATTATAATAGCCCAACAATGAGGGTTTGTTAAGTTTTACTTTGTTATTGAAAGTATATATATATATTGTTGTACCGGCCGTTCCTACAGTGGAGAATATACACCGGTTCTCACTATAAATAGTGAGACACCGAGTGAAAAGGTTGTACTGTTACCGTGCTGTTACTGTTTAGCGGCAAGCTAGCCGTTCTTGTACCTTATTGTAAATACACTTGTCTCTTTTTACCCTACCTCGACTTGACTTCTTTTTTTACTGTTGAACTAACATCACAACATATATATATATATATATATATATTATATATATATATATATATATATACTAATTCTGACCAGTTTCGGTCAGCTTCGGCCATCATCAGAAACTATTTATGTTCATGTCTGTTTATGTTTGAAAACTGAACGACATCTGAACGCCACAGGATTCGCTTCACGTGTGAATGAAATCTGAACTTTTCAAACTTAACGATTTAAACATTCGACTTTGCACGTGTTTTAGAAATACTTTCCAATGTTTTTCTTCTTTCTTTTTTTTGGCATTTATTTTTTTTTTTTTTTTTTTTTTTTTTCATTTTCTCAAAGATCTCCTTAAACAGGACGACCGGGCTAAAAGGTAATAAATTTTTGAATAATGAATTTTTAAACATTTTAATACGTATTTGAGGTTAGAATTTAATGCTTTTTGAAGATGGTATAGTTTGTTGTTAAATTCGTTTCGAGTGGGGTTTTAATAATGAATTTTTAAACATTTTAATACGTATTTGAGGGTTAGAATTTAATGCTTTTGGAGATGGTATAGTTTGTTGTTAAATTCGTTTCGAGTGGGTTTTAATAATGAATTTTTAAACATTTTAATACGTACTAGCAAAAATATTTGCCCTCCAGGTACAATTATTTAAGTTTTAATGTAATGAAATAAAACGAATATAAAATATTATACTTATTTTAATGTTATTTTAATTGATTTCTGTATAGGATTGCTTTTAATACGTTTGAGAATAACATGATAAAAATCAGTAGCAGCAAATAATTATTTATTAAACCCAATGTTGTTAAAATCATTATGCAAATTGGACACATGGCTTAGTGGATACAGGAGTTAGGTAAAGACAGTTCTAAGTAACAGTTATCTCTAGACTGCAGGTTCAATCCTGGTCAAGGGCAGCAGTAACATAGAATAATAATTAACATAGCTTAACGCCTCTATCCCAGCTATGGTTAGCGGAATGAGAACAGTATACTTCTGTGAACTGAATAAAGGGTTAGGTTCAAAGTTCCGTGATGGCTCCCGATTACGACAAGAAGGTTCCCGAGTCCGACAAGAAATAATACCTGAAGAAGGCCGGAGGGCACATTGGCCGAAACGTTGTACAGATAACAATGAAGATGAGGACAATAGTCCGAATAACGCAGATAATACTAATCATCAAGCCTCATCTAGAACATTCAGAGATATAAAAGTAAAATTGTCACCCACCCATTCAATCTTTCTGAATTTTTTTTTCCAGGTTTAAACTATGTTAACGTTAGACAATCCCAACATTTGAGCTTCCAATTTTTTTTTAAATTGGCGGAGTTATGTCGACTTTTAGCTCTCCAAATTTGGTGGGGTTCGCGAAAACCTATTGTAACCTATTTTTGTATGTAACATGAGTTCTAGAGCTTCCCTACTACTAAAAATTGGTTTATAAAAGCATTTTTGCACAAGAAATCCAAAAATGCTATTAAAAAGTCTTAAAGTTAATCAATTTTAAGTTATTGATTATTCAATACTGATTATTCAGGGGTGGGGTGACATGGTCTGGATGATTTAACATGGAATTACCCAAGCGTTTCCTGAATCTTCTCTTAAATTTAACACCCCTGTTAAACTTAGGGTCTGTTCGATGAAAATGTTGTTCTACTGGGATAATTTTATTATAATACAGGAGATTTAACAGATTTGAATTCAGAGTTTTCCTTCTCCTAGACTGGTTACTTAACCAAGGTTAAAGAGCCCATTGTGACCTACTATTTATCCATAGCTGGAGGGAGAGTAATTGGATGCACACCTTTATCGAGGATATTATTGCTATGTGAAATACAAACCTCGTCAAAGATTTGAAGTCGGGATAATCATAGAGGTGCTAGGGCTTGACGTGACTAGCCGATTGATCAGAAGGAGCCTCTCTGACCGCCTTTCAAGCCCAAGTAAAGGCCAAAGTGGAGTGTTGGAAGTCATGGATTGTTCAAGTGGTCCCATGAATTCTACAGCCCCAACCGACAGGGCTTCTGCTCATGGAGATGTTTTAACATATAACAAAAGCCTTTCATTTACGAAACGTAACTGAGCCCTGGGAATATGAGCAAATCTATATATAATAGAGATTCAGTGTCTGTCATTAAAACTACGTAACTGCTTACATCACAATACCCACAGGAATTGCATAAGTTAATCAATGGGTATCTAATTCATAGTCAGAATTATTAATACATATACCTTATTTATTAACGATTACTCTATGAAAATCGAAGTAAGTTTTGCCTCAAAACAACCCATGTTATTAGTGCGTTTAAAATCCTGCACTGTGTCTTATATATCCCTAAGAAGTAAAGGTTCACCTAACACATGGTATGGTTAATTTTCATACTGGTTTTAACAAAACTTGGTTTAATAAATAATTACTTGGTGTTATTGATCGTTAATATTATTGTTTTATTCTCCAACATATTCAAATCAATCCTATGAATGATTTTATATAGAAACCAATTAAAATATAATTGAAATACGTGTAATCTTTTTATATGGGTTCTTATTTGGTTTTGTTAGTCTTTCTAATTTTATATATTTCATTACATTAAAACTTAAATACTTATACCCGGAGGGCGCATATTCTCGCTCGTAGATTCAGCCGCCAGAAAATCCACCTCAAAAGAAAACCACCCTGAAATGATCACCAACAAACCAGGCCACCAAACTAGTCACTTCATGTTAGTGTGTGAAGTAATAAGCGACTATCAAAATTATTATTTTCTACAAAAAGAAATTAACATTGCTCAATAGTAGACAATCTTTCCGGTCGGCTTTTTTATCAATTCAAAATCGACATTCACTTTTTGGGTTTTTTTCCTTCCTTTTTTCTTTAGGGTTGTTTTCTGAAAAGGAAAGAAAATTTTTTTTTTTTTTTTTTTTTTTTGGGGGGGGTTATGTCCTGTCATTCTTATTGTTGTGCTCTATTTTCCATAGCGCGCTTTATTATATTCACTTTCTCATTCCCGCTGTCATGGCCGACAATTTTTTGCGCTCGGTTGGTGCTGTTTTCATTGTGTCAGCGTTAACAATAGTTCTATAAATAAATAAATAAAGGAATAAATAAAAATGTGCTTATTTGAGTAAAAGTAACAAAAGCATTCCTCGATGCTTACACGCTCGCGCGCAGTACATAATCAGTTTGTTACCAAAAAAGAATCTAATGATGAAGTTCCAATAATGGAGATTTGGGTAGACTAACTGATTGATCGGAGAGGGCCTCCTTGGCTGCTCGTCAAACGCAAGTAAGGGCCAAAGTGGAGTGTTGCAAATCATGGATTGCTCAGGTGGACTCCATGACTCAGAGTGATAGTACCTGTTAGGGTCCCATCTATGAGATAAATAGATTTTTTTAAATGACTATTAAAAAGGTGTTTAAAAAAATAAGTTTGAAAAAACAACCTGAATACCAAAAAAGAATAAATAAAACAAGATGTCTTCGGCATAAAATAATCCAACTAGGATTGACATGCCGGAAAATTCAGCCAACAAAAAGGATCGAAACACAAATCTTAATTTGTTTTTAATTCCAGAATTCAAAATTTAGATGAAGAGATGTTTACAACTGAGAATCAAATGTAGACAATTCAGTGTCAATACTTTTTATCGGTAGTTTTCAATGAAACACAGAATGGTGCGAGTGCAGCACACTTCATTCTGACTAGACATAACTCTCCGCCCTGTCGTCTAGGATGGTAGAATACACCGACTACACCTCTACAGAGGGATAAGAACCTAACCCTCAAGATGAAATGCACTAATATAAATGAGAATTATCTGGAGTTGCTTAATCGCAAAATCCTTATTTCTACCATTTTTTTTCACCCAATTTTAACCTGTTCAAATCGCCTCCAAATGAGACTACCCAAATCGTCTAAGAAAAAATATAATAAGAAAGAAAGACAGAAAGAAAGAAGAAAAGAAAGAGAGGATGGGAAGATAGCAAGAGGGAGTTAAAAAGTGTAAGAGTTAAATCAAGATTATTATAATTTTTACATATTGAACTATTGCAATTGCTCTTAAGTAAACATATCAAACGTAATAATTAAATTATCATACTGTGGTATATCTACAGGTCTCGCTAGTATTGAACTATTGCAATAGCTCTTAAGTAAACATATCAAACGATGTAATAATTAAATTATCATGCTGTGGTATATCTACAGGTCCCGCTAGTATTGAACTATTTTGCAATAGCTCTTAAGTAAAATATCAAACGTTGTAATAATTATCATACTGTGATATATCTACAGGTCTTAATTGTATAAATAGATATACGCAGATTTGTGTGCAAATGCCCACAGTAGACATTTAAAACAGGTATGCGTATATAATGCTTATATCCAACTCGGAACGCATCACTTATCATCAGCTCCTCACTTTAACGCACAGATCTCTGTGGTACTCATACGCTGAGTTGGTGAGGGCCGGTATCGAACCCGGAACCTTGCTGAAATTTTGGTGTGACAAATATTTGTATTTACATATAACGAACACGCCCATAGCCTTGTGGCTATAAGAACATGTTCATAAATCGTTATATTTAATACGTAGGTGGTAGGTAGATAGATGATAGATAGATAGATAGATATGCAATCTGTATATATGTATACAAGAATGGGTGACAGGTAATGAACAGATACGTTTATACTTCATTTTCAAGCTTTTTTCTTGAATTCGTTAGATTAAAAACGAGAGAATATATATATATATATATATGAGAGGGAGAGAAAGAGAGGGGGAGAGAGAGAGGGACACGTGGTGTAATGGTTAGAGTCCTAGGAAATGGACTCGTTGACACGAATTCAACTCCTAGACGAGGCTGTTTACATTTCACATTTCCTCGGGAAATGTAACCAACTACTCCCTCCAACTATAGATAAATAGGAGGGCAGACTGGATCCTTTAACCTTGGCTAGGTAACCAATCTAGGAGAAGGACAAATCTGAATTTAAACCTGTTAAACTACGCTTAAGGAATTGACCATGTGTCACATGCTTCTCGTACGGGATATATATAATATATATATATATATATATATATATATATATATATATATATACTTTGGTGCGGTACCAAGTTTCTTGGTACAAGGTAATTCTAGGTGGGTCCTAATTCTCTACCAGTAGTTTGTTGTAGAGTTCAGGTTCCGTATGAGAGCTCAATGTTTAATTATTGTAAACAGAGCAAATTTATTTGGGAATAAAAAGGCCTTAAATACCATGGGTATCGTGGTTATGGACCATTTCCACTCGCGAGTATGTTCACGAGCTTCTTCAGACCACTGATATATTTTATTTAGACAGGCACATGGCCAAACTCATTTTATATTCATACATTTCCATATATATATATATCAGACGGTAGAATACACGCCTAGGAATCGCAAGGTTCCTGATTCGATACCAGCAAAAACAATCTCCCTTGTCTTGCGCTGACGAAAAGGGGATAGACTCCCTCGCTAACCGGTTGATACCGACAATAGGCTACTCGGCGAACTTTACTTACTTTATATATATATATACATATATGAGTAATATCATTTTATATATATATGTGTGTGTGTAAAGTGTCTGTATAATATAGGTATAATAATATGATATAGGTGTGTGTGTGTGTGTGTGTGTGTGTGTGTATGTGTGTGTGTGCACGAGTTTTCGAGTGCTTTCTCGATTCCGGTACCATTTTCTCAACATCTTTTAAGAATGCCTGTGTTGTCGCCACGTCTGGCGCCAACCGTCCTAAGAAACTCGTAGAGACGCGCTATCGTCCCCGTAAATCTTTAGCCGTAAATCCAGCATTAGAGTATATATATATATATATATATATATATATATATATATATATATATATATATTCTACTCTGCTTCAAAGTAAAAAGAAGGAAATAAAATTAGCGACACCATGCCCGAATACAATACTTTTCCGCGGGAATTGGTGGGGCGTCTGAACGCAAAACAAGGGCATTGCAAAACTAAAGAAAACAACAAAAATCCGTTTTTATAAGCTGCCTGTTAAGATTATAATCACTTCTTCAATTTCTTTTTCTTTTTCTTTTTCGCTTTTTCTTCTTCTTTGCTTTCTCCATCCTTAAACATATAATCATTTCTTCTTCACTTTCTCCGTCCTCACACATTTCTATAATCACTTCTTCACTTCTTTTTATTCGCTTTTTGCTTCTTCTTTGCTTTCTCTTTTTTTTTTCTTCCTTCTTTTTTCTTCGTCATTTACTGTTTCTTCGATATCCTCGTTTCTTCCTTCGTTCCTGTTTTCCCCCTGTCCTCATTTTGTTTCACTTCTTCCTTTTAGTCTTCTCCCCCCGCCCTCTCTCTCTCTCTCTCTCTCTCTCTCTCTCTCTCCCATTTTCCCTCTTCTTTATTTTCTCTCTTCTTTGTTTCTTTTTTCGTGTTCTTCTTTTTCCTATTTACTTCTTCTTTTTTCACTTATCTTTTTCTTCTTGGCCCTTCTTTTCTTTTCTTCACTTTCTTCTGTCTCGATCTTTGTTTCTTTTCCTCTATTCTTATTTCTTTCTTTTACTTCCTTTTTTTTTTCTTTTTTAGTTTTTCCATTGTGTTTCTTCTTTTCTTCCTCTTTTTGACATTCTTCTACATCATCATCTATTCCTACTTTATCTTCTTCACCTACTTCGTCTCCCACTTTTCCTTTTCTCTTTTTCTGGGCATTTATAACAATTATTTTCTTGTTTTGCAATTATCATCTTCCTTTTTATTTTGTTCATTTTTTTCTTCTTTTCCTCGTGTTTATAAATAGGTTTCTATTCTTCTTTCTCTTTTAATCAATTTTACAATAAGAATTTTCTTCCTCTTCTTAACTTTGTTATCATTCTCACAATTTTCTTTTTTATTTCTTCTTCCTTTCATTACTTTTTATAAACATCTGCTAATTCTGTAATCTTGCTTCTTTACCAAATCATTTCCATATAATCGCTGTTATCTTTTTAGTTGGTTGGCTGGTTGGTTGGTTGGTTGATGGCATATCTACTCATGTGGGTTATTTAATGCCAATATTTTTTATACATGATTTGTTTCAGAAATAATTTTATTAACTTCATGTGTATTAATAAATTGGTAGAAATAGTTTCATTAACTTCATGAATTGGTGGTTGATCCTCGGTCACCGCCTGCCAACACCTATATGATAAAAAGGCTTCAATGTTTGCCATAAGAGAAATTTGAAGAATACGGTTGAGACAATCATATAGTTGTTAAGGTTTGACATGACCAGCTGATTGATCGGATTGGGTCTCCCTGACTGCCCGTCTAGCCTTAGTAAGAGCCAAAGTGGGGTGTTGCATGTTACGGGACAACTTAGTACGTGTATCACAGAGTACTCAGCCACCACAATTCTCGGGCATTGCTTGTCGGCATCAACGGTCAACAGGTGGCACTATTAGGGGATAGGACTTACCTCTCTGCTGAGGGACAGTCGGCGTATACTACATCCCCAACCACTGACTAGGACTAGATGGTCTCTTTTTGATCTATTGTCGTAAAATTATATTTTACCTTGTTTGGTAATCACTGTCCCAATCGAAGTTATTGATGTAAAAAGATTTTCTCTTCTTTTTTTATTTTTATTTTTTCCCCTCTTTTTTGTTTTCGCTTCTTTTGATTTGTTCTCTTTTTTATTTTTTCTCTTTTTTATTTTTCTCTTTTCTCTCTTCATTTTCGTTTTTTTTTGTTTTTCGCTTCTTTTTCTTTTTTTTGTTTTCTCTTTTTCTCTCCTCTTTCTCTTCTTCCTGGTTTAACATTACCTCTCTATATATTTATTAACCCCTCCGCACTTAGCGGAGTTTAACATGTTTGAATTCAGACTTTTCCTTCTCCTAGTTATCTAGCCAAGGTTAAAGAGCCCAGTCTGACCTATTTATTACCTCTATACATAAAGCTGATGTCTGTCTGTCTGTGTTTGACCGGCTTTTACATAAAATTGTATCTTTCTGCTTCAGGCAGTGTTTACCTACACCTACCCTACTCACTGACTGGATACGACACAAGGACAAATTTATAAGCAATGGCCCTCTAGCACACATATGTAGGGTTGAGGCCATTACTAAAAATTGTCTGTCTCCATTTTTGAGAGCGCCACAAACATCCGACAATGAACTGTTCTTTTAGATGAAGAGAGGATGGTCCCCTGAAGCCAAGCCATTTAAGGTATATGTATTTACTCAAACACTCCGCCACAGACAAGATGCGACACAAGGTGATTTTTTAACGGAGTAAAACAGGTTAAAATTCAGTTTTCCTTCTCCTTGACTGGTTGCCTAATCCATTTCCTACGATGATAATCGTCACGCTAAAGGTGCTTCCATAATTATTATGTATCCCGTGGAATTTCCATGGATACAACTCACAGTCTTCATTTTTATTACAGTAGTAGTAGTAGAAGTAGAAGTAACAGCCTGAGCTGCTACAGCACTTGTAGATTTTCCCCTCTTGTTACCATTTGTCGTCAGCCATGATCTTCATATGCCCCCTAGTACCTATTATTGTCCCAACCCTATTTCCTTAATGGCAAGCCCCCAACCCTTTTTATATTATATGTGTTGGAAGGCTGTGGCTGAGGGTCTTAGTGTTCTGGGTATGACGTTAAACTCTATCTAATGAAGTTCCAATTCCGAAGATCTTGGGAATGTGGAGTACCCTTCATCACCATAAGTCCCTGCTCAACTCTGACCCAGAGTGATGGTACCGGTTATGGATCCCATGTATGGGCTAAATAGAAAAAATGATTTTAGAATTTTTTTTAATTGAGTTTTTAAAAAAAGAATTGCGTATCCATTAAGAATGAATAAACGAAAACTTTTTTGGCATAAAAGGACCAAAGGGTTGATATGCCGTAAAATCCAACGACTGACGTTAAATTGTATCTAATGGTGAAGTTCCAATTCTGGAGCTCTGGGAACTGTAGATTACCCCTTCACCACCATTACTCCCAGGTCCACTCTGCTCTCGAGTGGTAATACCTGTTAGGGTCCCATTGATGGGTTAAATAGAAAAAAATGTCTTAAAAGAAAATTTTGAATGCCCATCAAGCATGAACAGAACAAAAGGTCTTCGGCATAAAATAATCCAACAAGGGTTGACATGCCATAAAACCCAACAAACCAAACCGAACCAAACTCCAACGAAACAACTTGCTGAGCAGCTACAGCAGAAGTTGATTTTCCTCTCTTGTTACCATTTGTCGTCAACCAGGACTTTCATGTGCCTCCCACGCCAAAGGTTTTTTTTCTATTTCTTCTCAAAGACACAGTGTTCGATTCACAGTGTAAAGTTGCCAATGTTCCATGAGCTAAAATCAGATTGGGGGCGGGGGGGGGTAGCAAAATAAAAATAACAAGCTGACCCCCGCCCTGATCGTCTTGTCTTGTTGATGGTTTTACGTTCTCTTATTCCGATACTAAGATCAAATCAGTTCTCAGTTTCCATTCACGGTCATACGGACAATTAAACGTGTATTTGTTAAAGACCCAAGCTCAACCGTTCGACTCCACCCTTCAGTTGAACTGACTCTTTGTTACTTCCCCGGCATTTCTGTGCTTCTAGCATTTCGAAACCATTATTTTTCTTTAAAACACTATTATTTACAATTGACCTGTGTCGAGATTAAGGTCCTGTGTTCAGAGAGCACGCTTTTTCTATCAGATTAAATCAGTGGGGGCCTATCAGATAACCCTTCAACAATGTCATCTGTTCATCATGAGATTGGCGTTGTGTATTTTGCAAGGAGATTAAAGCAAATAAAACCAGTTTCCGCAATCCAATGGAATATTGAACCACCGTCAATGGACTGTTGGCAATTATGTCTGTTAATCAGGAGATATGCATCAGGTCGTAAAATTTAGGTTCTCGGTCGGACCAAGAACTTCTCAACGACCCTCGTAAACTTTGTTATCTAACGCTTGGCTTTTCGCTCAGATGTCTAAAATCTCAAAGCAAATTTTACCTATTCTTCTAACTTCATCTATATATATATATATATATATATATATAGGCGTGTGGATTTTTACATTCTTGACTATATATATATATATATATATATATATATGTGTGTGTGTGTTTTGTTAAACTCTACTGACAATTCTTGTCGGACGAGTTTTTGTTCGATCGAACAAAAACTCGTCCGACAAGAATTGTCAGTAGAGTTTAATAAAACATGTTTAAAAGAAAAAATGCTGCCAAAATATACTTATATATATATATATATATATATATATATATATATATATATATATATATGCATCCAAAGATTCTCCCTCCAGCTCTGGGTAAATAATAGTGCAGACTAGACTCTTTAACCTCGGCTAAGTAAACAGTCTAGGAAAAGGAAAGCTCTGCATTCAAACCTGTTAAACTCAGCTTAAGAAATTGACCTTGCGTCACATCCTCCTTGTGCGGATATATATATATATATATATATATATATATATATACTTTTTTT
This sequence comes from Doryteuthis pealeii, assembly GCA_023376005.1. Lineage (NCBI taxonomy): Eukaryota > Metazoa > Mollusca > Cephalopoda > Myopsida > Loliginidae > Doryteuthis > Doryteuthis pealeii. The sequence goes on along the minus strand of CM042137.1, from coordinate 39,260,730 downwards.
AACAAAAGCTTTTCTTCTGACTCCGAGATATATTTATCACTAGCTTCAAACAATTAAAAGATAAATAACTACAAAGAAATAGTCTCATTTGTCTTATCACTTTTTGTTAATCTCTCTCTCTCTCTCTCTCTCTCTATATATATATATATATATATATATATATATATATATATATATATATATATATATATATGAGGGTAATTCAATAAATCTTTTAAATTCCCCCTTAATGTATACGTTTATATGCGCTGACATAATGATCTGATAAAGTCACAAATTATGTTGAAACAATATCAACTACTCCTTCGTTTGCAAGTTTAAAATGATCGATTTTACAGGCTGAATTTTGAAACTAATTTCTGGCATTTTTGTGACATAGACTGGCGGAAGTCAAAGAGTTAAATGACCTCGATTTAAATTTACAAGGGGACACTGATCAATTCAACGAAAAGAAAATTAAGAAACTGAAGGTTTTCCTAAACATAGGACTTACCTGCTAAATAAAGTGTCGTAGATATGACGTTAAACTTCATCTAGTGGTGAGGTTCCGATTTGGGGAGTGTGAAGCCCAAGTTAAGAGCGGTAGACAGACGAAAGAAACAAGCATTCTTCGCAATCACATCAGGTGACGCAAGGACTCGTCTTCGTCAATGATCAAATGTAGATCGTTTTCCGTAATTTCTGTTTATTTAGAAATTACGTATTTTTCTACTTCGTAATGTCGTTTGTCGATACATGAATAATAAGACATCCCCCGAAAATGAACCCTGAGTAAAAAGAAGACATACCAGCAAAATAAGACCTAGCGTGATTTTTCAGGATGATTTAAGTCCTCCTCTTAAGATAAGCCCTAGTTGAGAGCGGCAAACAGGGGATGATGATATGATTATTTTTTAATGAATTGTCGTTAATGAGTTATTGTATAAAATAACATGTTAACGGTTATAAATGTAGATAGTTTTTTGTAATTTCTGTTTATTTAGAAATTTCGTAATTTTCTACTTCATAATGACGTTTTTCGATATATGAAGAATGAGACATCCCTAGTGTTATATTTCAGTGTGAAAATTAATATAAGCCCTGTTCTTATTTTCGGGGAAATATAGTATTTGTAATTTTCCTTTTCTCTAAATGCACAGACGTTTTCTTTATTGGATAGTTCTATTCCTTCAATTGTTTCTTTTTTTTACCATAAAAACGCACTGTAATAAGTTTGTTGAAATTAATTTTAATAATAGGATCCCCACTGGGTAACAATTGGTTGGCCTGACATATTTAAACTCTGTCAAAAATCATATAACTAGTTATTTATATATCTTTACAAAAAAAGGGGGACCAACTTTAAAAGACAATTACGAATTAAAATTGAAGAATAGGAACAACAAACAAAAAAAACAAACACACAAAAAAGAATATGAGAATTACATGTCCAATTCTGTTTCAAGAACAAACGTCATTGGTAAACATCCCCGCCCAATTCTCTTAGTTTCTCCCGCCTGTTTCAAGTCACAGACAGATGCATGTAACACGTCATACATCACGTGACACAACAGATAGCAGCTGTCGAGGAACTTTGAAAAATGAAAAGAAAAAAGGAATAAAGTATAAAGAAACAATCTATTAATAAAGTTCAGAGAGTGTGAAGAACTATTTTGCAAGAGTCAAAGCGTACTTAATAACATTTCTGCTTCTTAAGAATTGGATGTTTTTTAATTCTTTTTTTTTCTGCATACTCCTCCTCCTCCTCTCTCTCTCTCTCTCTCTCTCTTCCTCTCTCTCTCTCTCTCTCTCTCTCTCTCTCTCTCACACACACAAACATATATATATATATATATATATATATATATATATACTTATTATCTCAATCTCTTTCTCTCTCTCTCACGCACACCACACACACATATATATATATATATATATATATATATATATATACTTATTATCTTAATCTCTTTCTCTCTCCCACACACACACTCTCTCTCTCTCTCTCTCTCTCTCTCTCTCTCTCTCTCTCTCTCTCTCTCTCTCTCTCTCTCTCTCTCTCTCTCTCTCTCTCTCTCTCACACACACACACACATATTTCTCTTTCTTGACGTCAAACTTGTATAACTGAGATTTTTCCCAGACCATGAGATTTCTCTTACATATAAAGAACTGAGGTAAACGAATGATTACAAAATGGCGAAAACACACCCCGTAGATCACATGACACTAACAATAATTGAGCATTCTTGTTAATTTCAACTTAAATCAGAAGATTATTTTAATACACTGACGGAAAATGAAATGTCAGTTCAATTGGCTCTTAATGCTCATCACTTATAGCTGTATGCCAGGCTAAAGCTTTGTAATAATAAGCATGACACTAAACTGCATCAGATATTGAGACTCTTGTTGCCATTACTCCCAGATCCACTCTGACCCAGAGTGAAGGAAACTGTTAGAGTCTTATCTATGGGTCAAATAAATATGTTTAAAAATTATTTGTATTGGATAATAATCTGTGAAACCGTATAACTGTGTGCAAATTATTTGTATTGGATAGGAATACTTAATATCATATAACTGTGTGCAGATTATTTGTATTAATAGCAATACTTAATATCATATAACTGTGTGCAGATTATTTGTATTAAATAACAATACTTGATTTCATATAATTGTGTGCAAATTATTTGTATTAGATAGGAATACTTTATATAAATGTGTGCAGATTATTTGTATTAGATAGGAATACTTGAAACCATATAACTGTGTGCAAATTATTTGTATTTTATAGGAATATTTGATATCATAACTGGGAGCAGATTATTTATATTTGATGGGAATACTTGAAACCATATAACCGTGTGAAAAAGAATTCTTTAGAAACAACTACATAAGAAATGTAAATGTGTAATGAACGGAATTCCATAAACTCTAGGCCTAAAATAACTCCAGATGGGTTGACATGCCGTTAAAATCTATAAATTGAACTAGCGATCCATTTTTTTTAAATTGATATGTTACCATTTCAATTAACTTATCAAATTTCCCAGGTATTTTTTTACCTATATGATGGGATATTTCAAAGTTTACCTCAGAACTCATCCTATTCAAATAAAGTCCTATTATCATTGTAATCTGAGTCCTCCTGCTCTATTATAATTAACTAGAAATCAGTTTTTGTACTTTTATGTGTGTAGATCGCGGTGGTGAGAGGGCCAATGTGAGTGGAATAAAGTAGGCAAAGATTTAACTACTATTGCTTTTGAAATAGGCAAACAATTTTTTAGGTTAATGTTATGTTCTTCATATTATATTTTGGATAAATAACTTCTAAAGTTTTTGAAAATGAAGAAACAATAAATTAATGGTAGAAAATGTAACTATGATAGAGGAAACTAACCATCAGTTTTTGTACTTTGCTTAGGTATGGTACTTGTAGGTCGCAGTGGTGAGAGGGCCGCTGTGAGCGGTTTAAAGTAGGCAAAGAGTTAATTTACACCATTCCCTTCGGAAAGTCACATATCTCCAAAATAATTTGTGAACTCATAGACCAGTAGACAAAAAGCAAATTTCAACACCCCCCCTCCGCTCCCATGAACGCAGAGAGCCAAATAAATAAACAGTTTACTTACTTCATATAGATTACAATAATTACATAGGTACATAAGTATGTAGTTTAATTAAGAAAAAAAGAATCCATTTCATACAACAAATATTTATTTTTAAACATAATCTCTTTCCTTATCAACAGAAAACAGCCCAAGACTTTATGATGCCCTAAGCGGAATTTGAGTCCCCCCCCTCTTTGTTGTGAACAATACTGTCCATTGTCAATGCTTGGTTGTTCGCATACCTACGGTTGTAAAAAATCTAAGCTTTTTATTGTATGTACTAGCAAGAATATGTGCATTCCGGGCATAAATATTCAAGTTTTAATGTAATGAAATATATTAAAATAGAAAAACTAATGAAATTAAATAAGAATACAAATAAAAGATTACACTTGTTTTAATTATAATTCAATTGGTTTCTATGTAAAAATCATTCGTGGGATTGATTTTAATTCGTTGGAGAATAAAACAATGATATTAGAGATCAATAACACTAAGTAATTATTTATTAAACCCAATTTTGTTTAAAAATTAACCACATCATATATTATTTAAACCTTTCTTAGCGATATATAAGACACATTGCAGGATTTTGAACGTACTAATAACATGGGCTATTTTGAAGCAAATTTAACTCAGATTTTCATAAAGAGTGTTAATAAATCAGATTTATTATTACATATGTTTATGATTTTGACTATAGATTAAAGACTCATTGATAAACCTACGCAATTCCAAAGGGTTATTAGTGATGTAGCGTCAGTTAGAGACATACTGACACGTAATCTCCATTATAATAAGATTTATCAGCAACTCGGCCACTGGCAGGATGTGGCATAGGGTCAGTTTTAGGCAGAGTATAGCTGGTTTGAATTCAGAGTTTTCCTTCTCATGGGCTTGTACTGTATCAAGGCTAATGAGTTCAGTCTACCCAATGATTCACCCATAGCCTGGTTGGTTTGTTGGTTGGATTTTATGGCATGTAACCACTGTTGGGTTATTTCATGCCGAAGATATTTTGTTTTATTCATTATTGATGGGTACTCAATTTTTTTAAACTCAATTTTTTAAATAGCTTTTTTAAACTCTTTTTCTATTTAACTTATTGATGCGACCCTAACAGGTTAGGAGTAATAGTGATAAAGGGGTATTCCACATTCCACAAACCTCCTAAGTTAGAACTTAGCTATTAGATGCCGTTTAACGTCATACCTAAGACACTAAAACCCTCAGTCACCGCCTTTATAGTTATTTACTAAGCTTAGCTTAGATGCGGCACACGGCCAGAAGAATGGTTTGCGAATCGAGCTTGCAAACCATTACACCACATGAGGTGCTCAAGTCACCGCCTTTATATGATAAAAGGGTTGGGACTTGCCATAAGGGAAATAGGGTTGGGACTACCATATAAGTGCTAAGACTTGACGTGACCATCCGATTGATACGAGGGAGGAGGCTCTCCCATAGCCGGGAGGAAAAAGAAGAAGGATTATATAAAACGTCATTTCTGTTTAATGTCAGCTAGTATTGCCTTGTATAATAAATTGTAAAAGAAGGAAAACTCAAGCACAGTTGGAGGCCACACGGTCCTGTGCAATCGCTTCTTCTTTTACCTCGGACCAGATCTGCTTGTCAATGAATATTAATCATACAGAAATAAGTACAACCCACCCAATCAGCGGGGTTCAGAATACGCTGGCTGTATCCCCTACAGAATGGTAAAACAACACCCTCCCCCCATGGGTGACTTGAGCATACTAAACAGCATCTGATGATGAGACTTCAGTTCTGAAGAACTGGGGAGTGTAGAGTACCCCTTCCTTGGCATTACTCTCAGGTCCACCTTGACCCAAAGTGGTAGTATATGTTAGGGACATTATATATATATATATATATATATATATATATATGTGTGTGTGTGTGTGTGTGTGTGTGTGTGTGTGTGTTTTATGTTGAAGTTGGGCGTTATTATGAAGCATTGCAAGATAAATGAAGGAACTCGATGTTATGGAGTATTGGATTCACTTATTTTTTTATTATTTGTTATCATAAATTTTCGGGATCGTTAGATTCCCTTTTTCAAATGAATGTCGCTCCTGTTCAGCGGATCCTTTGTCTTAGTTATTATTGACTGCGGCAGCGTCTGTAAAATATTTGTAATAACGGAGTATTCCGATATCGGCGTTCAGTCCCCTCACGTGAGTTCGCAGTTTTAAAATCCATTTGTTTCTGCTTGTTTTCGAGATTGCATTGTTGGAAATGCGTGGTCTATTAAAATACATTTGAGGTGTGTAAGGTTATGTGGTGGGGTGTTAAAGTGAAGTGCTATCGTACATATATATATATATATATATATATATATATATATATATATATATATATATATATATATGTGTGTGTGTGTGTGTGTGAGAGAGAGAGAGAGTGTGTGTGTGTGTGTGCTAGAAGGCGGTGGTTAACAGTCTTAGTCTCCTGGGTATGATTTTAAACTATCTGATTCTGGAGCTTTAAGGATTGTGGAGTACATCCTTCTTCATTATTCCTAGGTCAAATCTGACCCATAGTGGTAGTACTTGTTATGGTTCCCTCTATGTGTTTAATAGAAAAAAATGGTTTTAAAAAAAATGAGTTTGAAATGTTGAATTCTCATCAAGAATGAATAAAATTAAACGTCTTTGGTGTAAAATAACCCAACAAGAGTTAATATGCCGTAAAACCAACCAACCAACAAAAATATGAATATAGAAGTACAATGAACGAGATTTCCTGAAGTATACACATAGAATAACTCTAGACCAGTTGATATGCCGTTAAAATAAATTAATCAATTTACCAATCAATTTTTTTAATTAAAAATTTATTTTCTTCTAAAACAAAGATAGCAGTTTTATTACTTATTGTGGATTATTATACCATCAAAACGGATATTATTAGGTATTACTTATGACTAAACCCTCCAGTATTTAAACCCTGTAACCAAAAATAAAATTGCCGATATATAAATAAGAGAAGTATTCTAAACTTTGAGGTGGATTCGATGTGTATGTGTGTGTATCTCTGGGCTGGAAACGAGTGTATACATATGAACGTATGTATGCGCTGTGGTCACACTTGACCACAGTGCATACATATGTTCATGTGCGTATGTGTGTGCGTACATGCGTGCAACTCTGCGCTGGAGTCGTGAGTATATGTGTGTATCTCTATGGTGGATTCGAGTGTATATGTGTCTGTGTGTGTGTATGTGTGCATCTTTGTGCTGGATTTGAGCGTATGTGTTTACGTGCGTATGTATGCATATGTGTGCATCTCTACGCTGGAGTCGAGTGTATTTATGTATTCATTCTCTGCTGTTTATTGGATTGTGTATACATATGGAAATACTTGAAGGTTTTCGTCCTTTTGTCTTAATCAATATTCCTTGCTTTTTTTTTTTTTTTTGCTTTTTTTTTTTTTTTTTTTTTAAATATCAAAGGTTAAAAATCAACAGGTTTAAACTATATATTCATATTATCATTCTACCGAGTTTTAATTCTGTAGAGTTTAGTAATAAATAATACCTAATAATATCCGTTTTGATCGTATGATGTTCCGCTAGAAAGAATAAAATCTGATATTTTAGATAAAATGAAATTTTTTATTAAAAAAATTGCTAATGTGCGCTTATCTATTCGGTATATTTTTTTATATTGAACATTATACAGTGAAAATTTTAGATCAAATTTTAACTGATAAGTACTTATCCGGCGATGATTTGATTGATTCACTCTCACATATCTATATATTAATGCTCGTGTTCCTTAAAAGTACGACCGTTATCATCTTGTAACACCCTATGGTTAAAAATGAGATCGTCCAAATCGTCCAAGATAAAATACAAAAATGTCAATCCTTATTATCTGATGACGTTTATCCACAGAATTCTTATCTCTTATGCCATCATCTCAGCAAAATTATGGACCATTCCGTTTGTATTATAAAGAAAGAAAGTTATGAAAAAGGACATGCTATATAGAAAAATATGTCAAGAAAGAAAGAAAGTGGGGGAAAGACAGAGAGAGGGGGTGAGGTCGCGGAAGCGATAATGCTAATCTTTTTCAATCGAACATAATGAAAAGATGAAAGGAAAAAAGAGTGGGAGAGAGTTAAATCAAGATTATACTTTTTACATATTGAACTATTTCGCAATAGCTCTTAAATAAAGATATCAAACGTTGTAATAATTAAATTATCATACTGTGGTATATGCATAGGTCCTGCTAGTGGTATATGAATGCTGATTTCAAGCTTCAATTTATATTGAATATTGATTATCGTAATTATTTGTGTTTAAGACGCACTGTTTTCCCAGATTTTCCAGATTTTACATACGGGAAGTATATGTTTTTCCGTGTCACGTGTGTCGCTCTATTATGGACAAAATGACCGAAAATAAGTTATATCTATAGCTAAAGCAAAACTAATATCTTATACCGCTACACAGAACTAATCACTGGAATGTGTATTTGTTTATAATCTTTTTCTTCTATTGTGAACATCTCGCCTTTGCCCTGTGTAAATTTTGTCTCTCGGAATTATATAAATTCTTACCTTTTGTTGATAGAAACCAGATAAAAACCAGAATTTCGTTGCACAAAAGGAGTGCGTATTATGCATGAATGAGTGTTGTACATGAATAATTACGCACGATACGGTCAAGTCATACTGAAAACACTGGTTCCCACTAGATCACTGAAGTTAAGCAGCGATGGGCCTGTTCAATACTTCATTGGCTGACCACTTAAGCAACATCAGGTACTGTAAGCAAGCTGAGTCCTTTATTTACCAAAATGACTTGATTCGACATTAAATAACCCGAAAAGAGTAAACAAAACAACCAAAAATTAAAGCATGGACTACTATTGACAGGTTAACCCTTTGCCTACCAAATATCCTCCACGGCTGCACCGACTGGTTGCCAATGGCAAAAAGATCAAATACCAGTCTCAGGATTGGTTCACAAGCCCAAAAAATAGATAGCAGGGGCGCTGGCATAGTGATTTTTCAGTGTAAACAAGTGACACGCGCGAGAGCCGCTGCCAGTGGGTTACCGTAGGATCGCAACGCAAAGGTGATATTTTCTATATCATGCATTAGTGTTGCACGATTGTGTTTCAATAAATATTTGTCATTTTTACTGAGAGTTGTTCTCGTCTTTTGAGGTCCCAACACCCGGCAACCTGTTCCGACCAACAGCCAACCAAGCCAATGTGAAAGCTCCGATGAAATTGTGTCGATCCCAAGTTCTGTAGGTCTTTGAAAACACAGCGTGGGTAGAAAACCATTAACAGAAGAATACATGTGGTGGTCATGAAACTAGATTAGATCACCTTATCAAGGATCGCGACTAGCATAGGACCGCAGGGCTCTAATCTCTGCTCGGAGGTGCGTGGTATAAAGGGTAGGGTCGTAGGAAATGGACTCGTCGACTCGAGTTCAAATCCTGGACCAAGCTACAGTTCACATAGTGCTAATACCCTTGGGAAAGGAATGACTCGAACTACTCTCCCTCCAGATATGGTTAAATTGGCTCTTTAACCCTTGTTAGGCAGCCAATCTAGAAGGAAAACTCTGAATTCAAAACTGTTAAACTCCACGTGGAGTGATCACAACTAGAATATGCTCAGTCCTAATTAGTGATCTATTTCACTAATTAAATAGGATTAGCATTTGGTATCATCAAACGGCATAAATCGAACTGAATTGCGAAATTTGTTATTATTTCTTACTCTATGTACGCAATCATCATCATGTAGTGCTGACAACTCATATTCCCATGACTATCTCTCTCTCTCTCTCTCTCTCTCTCTCTCTCTCTCTCTCTCTCTCCGCACATCCCTATCGCTCATTGTTCCAGACATATCTTCTTCACGACATCCAGTATCCGCACAGAGCTAATCAATATAAAAGTCTTTGTTGATCGGCCAACTCTGGTATGTCCATGAATAAGTGTCCACAGGAAAACGTCACGTGAGTTAGTCCTTACTTTTTCCAGCAGTGTTCATCGTGTCTTGTTCGTATTATTTAGATGGTTTGGGGATTGGAGGTAAGCGGCCGTACAGCTGCTTTTTGTTCGGTGCTCCTTCCGGGATTTGTTCGAGACAGCACGTACCACCCTTGTATAGTTTCCATCTAGATTTTTCTCTAAAGAATTTAGTTAGAGTCATGCAGCCATACCAGCTGCACTGACACGTCAGTAACTTGGAAGAATTCACGCTTTATGTTATCAGAGAGGCCAGCATTTCCTATGATCGATGATGTACGCAATAACCGGATAAATTGTGTACTTAGCTCCTACATCACGAGCAGGATATGACGTTCTAGTTTTGGCGCAGTTCCTCGTGCACATGAATGCACGGTTAGGAGCAGTACCAAAAACAGCTTAGCTCGGTCGGTAGCCCTCTTTCTCTGGCAATTGAGACATCACACAATAAATCAAATCCTAGAGGGCTGCCTTGGGACCGTGTTACGATTCTTGTTGCCATTTTAGGCATTTTTGTTCCGCTGTTGGTATTGTGTATAGTTTCAGTGGATATTCCTTGTGGCATATTGATTTATAATTTTTTTTTATTCTCAACGTATTAAAATCAATCCTCTTTATAATTTTATATTGAAATAAATTAGTAAGAATATTTTCATTGTTTCTTTGCATTTAAAAAATTACACTTCTATTTGTCAAGAATCATTTGTCTGCGCACTGTTAAATGATATCAAGCATTCTCATCTAATATAAATAATTTGCATACTGTTAAATGGTTTCAAGTATTCCTATCTAACATTAATAATTATATTCAATAATAGTCAACATCTGTTTATATATGATTATATAGTTTCACCTATTCCTAATACTTGTGGCTTAAAGTTTGATGTATTCTTTGAAGTTATAAGGGAGAAAGAATGTAATGTCTGTAGATACTCCTTGTCAGACATTCTGTAGTATTCCTTAGTAGAAAGATTTTAGTATCAGTTACTCCTTGTCTGTCAATCTGTAGTTTTTCTTTTCCTTGGTATGCAGATTGTACTGTAATATTCCTTCTGGGAAGAGATCCATTCGGCGAATGATTTTATCACAATTTATCAAGGACCTCAAATACATTTTTCTCGTTGTCTCCATGGTCAATCCAGCTCCTGCTACTTGGTAGAGTGTATAGATATGTGGTAACTTTCCACACAGCTTATACCTTGGATATTTCGGGCACCTCACGTGGTGTAATGGTTAGCAAACTAAATTCGTTTAGACCATTGTTTTTGAGTTCGATTCTTATTGAGTGCCCCAAACTTCTGTCCTTTTGCCACATGTAAGCTAATCTTAGTAAATAACTATACCTAAGATATTCAAACAGGCCGATCCTTTGAAATTAAGCTCATTGATTATATTCGACCAGACACTCAAATGAAGCAGATAAGTATTGTGTTGGTCGCATAAGAACCAAAAGAATTTTAACATTTTCAAATTGTTTAATCAGATGTTCATTTCGTTTTCTTTCTTCTTTTTTCTTTTTTGTAAATTATTGAATTTTTCTGACAATTAAGAAAATTTAGGACCGAATTGTGGAATGTTGTGAAAATTCATATAATCACGTGACTAATCCCCGATTTCTCATTTGAAAAAGATCTTACAGACAACACAGGAGACTGTGTTCTTTACATCATTAATACAGATAGCCGTTCGCTAGATTAAAGAAACGTTTAGAAGAAGGGAAAAGAACGAGAGAGAGAGAGAGAGAGGAGGAATAAAATAAAGGGATATAAAAAGAAATTGATACACTCGAAAGAAAGAAAGAAATATGAACAAATAAGAAGGAATGGAAAAAGAAAATAAAGAAAAGGAAATAAAGTGGAATAAAAAGGAATGAAAAGACAAAGAAATAAATCATTCAAAAAAAAGAAAAAGAAAAGAAAGAGAAAAAAAACACTAGAAATGATGGAATAGAAAAAGAAAGACATTGACTGGGCCAAAAAAGAAAAGAAATGAACAGAAAATGAAAGAAATTGATTAGATCAATAGAAAAATGAAGGAAAGATGAAAAGAAAGAAAGAAAGAAATTAATTGGGTCAATTTATGGAAAGAATGAAATTTAAATTAGAACGAAAGAAAGAAAGAAAAATCAATAAGAAAGAATGGAAAAAATGAAATAGATTAGATCGATAGAAAATAAAGAAAAAACAAACAAACAAGCGGGAAAAAACGAATGAAAAAGATAGAAATAGATTAGTCGACAAAGAAAGAAAAAATAAAAGAAAAGAGAAAATAAGCACTAAAAAGAAAGGGAAAAGAAAAGAAAGAAATTGATTGGGATAATTGATAGAAAGAAAGAAATTTAAATTAGGAAGAAAGAAAGAATAAATGAATGGATGAATAGGGAAGAAAATGATGAAGAAACAAAAGAATGAACGAAGAAGAAAAAGAAACACAGAGAATGAAAATACGAAAAAAATAGCAAGAGGACATAAAGAAAAAGAAAAAAAGTTCTAACGAAGAAGGAAAGAAAAATTGAAGGAAAATTGCCGAAAAAGAGAATGAAGCCTGATGAAACAATAGACGCAAATTTTGGTATTGTAATGGGAAAAGAAATGGTTAAAATATCACAAGAGAAATTGAAAAAGCGAAAATGGGGGCGAGTGGGGTGGGTACGAGGTAGACTAATCGAGTCGGTTCGGGTTAGGGGAAGGGGTTGGTAGTTGTGGTAGAATGAGTTAATAAAAAAGAGTTTTAAAAAGTTGATCTTTTTTCCAGACAGTCTTATCAGTTGTGTTTTAACACATCCGTTCATCCGTCCAATCACCTTCGCCGATCTCACACCACACCCCCACCATTCGATGCGCGCATTCATTCATTCCTTCTTTCTTTCCCCCCCCCATTTCTTACTCTTTTTCTCATCCTTTGTTTCTATTTAGTTCTTTCTCTTTGAGATTCATTCATTCATTCTTTCTTTCTTTTTGTTGTTTTCCCGCTCTATTTCTTACACAGTTTTTTGACCTTCTCCTCATCCTTTTGTATCTCATCCCTTCTTTTTCTTTGTCCCTTTCTATTTCCACCTCTTTCTTGTGTCTTGTCCGCCATTTTTCTTAGAGTGTTAACAACTAAAGATAGTGTAATTTACTGCTAATTAGTTGGGGTAAAAAGGCGGGTGGAAATATAAAAAAAAAAATAATGAATAACTAAAAGGCAAGTCGAAAGCAAGTTAAAGAGGGTGGGTAGGGCTTGAAGAAGAAGAAAGAAAAGAAGAAGAAGAAGAAGAAGAAGAAGAAGAAGAAGAAGAAGAAGAAGAAGAAGAAGAAGAAAGAAAGAAAGAAAATAGAAAGGAAGAAGAAGAAAGAAAGAAAATAGAAAGAAAGAAGAAGAAGAAAGAAAGAAAATAGAAAGAAAGAAAGAAGAAAGAAGAAGAAGAAGAAGAAAGAAGAAGAAGAAGAAGAAGAAGAAGAAGAAGAAGAAGAAGAAGAAAGAAAGAAAGAAAAACAAGAAAAGAAGAAGAAGAATTAATGAAGATATCAGGAGATATCTTCTATGTAACCGGTTTAACATCTGCTTTTCTCTACTCATCAAATTCATCTCCCGATGGTTGTGAGAAGTAAAATAATGAACCCATGCTGTCTACGAAGAAGACGTCACGTTTACAGTGAAGAAATTATCTCCGATTTATGGGATTTTGTTCGGAAGTAAAACTTTGAATTCAAACAAACAGTAAAGTCGTCGAGGTGGCTTAAAGTCGGTATCAGCCAAACAATGGGGATGTCTATCCCCTTTTCCCTAGATCGAGACGAAGGAGATTGTTTTTGCGTCTGAGGGGTAGCGCCACCCCTACCATTAGCTCCTCACAGATTATATATATATATATATAATATATATATATATATATATATATATATATATATATGTGTGTGTGTGTGTGTGTGTGTGTGTGTGTGTGTGAGTGTGTGTTTTCTCTAAGAATTTAGTTAGAGTCGTGCAGCCATAAAGTTGCACTGACACGTCAACAGCTTGGAAGAATGCATGCTTAGATATTTACTGAGCGTTATTTCTCGCTTTTTATTGGCAAATCAATTTAGATATTTTACAAGAATGTATGAAATACAAATCAGAACTCAGAAATTTTACAATGCAATTTTACAAAACACAAAATGAAATTTCAAAACAATTTTTATAACATGCCGTCTTTCTTTTTATATATATACTCTTTATCAGGAAAATAATTCACCTATTTTCCGCATATTCTACAATCCCCACCTCCAAATAAAATACAAATATAAACTCAGACATTTTTTCCAATTGAATTTTCCAATATATATATATATATATATATATATATATATATATATATATATATATATATATATATATATTGGAAAATTCAATTGGAAAAAAATGTGTATGCATGTATATATATATATATATATATATATATATATATATATATATGGGGAAAATATGAGATTAATCCGACAGTATGTGGAGAAATGTTAATCTACCTTTCTCCGCACACACACACACAACACACACACACACACATATATATATATATATATATATATATATATATATATATATATATAAAAGCATTAAGAATAGAATGTAAACATATGTCCATTACCTGTCATCCCTTCTTGTATACGTATATACAGATTGCATGTTTATCTATCACACCTACCATCAGCTCCTCATTTTAACGCACAGATACTTGTGCTACTCATACGTGAGTAGGCGAGGGCCGGTATTGAACCCGGAACCTTGTGGTTCCTAGTCGAACGCTCTACCAACTGACCTAAACCGGCCCTACAAAGCTAAACAGGAAAATTACATTGTGTCGCATCCTGTCCGTCAGTGGGGGGGGGGGAATACACAAGGATGCTGCGTGGTAATTTGAACAAATCCTGGAAGTAGCACTGCAGCTGTAGGACCACGTACCTCCAAGCTCCCAAACCATCCTAGTAAGACGATCAAAGCCTGCCGGGCATTGTTGAGAAACAAGAACTCATAAGCGACGTTCTCTTAGGGGTTGTTTTTTTTATCGCAACACATCCGAACTGCCATTTCAACGACAGCAAATAACGCGTATCAGAGTCAATGATAGAACTCTCACTGAGATTCGAACTCATGACCCCATTTTGAATTATGTATTGTACTCTTATATTTGCTATATAAGATGAATTACCTTCAGCGGTATGACTTGGGAAATGATACCATTAATTTAGGTAATTTGATCTAGTTTGTTTAAGGTATATTTTATAAAGCCAGAATATTCTGCTATTAAGGAAAAATGTTTTGCGTCTCATCTGTTATTAGTTTACTTAATGCTAAATACTGTGCACATATGCTTAGCGTGCTAATTCCATGTTTTTTCCAGGCGTAGTAAAATCACATGGGTGAGAAACTGACAGTTACCTTGTCATATTGACTTCCTGTCTTCGCTACCCTAACATATATATGTATATATATATATATATATATATATGAGTGTGTTGTGTGTGTGTGTGCGCGTGCGTGCGTGTATGATGGAAGTTGGGAAACTTTATGGGTTGTATTGGAAGCATAAAAAGTATAAGAAATAATAACCAAAATTCAAAGTGATGAAAATTGTGTTGTATTTTATTTAAATTGTCTAATATATATATATATATATATATATATATATATATATATATATATATAAACCCTTGCGGTAAGAAAAAAACACCGGAACATAATTTGTTAGTAAAAATATACTACCAAGCTTCACCTGGGAAAAGAAGTGAAAAAAAGAAAAGACCAAGAGGGGCGCACCAACCAAAAATAATCGGTTAACACTATAACATTTGGCCAAAATAAAAAGTATATATATATATATATATATATATATATATATATATATATATATATATATATAAACCACTTGGATTGTCTAAAGCTAAAATGTAAGAAGTGCTCGATACCTAGGTAGAACAAATAGTATTAACTATCCCCACGAGTATTTGGTAGGAAACTTTTTTTTCTTTTTTTGATCACGGCTTATTCCGGCAGAAACAAAAAAAACTCCATTCTTTCAAGATGGGTTGCACAACTGATGAAGACTATAGAGTAATCCACTTGAAATGTTTTGATAACGATGAAAGTGACACAAAAGAATTAATGAAGAATAAACCCGAACAACTTCTGGAATGATATTGACAAAATTATAGACAGTATCTTAAAGCAATGCAGCCCTGTCGGCTGGGGTAAAATCCCCCCACAATGGAGCCACCGGTTGGCCGTAGGTGGCGACCAGTGATGCTTAAGGATTGGAACCCTTGTGGCTGAGCAGTTTATGCCATGCAACACTCCACTTTAGTCCTTACTTAGGCCAGACGGGTGGTCGGAGTGGCACCCTCCGACCTATCGGCTGGTTACGCCAAGCCCTAACACCTATATGATTGTCTCAACCGTATTCCCTTAATGCAAGCCCCCTAAACCTTTTTATCATATATGTGCTAGAAGGCGGTGACTGAGGGCCTTAATGTCCTGGGTAAGATGTTAAATGTGGAGTACCCCTTCATCACCATTACTTCAAGTCCAGTATGACCCGGAGTGGTCCCATCTAAGGATTGAATAGAAAAGAAGAGTTTTTAAAAAATGAGTTTAAAAAAGAAAAATTGAGTACCCATAAAGAATGAGTCAAACAAAACATCTTTAAAAATGTGTTTTAAAAAATTGTGTTTTTAAAAAAATTGAGTACCCATCAAGAATGTATAAAAGAAAACGTCTTCGGCATAAAATGACCCAATGGGTTGACATGCCGTAAAACCCAAACAATCAACTAACCAACCAAAAGCACTAATCCCTCACTCAGTGGATCTAATTCGGGATCAGATTGAAATAAAACAGCGAAATCGGGCAGCTTTTTTTTTTTTTTTTTTTTATAGATACGCTACAGCACTATCACCGAACGTCAGAAAGAATATGTACGTGATCTCAGGTCTCAGACTAAAAGTGTTGTTGATGGGGCACATCGTACGATACATTATTTAAGGGAAGGGGAATAAAAAAATCGCAAAATCAAGGTGAAGCGAAGAATAAGCAAAGGTTTGGCAGCTACGTGATCTTGTTTGAATTTTAAGCATAACACAGGGCTGCAAGGGTCCAGCTGAATCGCGTCAAGCCGTGGGTGACAGGTTCTTGTGTTTGAAGGGCAAGGCGTTTATCTCTAGGGCCGCCGCGGCCATGTTCCCGAAAAGCGCTCTGATTTCCAAAGTCCGTCGTGAAACATTTAAAAAAAAACAGCAAATGGAAGAAAAGTAGTTTTATTTAAATAAGAGGCAAATGAAAAAAAAAAAAAAAAAAAAAGAATTAAGTTTATTTTTATTCGAAAGAACATTTAAAAGATAAATTCTAGAAAAAGAAAAAAGGTTTAAATGAAAGTCATAACAATGTTGAAAGGGAAGAATTTTCTGCAATGACACGTAGAAAAATATTCAGTTTTTTTTTGGTAAGATTCTTGGAGTTATTTTTAACCTGTTAACACACAAAGCAAAACTTTTGGGAGGAAAATTACTAGCCCTGTTGCTGGGGTTTTAGAATACACCGACCACCTCTGTAGAAGAGTAAGACCTGTCCCACCCAATGGAGCCACCCGTTGGCCGTAGATAGTGACCCGTGATGCTTAAGGATGGAACCGTGGTTGCTAAGCAGTTCATGAGATGTAACACTCCAGTTTGATCCTTACTTTGACTAGATGGGCGGTCGAAGAGGCTCCCTCTGATCAATCGGTTGGTCACGTCAAGCCCCAACAGCGTTTAAGTTTTCTTTCTTTTTCAATTTATTATACAAGCAAATATTATCTGACATTAAAAGAAATCACGGTTTATGCAATACATCTTTTCTCCCTTGACTATGGAGAGATCCCTCTGATCAATCAGCTAGTAATGTAAAGTCCTAGCACCTATATGATAGTCCTAAACATATTGCCCTTATGGCAAGCCCCAACCTTTTTATCATATGTGCTAGAAGGCGTTGGCTGAGGGTCTTATTGTCCTAGGTCTGACGTTAAACTATCTGATGGCGAAGTTCCAATTCGGGAGCTCTGGAGAATATGTAGTACCCCTTCATCAACATTACTCTCAGGCCACTCTGACCCAACAAGGGTTGACAGGTCGTAAAATCCAATCAACTATAAGAAACCCACCCCGAAAAAGTAATTCTACCTACAGATTAATGAGCTAGTCTTGGCGAAACTTTGCATGTGAACTACTTTAACCTCAAGGGATGATTTAAAAGCATCTACAAGCGGTGGGTGGTCTGTTCCCGCCCCGCACCCGGACGTCTCTGGAACATTTTATCTCAGAATTGATCAAGAAAGTCTAATTCGCCCAGAAAAAAATGCCAATATGCTGGGGTCGTCTCCATCCCCACCTGCACTCGCAGTGGGACTGGAATTTTTGTTTTAAAAAATTAATAAGACAGGAGACATTCATACAGAAATTAAACAGAATTATTTTTTTGTTTAATAAATTGCATATTATTTTTATGTCGGGCAACGCCACCGGTTATTCTGCTAGTGTGTGTAGCTAATTAGGTTAGATGTGGCAAAAGACCGGAAGTAGGGAGCACCCAGTGAAAATCGAGGTCACTAAGAAGGATCTGCTAATCTAGCTTGCTAACCATTACACCACGTGAGGTGTGTATATATATATCTTAAAACATGTATACATTTTAGTAGATTCTTAGTATTTTCTTGTTTTGTCTTTTTATTTTTCAGGTAATATATTATATATATATATATGTGTGTGTGTGTGTGTGTGTGTGTGTGCGCATAAATATGTGTATATAAATCTGATTTGAAAATTGCATCGGTGAGAAACTGTCAGTTACCAAGCGCTGTTGACGTAATATCTTCCCTACCGCAACTTATATATATATATATATATATATATATATATATATAAGAAGTAAATACACAAGCGATGTGTTTATGATATGGCTTTTTAGCCGACAATTTTGGAAGAATATGTGCTTAATTGAAGTCGTACCTAATTTTGAAAGTTAATTAATTATTAATTATTAATTAGGCGGGCGTACCAATTTAAATGTAAGGCTAAACAAATCGAGAAAAATCAATCTCTGTATGTACATTTCGGCCTATTAGGCCTCATCGGCAGAGCTATAGATAGGAAGACCGCCTTGTGCGTGATTTGAAACCCGACTGTCAAGCTGACAGGCGAGCATCGTAACCTCTACGCCAACCGGACTTTCTTTAGATTTTTCGTTTTTGTTTAGAAGTAGGTTTATATTCCTCTTATAGTGACTTCTTCTACACGACAGTATGAAAAATAAATACACAAGCGATGTGTTTGGGTAAATAGTAGGACAGAATGGGCTCTTTAAACATAAGGTAACCAGTCTAAGAGAAGAAAAACTCTGAATTCAAACCCTTTAAACCCCGCTTAAGAAATTGACATTGTGTCGCATTTTGCTCGTGCGGAGGGGTTGGTAAATATGTGTTTGTTTGTGTAGACACGTATACACACGCACTCAATCAAGATCAAATAAGTTAACAGAAATCCTCACACAAACACACACACACACACACACACACACACATATATATATATATATATATATATATATATATATATAATGAATGGATGAATGAATGAAAAGTGAGATTTGGAGAGGGTTTGATATTTCGTTTGTCTTTTGTTTTGCTTTTTTCCCTTCCAGCTTTCCATAACGAGTCCTCTCCTCTCTAAAAAAAAAAACACAAGAAACTACGGAAAAAGAAATTCGTCTGAGTGTCGACATCTTTTTTCGTCATCTTTGTCACAAATGGGCCAAGCAGGGAGTCTAGTCCTCCTCCGATAGAGGGGGGGGGGGGCTGCTCAGCTTCGTTTTCTATTACGTCCGGCCGCCAAGACCAACAACTTGCTCCTTTAGTGCAGATTCTTATCACTGGTTGGACCACGCAGTAAGTCCGCGTATCAAATGCCAGCTTTTACCTCCTCTACACACTAAAGAGTTCCTTTATCAAGTACCTTCAGCTTGAAGTAGAAGATTAAGAAATAAAAGCAAAAAATTTAAAAAGTAAATCTTTAAAAAAAAGAGAAAGAAAAAGATTAAAACGTCTTTATCCTGTTCGTACATTTCGAAAGTAAGAAGATATGATTTTTTTTCTTTTTGCGTGGGTGGGAGAGGTTAACAGCGGTAGGTATATGAGACCTCTATATATTTAAGTCTGTATGTGTGGGGCTTTAGATTATGAGTATGTATGTATATTCCTTTTACTGTATGTGTATATGTCTACATAAGTATGACAATAATTGATTTCTGTGTGCGGTTACATGCCAATTTCTGTCTGATATGTGTGACTGTATATAACAGTTTAATTTCATAACTATACATACAAGAATACACACACACACACATATATATATATATGTATGTGTGTGTGTGTGTGTGTGTGTGTGTGTGTTTGTCTGTGTATTAATATACCTATATTATAATGATCATATTTTTTAAGTATGTTACCTTGATATTCAAAAATACCATATCTTACCGAGATTTGTGTTAAAATAACAGTGTTAAAATATTATAATTTAGAGAATAAATCTGTCTCCAGTCTAACCAACTTAATAGCAATAGTGTGCTCTCTGATTTCTATCGCAAGCTTTTACACACACACACACACACACACACACACATATATATAATAAGTAAAGTCGTCGGGGCGGACTAATGTCGGTATGAACCATACAGCAAGGGAGTCTATCCCCTTTTCCCTAGCGCTAGACCAAGGAGATTATTTTAGCGTCTGGGTGGAGCGCCACATCTACCATCAGCTCCTTACTTTACCGCACAGATCCCTGTGCTACTCATACGCTGAGATGGTGAGGGCCGGTATCGAACTAGAAACCTTGTGTTTCTAGCCGAACGCCTACCCGCCCCTTTATATATATATATATATATATAATATATATATATATATATATATATATATATATATTGTGTGTGTGTGTGTGTGTGTGTGTGTGTGTGTGTGTGTCCATTATTAAAAATGACAGACAAGGATTTGTGAATAAAAAGCTAAGCACAAAATCCATGTTTGTCATTTTTAATGAAACAAACCTACAAAAGAATCTACTGCGTAAATAAGCATCATATATATATATATATATATATATATATATATATATATATATATATATAATCTCTTAGAATTTTATTTGATTTGATTTGATTTGATATCCTAATTTGTGATTAGTCCTTTGGTAATGATTTTTCGCTGCAATAATAATCAAGGAAAATAATCCTATGGGGAACACCGGTCTAGCTCGGTCGGTTGGCTAGGAATCGCAAGGTTCCTGGTTCGATACTGGTCCCCGCCAACTCGGCACATGATTAGCAGAGATTGGGTAATCAGATCTGTGCTCTAAAAGAGGAGATGACGGTATGTATGGCGCTCCACCTCAGCAAAAACAATCTCGCTTGTCTACCGCTAGCGAAAGGGGTTTACTCCCTCGCTGTTTGGCTGATACCGACAATAGGCCACTTCGCCAACTTTACATGGGTGTCTAATTTTTTATTCAAGAAACACATCTAAAATTCTTAGAGAATAAAGCAATTTCCAGTGCAGTTTGCAAGAGAATCATGGGTTTATAGAGTAGGCATTCGCAGTGAATGCCATCTTTTAATTATCGCAATTCTCGTTATCTTAGTGATAACTATAAAACGCTACTTAGAATGCTCCAATCCCTCCTCCTAAATAGGAGATTCAGTATCATCATGGGTATCTATGTAGTAAGACATTATTTCTTTTCTGTTCGCCGCTTATTTCTGCAGAAACAAACCATCAAACAAACAAACAAACAAAGCCAACTCTTTTAAGAAAGATTGCACAGCTGAAGAAGATTATAGAGTTGTCCACCCGAAACGTTTTAATAGCTGCAAAAGCAACACAAAGAATGAGTCCAGTCATCCAAGCAACTCCTGGAATGATAATAACTATATATATATATATATATATATATATATATATATATAATATATATATATCATTGGACAAAAAAAATTAAAAAATCGTCTTTAAACGTTTTTCTTAAACGTTTTTAAAACGTTTTGAGAAAGTGCTTAAATACTGGCCAGTAGAGCATTATAAAATCTAAAATTTGTTCTGGGTATGACGTTAAACTGCATCTACTGGTAAAGTCCCAATTCCGGAGCTATGGGGAATGTGGAGTACACCATTAATCCCAGGTCCACCAAGACCCGGAGTGGTAGTACCTGTTAGGGTCCCATCTATGGGTTAGATAGATAAAAAAAATGAGTATTAAAAATGTGCTAAAGAATTGAGTTTGAAAAATTTGAATACCCAACAAGAATGAATAACACAAAATGTTTTCGGTATAAATAATCCAACAAGGGTTGACATGCCGTAAAATCCAACCAACTAACCTAAAGGAACTGCTATCTCAGGTCCTAAATGTCGACTTCATTACTTAGAATTTAATGGATTTAAAAATACAATCATCAAAAGAAATGCAAAGCTCCAAATAATTATTATTTCTTTGTTTTTAGTCTTGTTTTTTTTTTTTTTTATTAAGATGGACGATTATAATTTTAATTAATCTTTAAAAAGTAAGTTACTAAAAAATAAATGTTTAAAAAGACTCACGTATTTCATCTAATGATTGTATGAGAAAGTGAGATCATTTCATTTATATATATATATATATATATATATATATATATATATATATATATATATATAAGATTCGCGCTAATGCGAGAAACTTAAGTCGGTGTATTTTAAACCATTCGATTTTAATCGTCTATTTAGCTCTTTATATTGAGCACTTTTTAAGATGGTTTTCACTGAACAGATGGACTCACTACTCATTTTTTTACCCGATTTTTTGTGGCTTGTCAAACACTTAGAAAAATTATCTAAACTTTCTAAAAACAATTTTTTTCACAAGAATTTTTTCTTGGCCATGACCTAAGGTCGAAACTAATTGAGAACAATGTTGTTTAAGGCATTATATAGATTTTATATCCCCACAAAAATAATCACACGCACACACACACACACACACACACACACATATATATATATATATATATATATATATATATATATATATATTATAGAGTGGAATATACTTAAGGGGTGATTGTTATAATTGGTTTCCAAGCAGCGTACTAGCCACTTATCATCAAGACAACGTGGCTGTCCTGATGATAAGTGTCTAGTACACTACTTTGAAACCAATGGTAACAATCGCCTCTTAAGTGAATTGTACTCTATAACAAATAAATACAGCCTTTACACCCGTAAGCAAGCACTTTTTTTCAATTCTGCAATACTAAATAATTACGTATATATATATATATAAAATGTTAGAACCCACAAATAATATCCTATTATTGTAGTTTAACAAATCACGATCTTCAGGTTAGCAGCAAAATGAATAGAGTTACTAAGAAAGTAATAATTTTTCTGGCTTAAATATTTTGCTGCCCACCTGAGAATATATATTCATGAAATGTAAGTTGTAGGACCTTTTTTTTCAGCATTTTAATATTTGATATTAATTGCCTATTGATTTACTTATAAAGTATCAATAGCTTTTTATAGTTTTTACTTTGCAATTACCTTTATAAATTTATAAGTCCGTATAATTTATTACCAAACTGTACAGTACTGAAACTCTTTAACCCCCACCTACAGAAAAAAAAATACCACTGTAGCCAAAAATAACGTTGCATATATATGTGAGGAATATACTTATTTTTGGTCTGCTGAATATTTATATTTTTGCTTATAGAATTTCAATGCGGCAGAGTTTGGTTATAAACTGATTTGGAAATTGTTTTATTTTCTCATAGCATTTTCACGCTCTAGTGCAATCAGAAATCTTTCTACGAATTCAAAATATCTATGATGTTTATATTGATTATTTTGTTACTTCTCTCCCAGTATATATATATATATATATATATATATATATATATATATATAAAGAGAGAGAGAGGGATGGGAGGGAGAGAGAGAACCTTCTTCCCCATTCATCCTGCTTTCTCTTCGTTTGTATCTTCCAATTCCCCCTTTCTCACCACACCTATCACTCGCTTTATATCTCTTGTTTCAAAGCCTTCATACTCTCTCTCTCTCTCTCTCTCTCTCTCTCTCTCTCTCTCTCTCTCTCTCTCTCTCTCTCTCTCTCTGACACACACACTTTTAATCTTCGTGAGGCCTCCCTCGCGCATTATCAATTGTTGACCCCCAGATATTGAGAGTCTTTCGTGCTTGAGAAACGGCCTTCACCACCAAAAACACATGGCCTCGACTTGCCAACTCTACCAAACCTTTTCTTTCACGATTACCCACTGCCATGATTACACCCCACTGCTATCTATCATCAAATTAAAACCCATCCCCTTCACATTTTCCTACCATTAATTGCCTCAAGCCAGTCGAATTAAATTTATTTTAACAAGGATTTATTTATTCACCAGCAAGGTCACTTGACGTTCTTCTAGTTAACTTAGATTCTTAGGTTAGTATTTGCCATGAGTAAAAATAAAAAGAATCTTCGTTTGGGTGCACTAAACATTCATTGCAATGCTACAGGCGAAAATTTGATAAACACATTGTTCTTCGTTATTCTATTAATAGTTCAGACTAATATCCTTATCTTTACTAGCAGAAATATGCACCCTCCGGGTGTAAGTATTTCATTTTTAATGTAATGAAATATATTAAATTAAAACGACTAACGAAATTAAACAAGAACGCATACAAAAAGATTACACTTATTTTAACTATATTTTAATTAGTTTCTATATAAAATCATTCATAGGATTGATTTTGATATGTTGGAGAATAAAACAATACCAAGTAATTTATTAATCCCCGGTTTTGTTAAAACCAGTATGCAAATTACCCACACCATATATTATGTAAACTTATATTCCTTTGTGATATATAAAACACATTGAAGGAGTTTAAATGCATTAATAACATGGGCTGTCTTGAGGCAAATCTAACTAAGATTTTCATAGAGACCACGTTAATAAATAAGATTTATTCTATGTATTAATGAGTTTGACTATGAATTAAGTACTCATCGCAATTCCTGGGGGTAGTGCGGCGTAGTTTCGGTTAAAGACAGACAGGCAGACACTGAATCCTCATAATTATTAGATTTTTTTAAACACAATGCTGCATTCTGGTCTGGTGATATCTGATAGGGCATATGTTAGCGCATATACAAAATCGTCGGTTATTTATGTTGGAATCTGTATTTCTACCAAAGATCAAAGGAAAATCTTTCTGTGTGCTCTGTCTTGTATTAAAGTGTTGCTCACCGGTACTTCTGCTAAATATCAGAGCGTAACCCCACAGCTTTTAGAAGGGGATGAGAGTTTTATATCTGCTCCTCCTCTTCTTACCCCCTCCTCCACCTCCTCCTCCTCCTCCTTGGTATGAATATAAAATTATAAAAAATTAGAGATTATAAAAGTAGAATTATTGAATTAAGTTAAAGAGATAATACATTTATAATATAATTATTTTAACATATTTATGTAATCTTAAGGGTGTCCATCCTGACGTAATGGTTAGCAAGCTAATCTCGCACATCCATTAATTCTGAATTCGATGGTCGCTAGATGCCTCATAAGTGCGACCTTGAGTCACATTATACCCATAGCAAACGGGTTGGATAAATACTTATTTATGTAATTTCAAACTGACAAATTTTGGACCACAGATTAATAATAATAATAATAATAATAATAATAATAATAACACAAGAGTAGGAGTAAAATGAGTAAATGATGGGCACAACTGGGTGGGAAAGGTGATCCGCTGGAAATTGTGCAAGGAATTGAATGTTCATCATACACCCAAATCGTATGTGCATAAACCGGTATCTGTTCGAAAAAGGAGATGTATTAAATTCTGTGGGATTTTGAGATACAAACGGATCACCTAATCCCAGTCAGAAGACTAAACCTCGTGTTAAGTAACAAAAAATGCTATCTGGTGTATTTTGCCATTTTGATGAACAACAGAGTGAAAATGAAAGAAAGTGAAAACAGACAGATACTTGAACCTTGTCAGAGAACTTAGAAAAACTGTCGAATATGAGGATGAATGTGATACCAATTATAATTGGTGTTCTTGGAATGCTCCCCAAGTGTTTGGAAAAGGAACTAAAGGAATTAGAAATCAGAGGAGGAATCGTTACCATCCAGACAACAGCATTGTTAATATTGGCTGGAATACTCAAAGGAGTCCTAGAGACCTGGGGATACTTGCTGTCACTCAGACTCCCGTGAAAGACTATCAGCTGACGCTAGCGTGAAAAAAATACAATAAATGATATTAATACAACTACAAAAATCAAATAATATTCTTTTTAAATATACTGTATTAGATTAATTTTTTACATTGGTGTCACCTCCTCATACTCTCTCTATATATGTATATATATATATATATATGTGTGTGTGTGTGTGTGTGTGTGTGTGTGTGTGTGTGTGTGTAATATTGTAAAAAAATTGAAAAAACACAAGTTTATAAACGAATAATGTTTATTTCGCCTGCGCTGCAATGTTTCAGTCTGTTTCGATTAATAGAAAAAAATATTTTCTATTAATTATAATTTAATAATAATGCACACACATACTTTCTCACACACACATTTCCCTTAGCATAAACGGGGAAGCCGTTCCGTAGTTTAAAATTTTAAGACCCTGGCGTTTGTCAACAATTTTAAATAGATTTTTTTCTTCCTCACATTTGAAGATCGACAAAAAGAAGCCCAACACACCAAAAACAGAAGCTCGCAGACTTTTTATTTTCAGTAATAATTTATTTTTCCTTAAACCAACAAAAGCCCTATCTATCAAAACAGCCCGAAACACTGCAGCGTAGTCAAAATAAACATTATTCGTTTATAAACTTGTGTTTTTTCAATTTTTTACAATATTACATACAGTCGGATTCACTTTCATTTTTTCTTCACACACACACACACACACACACATATATATATATATATATATATATATATATGTATATATATATATATTGTAAGATTATGTTTGTGTTTTTTGTTGTTGTTTTTTTCTCCAAAATTTGGAACAAAACTGAAATTTGTCTTTAATTAAATTAGTTTCTGTTTCTGTTTTTGTGTCTGCATTCACCCAGGATCGGTTGAGCCGGCTCCATCCAACGAATTCACCAGTGGTGAATTCATGGAAGGAGTAACAAGGTAATAGGAAAGTCCCCAAACTCCGAATGCATATCCTGGTCAAGGAAAGGAGTTACCCTGGTTTGCCACAGATTTTCCACAGACTCAGTGACAAGTAGGCCAAAAGCCGTTGATTCTTGATGCTGATGGATTTTCGCTAGAGCTCCTTTGGAAGGTTGTGGCCCTAATGCCACTGAGTGCCATAATACCTCTCCCCCTTGGGTGATTCTACCAGGAAGTTAAGTTCCCGACGGCATGGCTCTGACACGATGAGGAGGGGTTAAACTTTAGAAATGCATGCTAAGAGCTTCCTCCGCCTTTTTACAGGTTTTGTTTTTCGTTCTGTAGGGTGTCTAGCCACTCTCCTCACCAGACAAAATCTGTGAGGTTACCGGTTGATTTGAGTATGAAACCGGTAGTACTGGATTACATAGTACAAGTAGTACATTGAGCGACCCGCACAATATTGAACTTATAAAAACTTGATTATTTGATTATTGGTAAATTCTTATAGTCAAGTTGTTTTTTGTTTAAAAATATTCTAATACAAATTACAGTTTTTTATTTATTTATTTATTTATTACTATTTTGAGGAAAGTTAAGGTTTCACTAATTGAGGCTGAAGCTGTATGAATACAGCTTCAGCCTCGATACTTGTTAAACGCACATAACGTATTTGGGTAGCGGAAGACCCTCAATGAATACACTTTAAATGTTGCTCCTGGAGAGGGCCGTGTTAATCATCGGCTGAAACTTTAGGATCAGAATAATATGTATCAGGATATTAGTCGGAATGGTAAATTGAATAATAATTCGTCATTCCATAATTTCTGATAATGCTCTGTCCTGTCGGCTGGGGCTTTAGAATACACCGACTGTACCTCTGCAGATAGGTAAGACTTCACCCAATGGGACCAACTGTTGGTCGTGGGTGGCGACCCGTTATGCTTAAGGATAGAACCCAGGTGGATGAGCACTCCATGACATGCAACACTCTTAGCCCTTACTTAGGCTAAACGGGCGGGCGGAGAGGTCTCCTCCGATCAATCGGCTGGTAACATCAAACCCTAGCACCTATACCCTATTGCTCTTATGGCAAGCTCTTTTTATCATCTGTGAGCTAGAGGGCGGTGGCAGATGATCTTAATGTCCGGGTATGACGTTAAACTATCTGGTGGTGAAGTTCCAATTCTAGAGCTCTGGGAAATGTGGAGTACTCCATAATCATTACTCCCAGTTCCACTCTGACCCGAATGGTACTACCTATTAGGGTCCCATTTATGCTTTAAATAGAAAAAATGAGTTTGAAAACATGTGTTTAAAAAATTGAGTTTTAAAAAATTGAGTACCCATGAATAATGAATAAAACAAAACTACTTTGACATAAAATAACCCAACAAGGGTTGCCACTCCGTAAAACCCAATCAACCAACCAACCATTTGTCAATGCTGGGATCATTAGAAAGCCCCATTCAAAAAATGTTAATGACTCTTTATATTATCAAAATTCATCGACAGAATTGGAATCTCAGACCAGTCACCAGTTTGTAATATTCTTTCAAGCATGTAAGACATCCAATAACAAACAGCACAAATACCAGGACTTGTTGAGGAGGTGTGCTTAACTTAACAGTTATTGTCATATATATAACAGTCGTACAAATAAGGAACACGAGTAATAATATATAGATAAGCGTATCTGAAGCTCGCTCGTACCTCAAATTTTAGCTTTCAACACAAAACAAAAACCGACGAATTGACAACTCGTACCTCGGTAAACTCATAAGCTGGGGCACTCTTAAGGTACCACTGTAATAATAATAATAATCTTATTATAATGGAAATTTGATGTCTGTAACCGAAACTATGTCACTGCTACGTCATAATACCCTTTGGAATTGTGTAAGTTTATCAATGAGTATTTAATTTTGAGTCAAGATACATAGAATAAATCTTAGTTATTAACGATGTCTCTATGAAAATCTGAGTTAGATTTGCTTCAAAACAGCTCATGTTATTAGTGCATTTAAAATCTTGCAATGTGTCTTATATATTACTAAGAAATAATGGTTTACATAATATATGTTGTGTCTAATGTGCATACTGGTTTTGACAAAACTGTTTAACAAATAATTATTTGGTGTTATTGATCTCTAATATTATTGTTTTATTCTCCAACATATCAAAATCAATCATATGAATGATTTTAGATTGAAACCAATTAAAATATAATTAAAATAAGTGTAATGTTTTTATATGTGTTCTTATTTAAAATCGTTAGCCTTTCTAATTTGGACCATATGACCTTTAGACACTCCTTTTTGATCTCGATTCAGAAGGACATGTTTTTCATTTACACCGTCAATATCCGGTGGTTTGTTAGTGGTTAGGGTTAGGGGTTAGTTTTATAATTTAAAAAGAACTCTAAAATCGTATGTTAACAAACAACCGGATATTGACGGTGTAAATGAAAAACGTCCTTCTGAATCGAAATCAAAAATGGGTGCCTAAAGGTCATATGGTCCTCTAATTTAATATACATAATATATATTAAGTCCGTGTGCAATTGTACAAAGAAATGATAACAAAGTGCATACGAACTTTGGACACCCTGTATTTCATTACATTAAAACTTAAATACTTACGCCCGGAAGGCGCATATTCTTGCAAATAATAATCATCATAATAATGATAATTATTATTATTATTATTATTATTATTATTATTATTATTATACTGAGATCAACTAGAATAGTTAGAAAAGTCCTAGAGTGTCTAGGAGATTTACTGTGACCTGGACATTAGTGAAAACCACCAGTTATTATCAGTGGTGTGAAAAAAAAAGAAAATGATAATTAGAAACCGGAAATGAACAAGTTAAATCAGTTTCATTGGTTGGTGTCATTTTACATCGTTAACTTTGAATCGTTTCAAGAAAGGCGCCTCAGTTTGCACTAAAAAAGAATTGTGGAAATGCCATTTTAGCCTCATCACCACCATCACCATTTCTTTATCAGAAAAAATATAAATAGGATGTGTGCGCAGATAACGTGAAGAGGAGGCCATTCCGATTGAGGGGAGGGCCATATTGCTTTCAGATTTCTATAATGTAATAATATAAAGAGTTAGTACACACACACACACACACACACACATATATATATATATATATATATATATATATATATATATATATATAGCATTTCTTGACTTTTGTTCTTGGTATCTATTGATGATAACAGCGTTAATATCAACGCCTTCGTATTTTCATCAGTCCTGTTGTGAGAGGAGTACTACTTCTTCCAAAAGATAGGCTCTTGAAGAGGTCAACTCGGTGCGTTTTTTTTTTCTTTTTTTTTTTTTTTCATTTTAAAAGAGGTTGGGAGTGCCAAGGATTCTAAGATGTTCTCTAACCACAAAGGATTATTGCAGATGACAGAGTAACCCAGTATTAATATTTTAGATAATGAAATAATATACAACGTATATCTTATTATAATGGAGATTGTGTGTTTTTCTGTCTGTAACCGAGACTATATCACTAGTCAAGTTACAATTCCCTTAGTTATTGACATCACATTCCCAATGATTTTATTTTCATTTAAACCTCAATAACATTGTTTTATATTATTAATACTGTTGACCATATCTACAGACTAACAACATGCAATTGTATTTATATATACAACAAAATTCCGGTTTACAGTGTTAATGGAAAGGCTAATTTGCATATTGATATTAAAAATGTGATTTTAATAAATATGTGCTTAGTATTATTGATTTCTAACTGTTTGGTTTTATTCTAATGAATATAAGCAAAAATCTCTTCAATGAATTTTAAATGAAATCGATTAACAAGAAAAAATAACTGTCATTTTATTCTTTACTTCCTCTTTTAACTAAATACTTAAATTAGAAAAATAACAATGAAAGACGAGAGTGATGGAAGAGTAAGTTTCAGTTGTTCTATTTTTCGATTATACTCCCTCTGTTTCAAATCTTTTTATATGCATTTCATTAACCTTTCAATGAATTTTATATGCATTTATATGAATTTTATATGAATTTTATATGCATTTCATTAACCTTTCAATGAATTTTATATGAATTTTATGAATTTTATATGCATTTATATGAATTTTATATGAATTTTATATGCATTTCATTAACCTTTCTAATTTAATACGATATTTTATTACATTAAAACTTAAATACTTGCACCCGGAGGGTGCATATATTTGCTAGTATATATATATATATATATATATATATATATATATATATATATGTGTGTGTGTGTGTGTGTGTGTGTGTGTGTGACACCCAGTGTCAAATTAAGTGGAATTTTGTTTCGATTTATTTATTTACCCAACCCCTCCGCGCATCGAAATTATCAACTTTTAAGTTTAACAAGTTTAGATTAAGTGTGTTCCTTCACCAATATCGGTTACTATGCCAAGGTTTAACGAGCCCATCTGCCTTATTATTTACCCATAGCTAGAGGGAGAATGTGTCGATGAATAACATTACCAAGGGCGTATCATCGTGTTGTAATAGTTAGCAAGCTAGCATCGCAAATCCTTTACTTCTGAATAGCGAGTTCAATCCTAGCTGGATGCTCTGTACTTGCGGCCTTGTGTCACCATTCTACCCGTGGCCAACGATTAGAGTAAATACCTACATTTTCCAAGGGTCTTAACACTAGTTTATGATTTATGGTGGACTAGTCTATCTTACCTTTACTTAGAGAGTAAATGAGCTGGACTACTTAGCTCAGTCGGTAGAGTGTTCGGCTAGGAATCACAAGGTTCTTGGTTCGATACCGGCCCTCGCCAACTCAGCAAATGAGTATCACAAGGATCTGTGCGGTAAAGTGAGGAGCTGATGGTAGGTGTCGCGCCCCACCTCAGATGCTAAAATAATCTCCTTGTCTAGCGCTAGTGAAAAGGGGATAGACTCCCTCGCTGTTTGGCCGATACCGACATTAGGCCGCCCCGACGACTTTACTTTTTACTTGTGTACTAATATTTAGAGTAGTCGACAGATCCTTACGAGAACCGTCTATTTAATACCTCAATTCTCAGCACTCTATGGCGAAGTACTTTATTAAATTAGAGGACCATATGACCTTTAGGCACCCATTTTTGATTTCAATTCAGAAGGACATGTTTTTCATTTACACTGTCAATATCCGGTTGTTTGTTAACAGACGATTTTTAGAGTTTTTTAAAATTTAAAAACTAACCCCTAACCCTAACCCCTAACAAACAACCGGATATGCGAGCACTTGAAACTCGGTTCACCGTGTGCATTTCCTAAAATGATAACTATTACAATACGAGCGCCTTTGTTTTGATATATATATATATATATATATATATATATATATATATATATATATATATATATATATATATTTACGAACAGAATGTGACACAAAGTTAATTTCTTAAGTGGAGTTTAACAGGTTTGAAATCAAAGTTTTCCTTCTCCTAGACTGATTACCTAACCAATGTTAAAGAGCCCAATCTGCCCGACTATTTAGCTGGAGGGAGAATAGTTGGATGCATACTTTTTCCCCAGAGTATTAGCGCTATGTGAAATAGAATCTCGTCCAGGATTTGAACTCGGGTCGACGGGCCCATTTCCTACGAGTATAACCATTACGCCACGCACCTCCAATTTGTTTTGAACAACTTACCGCCAACATTCAATAATATTAATATCCTATTTCGTGCAACAGTGTTATTCATAAATCCTTTAATTCAGAGCTTAAATAACGATTATAAATACAATTTTAAATGTTTTTCGTTCCCACGTTATAATGAATAAATACTCAGCGAAATTTGGTTTCTACGGCCTAGTTTCCTTCCCTTGTGTCAGATATTTCATCCGTCTATTTATTCATACATATTTATATATAGTTAAAAAATATATAATGATACACATAATACATAATATATATAGAAAAAAGTAAGCTCGTCGGGGTGGCCTAAAGTCGGTATCAGCCAGACAGCGAGGGAGTCCATCCCCTTTTCACTAGTGCAAGACTAAGGAGATTGTTTTTGCATCTGAGGTGGAGTGCCACGCCTACCATCAGCTCCTTACTATATTCCCGTGCTACTCATACACTAAATTGACAAGGGCCGGTATTGTGGTTCCTATTCGGACGCTCTGCCGACTGATCTAAACCAGTCCTTATACTCAATACACCTCGTTAGGTGCCGGGTGTCTTATCCCTCGGGGGGGGGGGGGTCAGACAGTGTATTTCAAGTCCTTGGTGACTCAAAATGAAAATGTATTGATTAATTCATACGTTGAATCTATAAACTGAGGGAAGTAACTGTGTGTGTGTGTGTGTGAATGTGTGTCATTAATGTATTTAAAGATTGTAGTATCTACCCCTACCACCATCACACACACAGAGAGGCGGAGAATTATCAAAGATAAGTTACAACGTAAAAAAAATAGATAAAATATATAATTTAGATTAAACAAAACGGAAGTCTCGCCATGGAACAATGGTTAGCAACCTCTTCTTACAATCTTATCACAGCTTAGTAATAAAAATCCCTACGACACGGAACCACAAGGTTCCGGATTTGATACCAGTCCTCGCCAACTCAACGTATGAGTAGCACAGAGATTTGTGCGGTAAAGTGAGGAGCTGGTTGTAGGTGTGGCGTTCCACCTCAGACGCCAAAACAATCTCATTGGTCTAGCGCTAGTGAAAAGGGGATAGACTCCCTCGCTGTCTGGCTGATACCGACTTTAGACCACCCCGACGACTTACAACTGAAATAAGTTGTTGGCGGAGTGGCCTATAGTCGGTATCAGCCGGACAACGAGGGAATCAATCCAATTTTTGCTAGTGCTTGACCAGGGAGATTGTTTTGTCGAGGTGGAGCGCTACACCTACCGTTAGCTGGAGAGAGAGAAAGAAAATAAAGAAAGAAAGAAAGTAGAGGGAGGTGCTGGGTGCGCAGAAACGATAACGCTAATCTGTTTCAATCGAACATAATGAAAAGATGAAAAGAAGGAAAGAAAGGGGAAAAAAGAGTGAGGGACAGTTAAATCAAAATTATTATACATTTTACATATTGTAATATACATTTCATCTTGGACGGTCTCATTTTTAACCAGAGGGCGTGATGATAACGGTCGTACAAATTAGGAACACGTGTATTAATAAATAGATAATTTATTTATATATCAAGTTATATGTAAAAAAAAAATTAAATTTTAAAAGTCTGTAAAATAATAAAATCAAATATTTATTCATTTTTCAGGATATCTTAGATCTCCGACCGAACCCGAAATTAGATATAAGTAAGTAAGTAAAGTCGTCGGGGTGGCCTAAAGTCGGTATCAGCCAATCAGCAAAGGAGTATATCCCCTTTTCACTAGCGCTAGATCAAGGAGATTGTTTTTGCGTCTGAGATGGAGCGTCACACCTACCATCAGCTCCTTACTTTACCGCACAGATCCCTGTGCTATTCATACGCTGAATTGGCGAGGGCCGGTATCGAACTAGGAACCTTGTGGTTTATAGTCGAACGCTCTACCGACTGAGCTAACCCGGACTCTAAATACCTAACTAGAAGAACCACAAATATTTTTTTAACTTGAAACTAAAAAAGTATAAAGTGTTAGATTTATAACACTTTTCCAATGTTATTCAGTAAATATGGTTGATAAATTTTATTGTGATGGAGATTATCTGTATGTCTGTCTCAAACCGAAACTACGTCACGCACCAACGTCACAATTTCCTTAGTTATTCACGTTATACTCTCAATGATTATTGAATAATCATTATCATTATTTAATCTTAATAAGATTTTATCTATTAATGATGTATCTATGAAAATCTAGCTGGGTTAGCTTTGCCTCAAAACAACCTATCTTATTAATGCGTTTAAAATCCTGAATGGGGATTATATATCACTAAAAAAGAAAGGTTTACATAGGATATAGTGTGGATAATTTGCATATTGGTTTTAAGAAAATCGATTTTATATTGTTTTATTCTCAGGCATATCAAATTGAGTCTATGTGTAATTTCACATAGAAATTAATTAAAATATAAGTTTAATCCCTTTTATATGCATTCATGTTTAGTTTCGTGAGTCTTTCTAATTTGATATACATATTCATTAAAACTGAAATACATGCGCCCGATGGCGCATATTTTTGCTAATATCCATAAAAACGTAGATGGATAATGGAATGCCATATTTGATTCTATAGTGACCCTTATTTATTTCATATCAACGAAATATTTATACTAGCAGGACCTGTGGATATACCACAGTATAATAATTTACTTATTACAACGTTTGATATGTTTACTTTAGAGCTATTGCAATTAGTTCAATATGTAAAACGTATAATAATTTTGATTTAATTCTCTCACTCTTTCTTAAAAGGGGTGGGGTTTGTAAAATATTTACATTGATTTTCCGATAAAAATCGGGGGGGGGGTACGTTTAAAATATCTACATTAATTTGCCGACAAAAAAGTAACAATAACTTGATTCGGAAAATATCTGTTAGGCCGGAAATTAACATAGCGTAAATTAGGACAGGGGACCGGGACGACATAAGATCAAAATAATAAAATATCTTTCGTCAATCACAATTCCAATATTACAAATAAAACAAACAGGTAACTTTTTTTTCAATTCATTTTAATTTTACATTGGTTATTAAGCGACGCAAGACCATTTCAAATGTTTCATTTTAAAAATTGGGTAAAATAAAATAGGATAAATAAATAAAAATCTGCGAATAAGCGACACCAGATAATCTGGATTTACATTTTTACATTGCATCTTGGACGGAAGATTGAGGAACAACCGTTAATATATAGAAAATTCAAATTGCAAAGACATGGATTTTTTTAAAAATCTTTATCCATACATAAGGATAAAAATTTAAATGCTTGAAAACAAATGTTAGAAAAAGGAAGCTCTTATCAAGGGAGGTAATTATTATAAGGTTTAGGGGTTTATCAAAAAGATCAACTCGTTTTGTGCGATAAAATCTAAACGATGCAATAACCGGTTGTAAATAAACGATAAAAATAACAAATAAGACGTCCTTCACAAACGAATAATTATTTATTCTAAACTTTAATAAAATCAACTTTTGATAATGACCATCTTACAAGCCGTATAGTATATCGATAAGTATTGCTAATTTGACTCCTTTAAGTCTTGCGGGAAGCTGCTACTGGGAGTCGCCTAAGTTAAAGGGTGTCAAAAAGTTAATTTTGCAGATCCATTATTACCAAATCGTGAGTTTGATCTTCGCAGGATGCCCCATTAAAATCCCTATGTAAAAAGATCTTGCTTTGATTCGGCCGAGGTTGGGGGGGGGGGCAGAAAAATGTGCACAGAAACTCTGAAAAGAAAAATTAATGTCCCCTATTTAAAATATTAAATGCAAAAAATTCCGTATTGTTACTATTTAAATTTTACTTTTTAATAATCTTCACGAATATAAATTATTACAACGTTTGACATGTTTACTTAAGAGCTATTGCAATTAGTTCAATATGTAAAAAGTATAATAATCTTGATTTAATTCTCTCACTCTTTTTTAAAAGGTGGGGTTGTAAAATATTTACATTGATTTTCCGATAAAAATCGGGGGGGAGGCCTTTAAAATATCTACATTAATTTGCCGACAAAAAAGTAACAATCTTCATTATTTTTGCTCAAAAAGAAAGATCTGGTGATGGTGAATGTGTATATATATTAGGGTAATTCGATTTTTCACTTTTTTAAAATATCAATTTATATGAAACACCGAAAGTTGTGTATTGGTCTATAAGTACTGATACGAAAAATTAGATTTTGAACTGGACCAATTCTTGAGAAAATGACATCAAATATCGTAGACTAAAATGCACTGAAAAATCTTCGGTTTTGTAATAATTTGGAGGGGGTAGCATATTTTAAATTCAAACTATACTTATAATTTTGTCATTTAATCTTATTTTAATAAAATAAAATGGCAACATTCCCTGGTTTGAATACTGAAATTGTTAAATTTTTTTGATCAATTTTTTGACCAAATTTTGCAAGACGGAGGATTTTTCAGTATTTGATAAACCAATATAGAACTTTCGGTGTTTCATGTAATTTGATATTTTTAAAAAGTAAAAAGTCAACCTACCCTAATCTACATGTACTTTGCCGTTAATTGCTTTATTTTCGTAGTTTTCTCTATACATACATACACACAACTGCCATTTATATATGTATGGATACATTATAGTGGAGATTATGTCTGTCTATCTACAACCGAAACTACGACAATTTCCTTATTTACGTTACATTCTCAATGGTTATTAGATTATTATTTATTCTTAATTAGCATCTTATTAACAATGTCTCTATAAAAATCTCACTGTAAAGATCTAGCTGGAATATATTTACCTCAAAACAGCCCATATTATTGATGTGTTTAAAATCCTGCAATGCATTAAGAAATAAATATTTCCATAGTATATGGTGTGCATAATTTGCATTCCGGTTTTAATAAAACCTTGTTTAATAAAAGATTACTTGGTGTTATTGATTTCTAATATTATTGTTTCATTCTCAAACTTATAAAAAGTAATCTTATGTATGATTTTATATTGAAATCAATTAGAATAAAGTAAAAATAAGTGTAATCTTTTTTGTGTTCGCATCTAATTTCATTAGTCTTTCTAATTCAGTACAATTTAATTATAAAGTAAAGTAAAGTCGACGGGGCGGCCTAAAGTCGGTATCAGCCAGTCAGCGAGGGAGTCTATCCCCTTTTCAATAGCGCTAGGCCAAGGAGATTGTTTCAGCATCTGAGGTGGGGCGCCACACCTACCACCAGCTTCTTATTTTACCGCACAGATCCATGTGCTACTCATACGCTGAGTTGGCGAGGACCGGTATCGAACTAGGAACCTTGTGGTTTCTAGCCGAACGCTCAAATACTTGTGTCTGCAAGGCGCTTTTTTTTCTTTTTTTTTTTTTGTTGCTGCTGTTGTTATACTACTACTACTACTACTACTACGAATAATTATTCAAAACTTTAATGTTAGAAAAATGTTCTGAAAATACTTATTTACCTGCAATTAAATTGCCTTAATGTTTTTTATATTTATTATTGTTGTTGCTATTAATCCTTATCTCTCATTTGATTGGTTTAATTGGTAATAAACATCACATGACCTGCAGTTTCCCGCTTTTTTGTTTGAGTATTCGTAATTGATCAGGTTCGACTGGCAGCGCAAGGATAGTGGGGGTTTTTTTTATTACTATTACAAGACCTACCATTAAACTTGCTTCTCAAAGTCACAACATGGCATTGTTGCAAATTCGATCATCTTCTACAAATAAGGTAAGTCGAATTTTTCTTTCTAAGTTTCCAGGTAAATTGATGTGATCTATCTCGCCTCTTGATTTGTTTTACTTTTCAGCACAAATAAAAGCGAAGTTGTCTTTTATTTCAATAATGATCACCTTACAATCCGTATGTAATATCAGTAAACACTGCTAGTTTTACTCCTTTAAATACAAATTATAATCCTAACCTTTAACAAAAGCGACCCTGTCCTTTATTTTCAATAATAACTACCTTAAAACCTTCATGTAATCTGAGCAAGTACTGCGAGTTAAGATAATCCATGTAACTGTTGTAAAAAGACAGTTCTATATTATGTACTGCTAGAAGCGACTAACCGGCATCGCCTGGGTAGAGGGGGTCAAAAAGTTAGTCTTGCAGAACCATTATTACTATACACTGATATGCAGGTTTATCTTACAGTGATTAGAATATATTTCATTGTAATCTTAGTTTTAAAATGACGACTCACGAACATAAACGGCAGCTATTTTGATGATATATTTGCATATCTACAGGGAAAGATAAGCAAAGTATCCAAGTTTTAATATATATCTTTTATTGATTTTTTTAGATATAAATATATATATATATTCGGTAAGTTAAGGTTGTACATGATGAAAATCAAGAAAAAAGATAGACGTTATCGCAAAACAATTACCGTATATACTTGTGTAATCAACGTCTTTTTAAGACCATTTTTTCAGCTCAAAAACTAAGGGTCGTTTATTATTTGAGATATGTTTCTGAAACTTAAAACTTATCTTTTTCTAGGTCTAACCTTGCCGTGACGATTCTTTGGCTAGATCAAGGTATTTGTCAATGTTTTCGTTTTCTTTCATTTATTATTATTATTATTTCTAATACAATATACTTTACTAGAAAAATTACTCACACTTTCTTAACTTTTTAGCAACGTAATATTTCATTGAAAAAACTGAAAATGTTTTTTAATAGACCAAACAAGTAGGTAAATGATTAAAGACCATTTTTTCCCGGCCAAATAATTGGCTTTCACTGTTTTGTTTCTATTGTTTGGATTTAAAAAAGATTATCAAGGAAATAATTCTGTGTCGATATTTATTCTTCTTTTAAATTACTTTTAATTTATTTGATTTATTTCATCAATTAAAATATTGAAATGAAATTAAGTGCCATTTTAATTATTTTATATTTCAGCTGGTAATAATTTACAAATCCTTCATTGCCTCTAAAACACTAATTTGTTTACATTTTGTTTTATAAATTTTCTATTTTTTCTATTTTTATAACAAAATTTTACTTTTTTCTTTACAATTCTTTTTCTAATAAATTAACTCCTCCCCTTTTTTTTTTCTTGTTTGTTCCATGACATTATTTAGTTACCCCTTTACTTTCATATGATTCTTTTTCCACAATTTTATGCTATTGGTTTTTAAGTCATTTAAACTAAAAAGATAAACAATATTCACGACTTTTAGAAAAAAATCTTTAAAAGTTGATTTTTCTTATATAAAGTTAATTTACTTTTAATTATGTATTACATTCTTTGTACATTTTTAAAAGTTTTTTAATTTAAGTTTTAAATTCAAACAAGTTTTTAGATTACACATGGTTAAAAGTTGTTTAAGCAAGATTCTGTTACTTTTAATTTTAGAAAAAACCTTTTTCTATTCATATCTTCGATCTTTTCTCTTATCTATACTGTAATTAGTTTCAATTATATATAACATCACCGATATTTTGCTCCCCCAAAATAAGGGGGAGGTAAAAGTTTAGTAATCTGAAAAAAATTGGGAAGTTTTAAATAAAATAATTCATGCATTATAAGATTTTTTGATAAATCAACGCTGAACATTTTAATAAAAATCGGATAATTCCTTGTTTGTTAGTTGTTGTTTTTTTTTGGGGGGGGGGTTCAATCGGGAGGGTTGATTTGATTTTGTAAAATGCGTCTATGACGTCATCTTTGTTGGCAACTAAAGACTATCAAGATACTAAAGTTTTTACTTAACACTGTTTACTATTTATAACACCTGTGCATATAATATATACAAATATTATGAATAGTAAACAAATTTATGTAAAATCTTATAATCTTAACTAAAAGTCTTTGTTTAAGCATTTAGCTAGGCTATACAAAAACACGTTGTGTTAGACTAAATAGAGATTAGACGGCATCATGAATACGATGGAATATGCTTTTGAAATATTCACCTAGGATTGTAAACACTTGTTTATATCATTCTGAGATGCACCGATGTTATATTCCAACATAACAAACTGTTTAATTAATTAGTTAGAAAACAAATTTGACGAATATATACCAACCGTGTAAACAGTATATATTTGTTTACTGTTATACTATTGTTGTATTATCTTCAGTAACGTAAAACATAGGCTAGTCGTGTACGCCTGTAAAGCTGATTTAAAAAAAAACGAATAAATTGGAACATGTCAACCCGGGTTTCACCGTCAGGGTCCTCAGGAGAATTTTGTCTGAAGTTGATTAAAACCTTTAATCAATTTTAGACAAAAATGTCAGAAATGTCTTAAAACCTGGGAAGACATCTTGTGATTTTTATATATATAATATATATATATATGTGTGTGTGTATTTTGGCAGCATTTTCTCTTTTAAACATGTTTGGTTGAACTCGAATTCTTGTTGTACGAGTTTCTGTTCAATCCTTGCGAGGTGACTGGCCATCTTTTGGGTGTCAGGGTGGAACTGGTGTAGCAATTCACCAAAGGTGTCTCGTTTGAACTACTACCAATTGTTACTACCTCCCACTACCAATTCCTACGCTACTGCTCGTTTTCTTTAAAAAACGAGACACCACGAAACATACCATCAGTTTCCAACCTGAAGATGGCAGATCGACATGCCGAAAGCGCTCATAGAGACACCTTTGGTGGATTGCTACACCAGTTCCACCCTGACACCAAAAATATGGCCAGACACCTAGAAAGGATTGAACAGAAACTCCTACGACAGGAATTGTCACTCGAGTTCAACCAAACATATATATATATAATACTTTTAAACATGAAAGGTATAAAAATAACACAACATTAGCAAATTGTGTGGGGAAATAGAAAATAAATTAAGCAAGGATTCTTTTTTAAAATGGGAAATGATAAAAATAAAAAAGGTCCTAAATATAAGGAAGGGAATAAAGTCTGTTATGTATGGATGAGAAACTCGCA
This sequence comes from Doryteuthis pealeii, assembly GCA_023376005.1. Lineage (NCBI taxonomy): Eukaryota > Metazoa > Mollusca > Cephalopoda > Myopsida > Loliginidae > Doryteuthis > Doryteuthis pealeii. The sequence goes on along the minus strand of CM042137.1, from coordinate 39,219,307 downwards.
ATAGTATAAAAATAGTAGAGAATTGCTCAATTGAAGAACGGAAGTGTTAAACAAATGTAGACATAGAAAAGCCTGGCTTTTTGGCCAATAAAATTTGAATATATAAAAAATAAAATGGAAAATAGAAATAAATAAGTAAAATAATTCAAGTCTGGTTTGCTGTTATTTTTTTTATTGTTTTCTTTTTTATGCTTATTTTGTGTGTACTTGTGACAAATTTTGAGAATACAATTCTGACAGAATTATCCTGATGAGGTGAAATCTAAGTAGGTAGTTTCTGACTAGTTAGGTCCAAATAATTTTGCTCTACTTAGTGGATCGAGTTATTTATTTAGGTATGAAAACTTTCCCAGTGTTTTTGTTATTGGCCATTCACCACGATACCGGCGATTATTTACAGACAATATGGGTAATTTGATTTTTCATTTTTAATATTTTTCTCTGATATCTCTGTACATTTCTTTATATACAAACTGCACTATCTGTTCCTTTTACACTGACAGTTTAGAATATATAATATATATATATATATAATATATATAATATATATATATATATATATAGTATATATATAATTTGCACATAAGGTGTCAAAGAAGTGTCAAGATTTTCGGTACTTTTTAACACACCTTGTATTCTAAAAAATTAACGTGCTATTCATTCTTCATTTTTATCTTGGTAAATACAGCTTTAAAATCTACTTTTTTAAAACCTTGTATTCTGGAAATAATTTACGTTACATTTATTCATATCTTGGTAAATACACCTTCAATCTCGATACGTTTTGACACACCTTATATATATATATATATATATATATATATATATATATATATATGATAAATATTTAGGGAACAATGCAACAGAGACCAGTTTAATATATCTTAAAGTCTTTCTGGGAAATACTTAAACAAATAAACCCCCGGTATTTTACATTCAGCGCAAGAAATAATAAAAGGTTCCAGTTCGAGAGAGAAGAGCAACAATTTACATTTGTAAAATTAGACACAAGTCTCATAATAGTCGTAATATTATCATTGTCGCTTATGTCCTTTAAAAATGATATGGCGTTGTGATGGATGAGTCAAGTCAAGGGACTCTCCAAGCATAACTGGGATCGGACCCCTACATCCCTCCCCTAATGCTACCCACACATCGACACTTATTTAAAGCAACTGGTATTCTTAAATAGTCATTCATTCGCTACTAAGTAGGCAGAACGTTGTTGAATGACTGAAGATGAAACAGAAATTGATGCAACCAGTATGTTAAACTGCATTCACTACATACTCATACTCACACACACACACACACACACACACAGACACACACACACACATATATATATATTAAACTATTTGCGTGTACATATACAGGGTGTCCACGAAGTTCGGGTGCACTTTAAAAATTTTAATTCTTTAAAGTGCACACGGACTTTATGGATACCCTGTATTTGTACATGCATATAAAGATATATCTAGTTACATTTTTTGATAACGAACGGAAAAATAGCTTATTCTCACACACATAAATACATATGAATATATATTAAGCTATTTGTGTATACTTATATTTACATGCTTGTATATACATATAAAAATATATCTAGTTAAATTTGTTTTTTACGTGTAACTATATCAGTTTGTCCAGAAAATATCCAGTCATTTAATATTTAGCGCCATTGAAAAGGGGATAGACTCCCTCGCTGACTGGCTGATACCGACTTTAGGCCGCCCCATCGACTTTACTTTTTTTATGTGTGACTATATCAGTTTGTCCATTTAATATTACGCATTATATTAATCCAAACTTAGTTTGGCATAAGGTTGATAGCATGGAGCACCCAGTTAAAATCAAACTCACTAACAATGGACAACTAACCTAAGTAGTTAACCATTACACCATGCTAGGCGCCCAAGTCATTTAATGCTAACAGACGAAATAATAGCTTATTCACACATATACACATGAATGCACACACACACACACATATTAAGCTGTTTGTGTATACATATATTTGTATATAAATATAAGAATATATCTAGCTGTATTTACTTTTTATTTGTAACTATTACAGTTTGTCCAAAGAAATACGGCTATTTGAAATTACGCATTATATTAAGCTTAGTTTAGTTTGACATAAGGCCAGTAGCAAGGAGCACCCAGTAAAAATAAAACTTCCGCCCAAACCATTTAATGTTAACGAACTGAAAATAGCTTATTCAAATACTCATGCACACGCTCACACTTGCACACACGCACACATACATACGAATGCATATTAAGCTATTTTTGTATACATATACGTTTGTGTGTGTATATATATATATATATATATATATATATATATATATATATATATATATGATAGATAGATACATCTAGTTACATTTGGAGCCCTGTCTGCCGGGGCTTTAGAATACACCGATTGCACCTCTGCAGAGGTGTAAGACCAACCCCCATCCCGATTGGACCACCTGTTGGCCGTAGGTGGCGACCCGTGATGCCTAAGCATGGAAACCAGGTGCCAGAGCAGTTCATGACCTGCAACACTCCACTGTTATCCTTACTTAGGCTAGATGAGCGGTTGGAGAGGTCCCCTCCAATCAATCGGCTAGTCATGTAAAGCCTTAGCACCTATATGATTGTCCCAATCCTATTACCCTTATGAAAACCCTCAATCCTTTTTATTATTTATGTGCTAGAAGTCTGTGACAGAGGGTCTTCATGTCCCAGGAATGACGTTAAACTCTATCTGATGGTGAATTTCCAGTTCTGGAGGTCTAGAGAATGTGGAACACTCCTTCACCATTGCTTCTAGGCCCACTCTGACCCGGAGAGGTAGTACCTGTTAGGGGCCCATCTATAGGTTAAATAGAACATTTGTTTATGAAAAAATTAAATAATTTCCTATCAAACAATCGCTACGAATCTTTCAAACTTTGCCGGCATTAAATAACCCACCGAAGTTTGATATGCCGTAAAACAAACAAAAAATAGATCATTTCTTCAAACTGCAAACAACCTACTGTCAAAATCAAGAAAAATCCTTTAAAAAGACATAATAAATTTTACCATCCCTCACAACCTACCTCTTGAGATAAAATAACCCTGGATGGGTTGACATGCCGTTAAAATCAATCTATCCATTTAATGTTAACGAATGAAGAATAGTTTATTCACACAAACACATATCGAGCTATTTGTGTATACTTATATTTCTGTTTGTATATAAATATAAGAATATATATTACATTTGCTTTTTTATTTGTAACAAACTATCAGTTTGTCCAAAAATATCCGGTCATTTCGTATTATGTATATATTAAGCTCAGTTTAGTTTGGCATAAGGTCAGTAACATGCTAGCTTGTTCACCCATCCACACATTTGCAGGGATACGATTACATGTTCAAAAATATGTGTACTAAACATTAGCAAATACACATAAAAGCATATATAAATACATTTGTTTACATGTTCCTCAAGAATAGATTCTGGTTTATGCATATACCATTTTTGTTGTATGGTCAAAATTAAGTTTCTTGTACAATTCCCAGTGGATCACCTTTCCAACCCAGTCGTTTCTTGCCTTTTGTTGTATGGTCAAAATTAAGTTTCTTGTACAATTCCAGTGGATCACCTTTCCAACCTAGTCGTTTCTTGCCTTTTGTTGTATGGTCAAAATTAAGTTTCTTGTACAATTCCCAGTGGATCACCTTTCCAACCCAGTCGTTTCTTGCCTTTTGTTGTATGGTCAAAATTAAGTTTCTTGTATAATTCCCAGTGGATCACCTTTCCAACCTAGTCGTGTCCAGCCTTGTATTCCCGCTGTGCTAGTTTGCTGCATTTGGTTAATACATTGTTGATTGTCTTACACACACTCTGTCCCCGCACACTCTACATTTGCTGTTCTATTGTGTCTTATCCATTTTTGCTTTGATATCATTTGTTTTCATGCAATTGTGAGTGATTTGGTTTCTCTCTTGTGGTTTCCTTTTCTTAACCATGTCCAAGTCTTTTCACGTGCAATCTCCTCTATTTATCGCTTGAAGTATCCATATAATTATTTTTCTTCCCATTTCTGTTTTCTTGTTTTTCTGTTTGTCCATATATTGCAGCTATTATTATTGGTTGCCGTAATTAATCTTTCTTTGCTATTTTTGTATATTCTTTGATTCCTTGGATTGTGGTATCTACACAATCCTCAATGTTGGCGAGACCTCTTCCACCTTCCTTTCTTGATACATATAGTCGGGTGTAATATCTTGCGCATTATCATTAATTTTCTTGTCTTTTGGTCTCTGTCGGAGTTCCTTTCTTGTCCATTTTAATAATCGTCCAGAGTATCTTATAATGGGGACAGCCTAGATACTCATTCCCTTGATGAGATTTCTGCTACAGAGCTTGGTTTCAAGAAGTTTTCATGTTCTTCTGAGGTTTTATTATTTCACTCGTTGTGAGTTTTTCACACTAGCGTTAGCTGATGGACTTTCATTAGAGTTTGAGTGACAAGTCTCATCATGATCTCCAGGATTCTTCTGAGTATTATAGCCGATTTCCGCCATGCTGTTGTTTGAATGGTCTCAATTCTGATTTCCAATTCCTCTTGTCTATTTTCTAAACTTTTGGGGACTGTTCAAAGTGCACAAACTACAATTGGTACTACCTTCACCCTCATATTCCACAGATTTTTCAGTTCTCTAGCAAGGTCCAGGTATTTGTCTATCTTTTCGTTTTCTTTCATCTCCCCCCGGTGATCTGCTAGAACTTCAAAATCTACCAGTTGACAAGTTCTTTATTTTTTCTCGTTCATCAATACTAGATCTGGTCTTCTGGTTGGGATAAGACGATCTGTCTTTATCTCAGTCTCGGAATGTTATGTTTTATTCTCAAGAACAGATTCTGGTTTGTGCATATACCATTTTGTTTTATGGTCAAATTTTAGTCTTTTTACATAATTCTCAATGATTATCATTATTATTATTTTCACTCCTTTTAAGTTTTTCACATCAGCATTAGCTGATGGTATTTCACTGGAGTCTGAGTGACAACAATCTCCTCAGGTTATTATTATTATTATTATTATTACTATTATTATTTCTGACATAAACCACCGACTTGAAGAAGAAGGTATCATAACCTTCTATCTAGTTTTTTGTTTGTTTGTTTTTAACAGTAGAAAGAAAATTAGCGAATAAGCAATAAATAAAATTATAAAAGTACCTATACTAAGTTAAAACTTAAAAGTAGAAGGCGTGAGGGGTTTTAACTTCATAAATAACTGTATTTTGTCATAAGACTAAACTTTACTTATGAAAAAATTGCACTATCTACTCCTATAACTCTCAAAGTAATCTTGACCCTAATCTTACCCCTTGACCTTAAGATTTATCATTTTTAGCCATTTGGCAAAATAAAAAAGCTGATAAAAGAAATGGTAACCCATTATTTTCCTTTTAGAGTAAAAGGCAAGAGAAAGGGAGAGGGAAATAAATTTGCAATAAAAGGTTTGTGTGTGTGTTTTTTAACAGTAAACAACATGCATGAATTATTGGATATGCCTATACATTATACAGTTATCATGGATTTTTCTTTCATAAAAGAAAAAGAAAGGAGAGAAGTAAAGAAAAAAGAGCAGTATTTTTAACACTGATGGTGTCAACAAAACAAAAAAAATACCTCTGGTAGTATTAGTGGAGGGTGAGGTGGAGTTATATATATATATACACACACTCACACACACACACACCAACGTATCCGAACGAACAGGATGAGACACAACATTAAATTTTTAAAAAAGTTTAACAGGTTTGAATTCAGAATTTTCCTTCTCCAATACCGGTTGCCATACCAACGTTAAAGAGCAGTCTACTGTACTGTTTACCCATGACTGGTGGAAGAATAGTTGAATTCATA
>CM042137.1:39205890-39210890 GCA_023376005.1 Doryteuthis pealeii | reverse complement strand
TCTTTTACTCTCAAATTTTTATTTTGTCTATGATAATAATTAATTTTTACCCAGTTATATGGTAATCATAGTAATTGCGATCTATACATAATACTAAAATGATTAATGAATACCACCAGAATTATATAGTTAAAAATAACTATTCTATATGATAATTATAAAATTTGTATGCAGTCTAGTAAATATCAAATAATCAAATTTTTATATTAATATAATATTATTTTTATACACATTTTATAAAAAGTAAAAAAAAATCATCCTTTTTTACTGTTAGATATTTTGTTTGCACAGTTATGTGCGTATCAAGTAAGAACTACATACTAATAGATATATGTTACAATTATATAGGAACTAAAATATATCTTCCTATTTAATTATAGTATTTGTTGCTCACAGTAACATGGTATCAAGTATTCTTATTTTGTAATACTAATAATCTATGCCAATTGTATCGTTAAGACAAATATTCCCTATCAATAATAAGACATTTGTTTGCTGTTATATGATACCAAGTATTCTTATTTTAATACTAATAATTTATTAAAAACCCCCCCCCCCCCCAAAAAAACCATTTTAAATTATAAAAGGCCCCCCAAAAATAAAAAACAAAAAAATTTTTTTCCCTTTTGTTTTTTAAAAAAAATGATTTAAAATATTTGAGAAATCGAATTTAATGGACCGTGTAATTTCCACCATCTGATATGTCCACCACCGATCCGAATAAATAAACCAAAAATACAGATATTTAAACCGAATTTAATGAAAATTTCAGTTTTATAATATTTAATAAATGAATAAAGATAATAATGCCACCAGTTATTTGTATCTTAAAAAACTTACATTTTTTTCATCAGGTTAATTTTGAACCATGATGTATCTCTGAGGTCGTAAAACAGATTCTACAAAGCTAGTGGTGTCAAGAGTTAACTGACCTGAAAAGAATGTAAAAAAAAGTTTAATGATAAAATAAAAACTAATTGGTGTGATGCATTATATTTTTGATTTATTAATATAATCAACACTGAAAATGTTCATTAAATTCGGTTAATTCACTGATTTTTTTTTGTGTATAGTATATTATATGTGCATGATATATATATATATATATAGTAGTATATATATATATATATAATTATATTATATATATATAGATACTATATATATATATATATAAACCCTTCCTCACGAGCAGCATTGTGACACCAGTGTCAAATTCTTAAGCGGAGTTTAACAGATTATTAGGAATTTTCCTTCTTAGACTGATTACCTTAGCAAGCTTAATGAGGACCAGTGTGTCCTTCCTATATATATATATATATATATATTATACTAGTATATATATAATGAACATTTGTTTACACACATTTATGAATTAAATCCATTCCAAATCCATGCATTTACAATTTTTGCTTTTTATTTTGGGTTATTTTTCTTAAACGATAAAGTTTTATGAAGTCAAATTTCGTCGTTCGCTCACCGCCGTTATGGGGTTGGGGCTAAAATTATTCCAGAGAGCCTGTCCCCATTTAAGCAAGCTCCTGTTCCCCTTCATTTTCAAAGGCGTTAAGGCTGGGTAATGTATGCCAGCTGTGCCTTAAAAACTCCATAAAGGGGGGAAATACCGAGCCGAAAATTCTACAACACAAAATTGTTTGTTATATTATCCGTCGACTCCCGATCTATACCTCTCCTCTGGTTTCAAATTGCTGCCCGCTCTGCATGCAAATTCAAGTATTTCGTGTGTGGAGGTATCCCTTTCGCCGCATCACCTTAAACGAAAATGCGTATATAAATCACATTGTGTGCCTTCTATGAGTGGGAGCAAACTAAATACCACCATTGTCGAAATTCCGGGGAAGCAACTCAATAAATATATCCCTTATACAAGCGACCCAAGTTAACTTGGTGCTGCGTGATTTTTAGCGTAGTAAAGCATCATAGCGCAAGAATTCAAAACTCGCTTAATCCCGCTGTAAATGGATCTGCGACACTAACTTGTTAACCATTATACCATGATGGTTACGCTATTTTTCACCTATACCTAAGTTTTGCACGCGTAGGATTTACACAAGATTCTTCTAAGTAATGAAATAACCCCCAGTCGTACCAGGACCGAACCCAGGTATTTCAGTAGTAATGCGATCTGCGAGGACTAGCTTGCCGTAACCATTACAAAGCATGTGTGTGGGGAAATGTTATTCATAGAGCTAAACTGAGTTCCCAAATTTACAGGACATAGACAACAGTCATCGGGCCTAATTCCATGTGGCTTACCCTGGGTCATTTTCGTAAACTGACCATTGTTTTATCGGAACTTAATGAGGTTTAAATTTCACCTTGCAAGGACCGGGGATACGAAAATGTCATTTCATACAATTCAACTACGGTCAATCCATATGGTTAGGCATCTTCGACGTTGTCTCAATAAACTCTCCGCTCTCAGGTTTTGCTTTTAAAATACAGTAAGGCGATCTCTGTGTAACTGTATATTCAGGAAAATTTATTATAATTATCAATGAATAAAAACAGATTAAAAAGAAGTATTATTCTTTTCTTCTTCCTCTCTTTCCTGTTACCCTATCTCTACTCTATTATTATCGTATCTAAGTCTATCTATCATATCTATGCTAGTCTATATATATATATATATATATATATAGTATAATATATATATGACTATAATGTATTTCTCGTTCTCCGTCTATCCCCTACACACACATGCACATACACCATTTCCCTCTCCACCGACAGAGCGGATTAACCCCTCCCCCCCCAAAAAAAAAAAAGGCTAGATCACTCTGTGGGTATGTATGACCTAAACTGCATCTGTTGGTTGAGACTTCAGTGTCGAGATTTTGAGGAATGTAGAGTACCATTTCATTGCCAACTCTCTCTCTCTCATCTCTTCGTCTCTCTCTCTCCTCTCTCTCTCTCTCTCTCTCTTCTCGCTCTCGCTCGTTCATGGACGCACTAGCTCATAGGATAAAAGAAATTGAGAAAAATTTATATAAGAAATGTTCGTAACAACCGACTGAGACGTCTTATATATATATAATATATATATATATATATATATATATATTAAATATATATTATTACTATATATAATATAAAATTATTGTCCGTGGGAGCGTTTCAATAGTCCTACCTTGTTTACTTACGAGGTTTTAATTCCGTTTTAGCCCGCTAACTAATATTAGTGAGAAACAATAAAAATTTCAAGTTGCTGAAAAAAAAGTTGAACAACCGCCTGATGGGTCCATTTTCAATTCGTGCTGTAATACTCAAGGAAAGGTAGAATAAATAAATGGGAACAGATCTTTTCTTTGTAGTATTGATAGGCAACAACCATGCGTAAGAAGGAAGGAAAAACTCTAAAATTCAAACCAACTATACTTTACAAAAAATCTTTGACCTTGTGTGCATTCCTACTCTGTGAGTGCGTTTCGAACCTAAAATAATCATTTACTTACTATGATATTCTATTTTTTTGTTTGGGGTGGTTGTCCTCTAGTAGTAAAGGTTATCGTCTAGGAAATTGGACACTGGCTGACATGAGTTCAAAATCCTGTGACGAGATCGGTTGTAGCATTTCCACATAGCCCTTTGGAAAAATAGTATGGCATTGAACTTTATTTCTCCCTGCCAGCTGTGTGGTAAATTAATTAGGGCACAACGTGTCTCATTTAGCGTTGGTTAGGCAAAAGCTGCTGCATCGAGGAAGAAGGAAACTGCAATTCAAATTTAGTTAAACTCTGCTTGAAAATTGCAACTTGTGTTACACCTTGCTACGTGTGGAGGGGTTGAGAAATACATATTAATATCTATTATTTACTTATGTAAGTCTGATAAGGATTGAAGACATGGCTGTCTTGAAAATGAGGTGTCAAAATTATCTTGTCTTTATATTATCTAGATTTTTCGGACAGTTGTCCCTCGATCTTGTATTGTTGAAGGTTCCTGAGTTCGATAAGAAACACCTAAAGAAGGCTGAAGGGTATATAGCGCCAAAAAACAGGAATATAATCACAATAAGTATTGAGGACAACAATTCCGAAAAATATTTTTAAAATAGCAAATTATCAATGGCCTTATCTAAAATAATTCAAATGTGAATTAATTGTTAATAATTTTGCATGTATAACAACACGCGAAAGGGGGGGGATGTTTTCTTAATTTTTTTTTTATTATTGTGGTATGTATAGACACAATGTCTCAAGCCCGAACAGTATCCAGGTGTTCCCTGTTTACCTTAGACTAAGTCATCATCAGACAATAAACTTTGAGTTTAGTTCAAGCGTGTTTAGGAGCTTTAAATAATCGTTTATACAAACTAGTTCAAGGCGCTCCACAAGAAGAATGATAAAATTCCAATCTATAATACAGATAATGTGATTTAAGTATATTGCTAGTAACAGCGGCCTGAAACGTTTAGTTTATACATGCCTACAGATTGCGTAAATGGAGGACAACAGTTCGAAAAACATCGAACTATCAACATAATTTATCATCAAGCCTCATCTTAAAAAAATGACAAATAAATAATTAGGTGATTTTATTCTCTCTGAATTTCTGAGATTTGAGGCTTGAAATTGTATTTTGGCATTATTCGGGCTATTGTCTTCATCTTCATTTTTTTTTTTTTTTTTGCTTTGTTTAATTTGTTTTTTGTTGTTTTTTGTTTTCATCTAGACTCGCGGCCCCACAGCTGATAAATGTACAATTCTTAGTCATACAACATGCTCAAAAATTTGTATATAAAGAATAAAGGAGAGGGCAACAATCTGCGTGAAAAATATAAATGGCAACAATTATGCAAGCTCTCATCTCTAAAAAATTCAAAGACAATAATTGTTTTGTTAGTATTTTTCATTGGCCAGTGTTGATTCTTTTTGGCGGGGTGCAGTTTGGTTTCTTTTTTAGTTTTTTTTGCTTTTTGGTATTGTTTACTTTACGGGAGCGTTTGTTCTTTGTTTGTTTGTGTTTTGTATTTTAGGTTT
>CM042137.1:39182827-39205790 GCA_023376005.1 Doryteuthis pealeii | reverse complement strand
ATACTTAAGGGTGATTGTTATACATTGGTTTCCAACAGCGTACTAACCCACTTTGATCAGCTCGTAGAAGACATAATCGTGGGCGAGTTGTCATATGAGGATAAGTGTTCTAGTACCTACATTTGAAACGCAATGGTAACAATCAGCCGTCTTAAGTGAATTGTACTGCTATTGGACTGTGCGACGAATGAGAATACAGGACGAGTGAGACACGCGATAAGCCTAATAGATCACCACATTTTGTGTTATGCGCAATGTGAATGGAAGCTGCAATGCTAAAATTTACGGGTGATATGTTAGTATGATACGAGAATCGGTTAGACCACAATAATAGTGCCTATATGAGGGAGTTGATAGGTATAGTGATTACGCCAATATCACGCGATCCTTCAGGTTAAGCAGCAAAATGAAAATAGAGAGTTATCAAGTGAGAAGTAATCAACATCGTTTATCTGGCTTAGAAATAATTGTTGCTTGCCCAGAGGAGGTGAGGAATATATAGTTCAGATGATGTAAGTGTAGACCTTTTTTTTTCAGCTAATTTGTAAATTGATAGTTAATGATGCCGTGAATTGATTACTTATAAAGTATCATAGCTTTTTAGTTTTATTTGCAATTACTTATACAATTTATAAGTCGTATAATTTATTGAATGTACAGTACTGGAAACTCTTTTAACCCCACCTACAGAAAAAAGTATGATAGAATGCCACTGTCAGCCAAAATAACGTTGCAAATATATATGTGAGGAATAGTACTTATTTTTTGGTCTGCTGAATATTATATTTATGCTTAGTATGAATTTCAATGCGGCAGAAGTTTGGTTTAAACTGATTTGGAAACTTGTTTTATTCTCATAGCATTTTCACGCTCTAGTGCAATCAGAATCTTTCTACGAATTCAAATATTATGATGTTTCTATTGATATTTTGTTACTTCCTCCAAGTATATATATATAATATATATATATTAATATATATATATATATATATATTATATGATAGAGAGAGAGAGAGAGGGTGGGGAAGGGAGAGAGAGAACCTTCTTCCCCATGTCATCCTGCTTTCTCTTCGTTTTGTACTTCAATTCCCTTTCTCACCACTCCTTCGTTCGCTTTTATCTCTTGATTTCAAAGCCCTCATACTCTCTCTCTCTCTCTCTCTCTTCTCTCTCTCTCGTCTCTCTCATCCTTCGTCTCTCTCCTCTCCTCTCTCTCCTATCTGACACACACACTTTTAATCTCGTGTTAGGCTGACTCTCGCGCATTATCAATTGTTGATTCCACAATATTGAGGTCTTCCGGTGGCTTGAAGAAACGGCCTTCACACACAAAAAAACCACATGGTGATGCCAAGTCTTAAGTAGCCCGAAGCCTTTTCTTTCACGATTACCCACTGCACATAGTACACCCCAGATGCTCATAACTATCATCGAAAATTAAAAACCATCATCCCCCATCACATTTTCTACCATTAATTGCCATCAAGCCAGTCGAATAAATTATTTTACAAGGATTATTTAGACATAGCACGCGAGCAAGGTCAAGCTTGACGTTCTTTCTAGGTTAGAGCTAGATTCCTTGAGGTTAGTATTTGCTCATGAGTAAACAATATACAGAAAGAATCTTCGTTTGGGTCACTAAACATCTTGCACATGCTAGCGGGCGAAAGTTTGATAAACACATTGTTCTTCGTTATTCTATTTAAATAAATATTTTGATTCTAAAAGAACCCCCTAAAAAATAATCCTTATCTTTACTAGCAGAAATATGCACCTCCCGGGTGGTCAGTATTCAATTTTACTGTAATGAAATATATTAAATTTAGAACGACTAACGAATTAAACAAGAACCATAATAGAAGATTACACTTATTTTTAAATTATATTTTAATTGGTTTTCTATTCAAATCATTCAAGGATGATTTGAATGTTGGCGATAAAAACAAATACCAAGTAATTTATTACGTCCCGGTTATTTTGTAAAACCAAGCTATGCAAATTAAACCACCCACCCTATATTTATGTAAACCTATATTCCATTTGTGATATATAAAACACCATTGCAGGAGTTTAAATGTACTAATAAATGGCGTGTTCTGTAGGAGGTATGGGACTCAGTCTCGATGAAGCTCTAAGAATGTTTCTATGCTTAATGTGATAGAGAGAGAGCCGCGGCTGCATGCGCGTACGTTAGTTATAAAACATGAAGGAGTTGTATTCGAGAGGAATTATGATGTATTGCTAACTATGGTAGTGGTATATAGATAGTAACTCCCATCGTCAATTAGCAGACGGTGGGAGGGTGCGTTACTCCGGGGGTACAGCATAGGAGGAGTTTCTGGATACAGATGATCGCACGACCATGTGAAGTAGGGAGAGTAGGGTATATCCGCACTGAAGAGTGCACTCAGATATAATATTAAGCATGATCGATTTTCTTTAAGCACGAGCTGCATGCATTTTGGTTTCATGGGGGAAGTACCGGCGTCTGAATGTCTAGGATGGAGTATTTGGATTGTGGAATAAGAGCGACCTGTGATCCATCTAAGGAGTAGTCATACAACAGATATAATTAGTATCGAGGCGTTAGAGTGGATGTCAGTGTTTAGTATGATACAGTTGGTAAAACGATGTGACAGGAGATTAGGGATATAGGCTAGGATGTCTGGTTATTACGGGTACGTTACGCAAAGTAATCAGAAAGGTAGCGAGTCGAACGTATAGAATCATCCGTTTTGTCTGTGAAGCTGAGGCTCCAGTGTCGTGATTGTATTGGAAAGGAGGTGAGGCGTGAGGCTGGCGAAAACACAGCGATTCGATAGCGGGGCACTGGTCAGTATCGGAGCTATACGTGCTAATTGACACGGAGATAGGCGTTAAACCCATGTGAGCGTCGCAGGACATATTTCTGGGCATAGAGCAGTAGGTCGCAGATGTGGATAGTAGAAGGCGGATTTTAATCTGACTGACTGCTTCCTATCCTCGCGTGATCTGGTACACAGATAAGACAGTTGGCCGCATGCTATCTCATGCCATATGTCATTCAGGCCCTTGGTATGAATATAAAATTATTAATAATAAAATTGTAAAAATTAGAGATTATAAAAGTGAATTATTGAATTAAGTTAAAGAGATAATACATTTATAATATAATTATTTTAACATATGTATGTAATCTTAAGGGTGTCCATCCTGACGTAATCGTTAGCAAGCTAATCTCGCACATCCATTAATTCTGAATTCGATGGTCGCTAGATGCCTAATAAGTGCGACCTTGAGTCACATTATACCCATAGCAAACGGGTTGGATAAATACTTATTTATGTAATTTCAAACTCACAAATTTTGGACCACAAATTAATAATAATAATAATAATAATAATAATAATAATAATAATAATAATAACAATAACAATAATAACAATAATAATAATAATACAAGAGTAGGAGTAAAATGAGTAAATAATGGGCACAACTGGGTGGGAAGGGTGATCCATTGGAAATTGTGCAAGGAATTGAATTTTCATCATACACCCAAATCGTATGTGCATAAACCGGTATCTGTTCGAAAAAGGAGATGTATTAAATTCTGTGGGATTTTGAGATACAAACAGATCACCTAATCCCAGTCAGAAGACTACACCTCGTGTTAAGTAACAAAAAAAATACTATCTGGTGTATTTTGCCATTCTGATGGACAACAGAGTGAAAATGAAAGAAAGTGAAAACATAGACAGATACTTGAACCTTGTCAGAGAACTAAGAAAAACTGTAGAACATGAGGATGAATGTGATACCAATTATAATTGGTGTTCTTGGAATGCTCCCCAAGTGTTTGGAAAAGGAACTAAAGGAATTAGAAATCAGAGGAGGGATCGTGACCATCCAGACAACCGCATTGTTAATATTGGCTGAAATACTCAAAGGAGTCCCGGACACCTGAGGATACTTGCTGCCACTCAGACGCCCGTGAAAGACTATCAGCTGACATTAGCGTGAAAAAATACAATAAATGATATTAATACAACTACAAAAATCAAATAATATTCTTTTTAAATATATTGTATTAGATTCATTTTTAAAATTGGTGTCGTCATCTCATACTTCTCTCTCTCTCTCTCTCTCTTCTCTCTCTCTATATATAATATATATATATATTATATTATATATATAATAATATATATATATATATATATATATATGTGTGTGTGTGTGTGTGTGTGTGTGTGTGTGTGTGTGATATTGTTAAAAAATTGAAAAAACAAGTTTATAAACGAATTGTTTATTTTCGCCTGCGTTGCAATGTTTCAGTCTGTTTCGATTAATAGAAAAAATATTTTCTATTAATTAAATTTAATAATAATGTACACACTAACTTTCTCACACACACATTTCCCTTAGCATAAACGGGGAAGCCGTTACGTAGTTTAAAATTTTAAGACCCAGGCGTTTGTCAACAATTTTAAATAGATTTTTTTCTTCCTCACATTTGGATTTTCGCCAGAGCTCCTTTGGAAGTTTGTGGCCCTAATGCCACTGAGTGCCATACCTCTCCCCCTTGGGTGATTCTACCAGGAACTTGAGTTCCTGACGGCATGGCTCTAACACGATGAGGAGGGGTTAAACTTTAGAAATGCATGCTAGATTACCGTTGAGCAAAGAGCTTCCTCCGCCTTTTTACAGGTCTTGTTTTTCGTTCTGTAGGGTGTCTAGCCACCCTCCTCACCAGACAAAATCTGTGAGGTTACTGGTTGATCTGACTATGAAACCGGTAGTACTGGGTTACATAGTACAAGTAGTACATTGAGCGACCTGACACAGTATTGAACTTATAAAAACTTGATTATTGGTAAATTCTTATAGTCAGGTTGTTTTTTGTCTAAAAATATTCTAATACAAATTACAGTTTTTTTTAATAGTTTTTTTTTTAATTCATTTATTTATTACTATTTTGAGGAAAGTTAAGGTTTCAATAATTGAGGCTGAAGCTGTATGAATACAGCTTCAGCCTCGATACTTGTTAAACGCACATAATGTATTTGGTTTGCGAAAGACCCTCAATGAATACACTTTAAATGTTGCTCCTGGAGAGTGCCGAGTTAATGATCGGCTGAAACTTTAGGATCAGAATAGTATGTATCAGGATATTAGTCGGAATGATAAATATTTGTCATTCCATAATTTCTGATAATGCTCTGCCCTGTCGGCTGGGGCTTTAAAATACACCGACTGTACCTCTGCAGATGGGTAAGACCTCATTCAATGGGACCAACTGTTGGCCGTGGGTGGCGACCCGTTATGCTTAAGGATAGAACCCAGGTGGATGAGCACTCAATGACATGCAACACTCTTAGCCCTTACTTAGGCTAAACGGGCGGGCGGAGAGGTCCCCTCCGATCAATCGGCTGGTAACATCACACCCTAGCACCTATACCCTATTGCTCTTATGGCAAGCTCTTTTTATCATCTATGAGCTAGAGGGCGGTGGCAGATGATCTTAATGTCCGGGTATGACGTTAAACTATCTGGTGGTGAAGTTCCAATTCTAGAGCTCTGGGAAATGTGGAGTACTCCATCATTATTACTCCCAGTTCCACTCTGACCCGAAGGGTACTACGCATTAGGGTCCCATGCATGTTTTAAATAGAAAAAATGTGTTTGAAAACATGTGTTTAAAAAATTGAGTTTTAAAAAATTGAGTACCCATGAATAATGAATAAAACAAAACTACTTTGGCATAAAATAACCCAACAAGGGTTGCCATTCCGTAAAACCCAACCAACCATTTGTCAATGCTGGGGGTCATTAGAAACCCCCATTCAAAAAATGTCAATAATGACTCTTTATATTATCAAAATCCATCGACAGAATTGGAATCTCAGACAAGTCACCAGTTTGTAATATTCTTTCAAGCATGTAAGACATCCAATAACAAACAGCACAAATACCAGGACTTGTTGAGGAGGTGTGCTTAACTTGACAGTTATTGTCATATATATATAACAGTCGTACAAATAAGGAACACGAGTAATAATATATAGATAAGCGTATCTGAAGCTCGCTCGTACCTCAAATTTTAGCTTTCAACACAAAACAAAAACCGACGAATTGACAACTCGTACCTCGGTAAACTCATAAGCTGGGGCACTCTTAAGGTACCACTGTAATAATAATAATAATCTTATTATAATGGAAATTTGATGTCTGTAACCGAAACTATGTCACTGCTACGTCATAATACCCTTTGGAATTGTGTAAGTTTATCAATGAGTATTTAATTTTGAGTCAAGATACATAGAATAAATCTTAGTTATTAATGATGTCTCTATGAAAATCTGAGTTAGATTTGCTTCAAAACAGCTCATGTTATTAGTGCATTTAAAATCTTGCAATGTGTCTTATATATTACTAAGAAATAATGGTTTACATAATATATGTTGTGTCTAATGTGATACTGGTTTTGACAAAACTGTTTAACAAATAATTATTTGGTGTTATTGATCTCTAATATTATTGTTTTATTCTCCAACATATCAAAAATCAATCATATGAATGATTTATATTGAAACCAATTAAAATATAATTAAATAAGTGTAATGTTTTTATATGCGTTTCTTATTTAAAATCGTTGGCCTTTCTAATTTGGACCATATGACCTTTAGACACTCCTTTTTGATCTCGATTCAGAAGGACATGTTTTTCATTTACACCGTCAATATCCGGTGGTTTGTTAGTGGTTAGGGTTAGGGGTTAGTTTTATAATTTAAAAAGAACTCTAAAATCGTATGTTAACAAACAACCGGATATTGACGGTGTAAATGAAAAACGTCCTTCTGAATCGAAATCAAAAATGGGTGCCTAAAGGTCATATGGTCCTCTAATTTAATATACATAATATATATTAAGTCCGTGTGCAATTGTAAAAAGAAATGATAACAAAGTACTTACGAACTTTGGACACCCTGTATTTCATTACATTAAAACTTAAATACTTACGCCTGGAGGGTGCATATTCTTGCAAATAATAATCATCATAATAATGGTTATTATTATTATTATTATTATTATTATTATTATTATACTGAGATCAACTAGAATAGTTAGAAAAGTCCTAAAGTGTCTAGGAGATTTACTGTGACCTGGACATTAGTGAAAACCACCAGTTATTATCAGTGGTGTGAAAAAAAAAGAAAATGATAATTAGAAACCGGAAATGAACTAGTTAAATCAGTTTCATTGGTTGGTGTCATTTTACATCGTTAACTTTGAATCGTTTCAAGAAAGGCGCCTCAGTTTGCACTAAAAAAGAATTGTGGAAATGCCATTTTAGCCTCATCACCACCATCACCATTTCTTTATCAGAAAAAATATAAATAGGATGTGTGCGCAGATAACGTGAAGAGGAGGCCATTCCGATTGAGGGGAGGGCCATATTGCTTTCAGATTTCTATAATGTAATAATATAAAGAGTTAGTACACACACACACACACACCACACACACACATATATATATATATATATATATATATATATATATATAGCATTTCTTGACTTTTGTTCTTGGTATCTATTGATGATAACAGCGTTAATATCAACGCCTTCGTATTTTCATCAGTCCTGTTGTGAGAGGAGTACTACTTCTCCAAAAGATAGGCTCTTGAAGAGGTCAACTCGGTGCGTTTTTTTTGTTTTTTTTGTATTTTTTTTTTTTTTCATTTTAAAAGAGGTTGGGAGTGCCAAGGATTCTAAGATGTTCTCTAACCACAAAGGATTATTGCAGATGACAGAGTAACCCAGTATTAATATTTTAGATAATGAAATAATATACAACGTATATATATATATATATATATATATATATATATGTGTGTGTGTGTGTGTGTGTGTGTTGTGTGTGTGTGTGTGTGTGTGACACCCAGTGTCAAATTAAGTGGAATTTTGTTTCGATTTATCTATCAACCCCTCCGCGCATCGAAATTATCAACTTTTAAGTTTAACAAGTTTAGATTAAGAGTGTTCCTTCACCAATATCGATTACTATGCCAAGGTTTAACGAGCCCATCTGCCTTATTATTTACCCATAGCTAGAGGGAGAATGTGTCGATGAATAACATTACCAAGGGCGTATCATCGTGTTGTAATAGTTAGCAAGCTAGCATCGCAAATCCTTTACTTCTGAATAGCGAGTTCAATCCTAGCTGGATGCTCTGTACTTGCGGCCTTGTGTCACCATTCTACCCGTGGCCAACGATTTGAGTAAATACCTACATTTTCCAAGGGTCTTAACAGTAGTTTATGATTTATGGTGGACTAGCCTATCTTACCTTTACTTAGAGAGTAAATGAGCTGGACTACTTAGCTCAGTCGGTAGGGTGTTCGGCTAGGAATCACAAGATTATTGGTTCGATACCAGGCCTCGCCAACTCAGCGAATGAATAGCACAGGGATCTGCGCGGTAAAGTGAGGAGCTGATGGTAGGTGTGGCGCCCCACCTCAGATGCTAAAATAATCTCCTTTGTCTAGCGCTAGTGAAAAGGGGATAGACTCCCTCGCTGTTTGGCCGATACCGACATTAGGCCGCCCCGACGACTTTACTTTTTACTTGTGTACTAATATTTCGAGTAGTCGACAGATCCTTACGAGAACCGTCTATTTAATACCTCAATTCTCAGCACTCTATGGTGAAGTACTTTATTGTTAGTGCGAGCACTTGATACTCAGTTCACCGTGTGCATTTCCTAAAACGATAACCATTACAATACGAGCGCCTTTGTTTTGATATATATATATATATATATATATATATATATATATATATATATATAATTATAAATTTTTTTCGTCCTACCTTGTGCAAACAAATCAGACCTAGGCACTCGCTTATTTTATTGGGTGAGTGTCTGGGGCCTGGTGTCACTTAATGGGGATTTAAAACAATTTTTTTTTCCTAAACCCCCCTCTTGTATATACCCATATTTATTACTATTTATAATTTGACTTTTAGTCGTCTCCGGCTGTATAACCTTGATGAGCAACCGGACGAAAGGGCCCTTGTTTTTATCAAATAAAACAATTTTTTTTCTCTCCTCCTTTTTTCTTTTTTGTACTCCCTTCGTATCCACCTATATAGGTGATCATAATGATTACCCTTAAAGTATTATTTAGATTTGCCTGTACCAAAAATTTATTCATATATATATATATATATATATATATATGTGTGTGTGTGTGTGTGTGTGTGTGTGTATTTACGAACAGAATGTGAAAGTTAATTTCTTAAGCGGAGTTTAACAGGTCTGAAATCAAAGTTTTCCTTCTCCTAGACTGATTACCTAACCAATGTTAAAGAGCCCAATCTGCCCGACTATTTAGCTGGAGGGAGAATAGTTGGATGCATACCTTTCTCCAGAGTATTAGCGCTATGTGAAATAGAATCTCGTCCAGGATTTGAACTCGGGTCGACGGGCCCATTTCCTACGAGTATAACCATTACACCACGCACCTCCAATTTGTTTTGAACAACTTACCGCCAACATTCAATAATATTAATATCCTATTTCGTGCAACAGTGTTATTCATAAATCCTTTAATTCAGAGCTTAAATAACGATTATAAATACAATTTCAAATGTTTTTCGTTCCCACGTTATAATGAATAAATACTCAGCGAAATTTGGTTTCTACGGCCTAGTTTCCTTCCCTTGTGTCAGATATTTCATCCGTCTATTTATTCATACATATTTATATATAGTTAAAAAATATATAATGATACACATAATACATAATATATATAGAAAAAAGTAAGCTCGTCGGGGTGGCCTAAAGTCGGTATCAGGCAGACAGCGAGGGAGTCCATCCCCTTTTCACTAGTGCAAGACTAAGGAGATTGTTTTTTGCATCTGAGGTGGAGTGCCACGCCTACCATCAGCTCCTTACTATATTCCTGTGCTACTCATACACTAAGTTGACAAGGGCCGGTATTGTGGTTCCTATTCGGACGCTCTGCCGACTGATCTAAACCAGTCCTTATACTCAATACACCTCGTTAGGTGCCGGGTGTCTTATCCCTCGGGGGGGGGGGGGTCAGACAGTGTATTTCAAGTCCTTGGTGACTCAAAATGAAAATGTATTGATTAATTCATACGTTGAATCTATAAACTGAGGGAAGTAACTGTGTGTGTGTGTGTATGAATGTGTGTCATTAATGTATTTAAAGATTGTAGTATCTACCCCCCACCACCACACACACACAGGCGGAGTATTATCAAAGATAAGTTACAACGTAAAAAAAATAGATAAAATATATAATTTAGATTAAACAAAACGGAAGTCTCGCCATGGAACAATGGTTAGCAACATCTTCTTACAATCTTATCACAGCTTAGTAATAAAAATCCTTACGACTCGGAACCACAAGGTTCCGGATTTGATACCAGCCCTCGCCAACTCAGCGTATGAGTAGAACAGAGATGTGTGCGGTAAAGTGAAGAGCTGGTGGTAGGTGTGGCGTTCCACCTCAGACGCCAAAACAATCTCCTTGGTCTAGCGCTAGTGAAAAGGGGATAGACTCCCTCGCTATCAGGCTGATACCGACTTTAGGCCACCCCGACGACTTACAACTGAAATAAGTTGTTGGCGGAGTGGCCTATAGTCGGTATCAGCCGGACAGCGAGGGAATCAATCTACTTTTCGCAAGTGCTAGACTAGGGAGATTGTTTTGTCGAGGTGGAGCGCTACACCTACCGTTAGCTGGAGAGAGGGAGAAAGAAAAGAAAGAAAGAAAGAAAGAAAGGGAAAGGGGAGGTGCTGGGTGCGCAGAAACGATAACGCTAATCTGTTTCAATCGAACCTAATGAAAAGAAGGAAAGAAAGGGGAAAAAAGAGTGAGAGACAGTTAAATCAAGATTATTATACATTTTACATATTGTAATATGCATTTCATCTTGGACGATTTGGACGGTCTTATTTTTAACCAGAGGGTGTTGCATGATGATAACGGTCGTACAAATTAGGAACACGAGTATTAGTATATAGATAATTTATTTATATATCAAGTTATATGTAAAAAAAAATTAAATTTAAAAAATCTGTAAAATAATAAAATCAAATGTTTATTCATTTTTCATGATATCTTAGATCTCCGATCGAACCCGAAATTAGAAAGTAAGTAAGTAAAGTCGTCGGGGTGGCCTTTTCCCTAGCGCTAGACCAAGGAGATTGTTTCTGCGTCTGAGGTGGAGCGTCACACCTACCATCAGCTCCTTAATTTACCGCACTGATCCCTGTGCTATTCATACGCTGAGTTGGCGAGGACTGGTATCGAACTAGGAACCTTGTGGTTTCTAGCCGAACGCTCTACCGACTGAGCTAACCCGGCCCATTAGAATAATCATACTAAATCCAAGAACCACAATTTTTTTTTTTTTTAATTGAAACTAAAAAAGTATAAAGTGTTAGATTTATAACACTTTTCCAATGTTATTTAGTAAATATGGTTAATAAATGTTATTATGATGGAGATTATCTGTATGTCTGTCTCTAACCGAAACTACGTCACGCACCAACGTCACAATTTTCTTAGTTATTCACGTTATACTCTCAATGATTATTGAATAATCATTATCATTATTTAATCTGAATAAGATTTTATCTATTAACGATGTATCTATGAAAATCTAGCTGGGTTAGCTTTGCCTCAAAACAACCTATCTTATTAATGCGTTTAAAATCCTGAATGGGGATTATATATCACTAAAAAAGAAAGGTTTACATAGGATATGGTGTGGATAATTTGCATATTGGTTTTAAGAAAATCGATTTTATATTGTTTTATTCTCAGACATATCAAATTGTGTCTATGTGTAATTTCATATAGAAATTAATTAAAATATAAGTTTAATCCCTTTTATATGCATTCATGTTTAGTTTCGTGTCTTTCTAATTTGATATACATATTCATTAAAACTGAAATACATGCGCCCGAAGGCGCATATTTTTGCTTATATCCATAAAAACGTAGATGGATAATGGAATGCCATATTTGATTCTATAGTGACCCTTATTTCTTTCATATCAACGAAATATTTATACTAGCAGGACCTGTGGATATACCACAGTATGATAATTTAATTATTACAACGTTTGATATGTTTAATTAAGAGTTATTGAAAAATAGTTCAATATGTAAAAAGTATAATAATTTTGATTTAATTCTCTCACTCTTTCTTAAAAGGGTGGGGTTTGTAAAATATTTACATTGATTTTCCGATAAAAATCGGGGGGGGGGGGGCGGTACGTTTAAAATGTCTACATTAATTTGCCGACAAAAAAGTAACAATAACTTGATTCGGAAAATATTTGTTAGGCCGGAAATTAACATAGCGTAAATTAGGACAGGGGACCGGGACGACATAAGATCAAAATAATAAAATATCTTTCGTCAATCACAATTCCAATATTACAAATAAAACAAACAGGTAACTTTTTTTTCAATTCATTTTAATTTTACATTGGTTATTAAGCGACGCAAGACCATTTCAAATGTTTCATTTTAAAAATTGGGTAAAATAAAATAGGATAAATAAATAAAAATCTGCGAATAAGCGACACCAGATAATCTGGATTTACATTTTTACATTGCATCTTGGACGGAAGATTGAGGAACAACCGTTAATATATAGAAAATTCAAATTGCAAAGACATGGATTTTTAAAAAAATCTTTATCCATACATAAGGATAAAAATTTAAATGCTTGAAAACAAATGTTAGAAAAAGGAAGCTCTTATCAATGGAGGTAGTTATTATAAGGTTTAGGGGTTTATCAAAAAGATCAACTCGTTTTGTGCGATAAAATCTAAACGATGCAATAACCGGTTGTAAATAAACGATAAAAATAACAAATAAGACGTCCTTCACAAACGAATAATTATTTATTCTAAACTTTAATAAAATCAACTTTTGATAATGACCATCTTACAAGCCGTATAGTATATCGATAAGTATTGCTAATTTGACTCCTTTAAGTCTTGCGGGAAGCTGCTACTGGGAGTCGCCTAAGTTAAAGGGTGTCAAAAAGTTAATTTTGCAGATCCATTATTACCAAATCGTGAGTTTGATCTTCGCATGATGCCCCATTAAAATCCCTATGTAAAAAGATCTTGCTTTGATTCGGCCGGGGGGGGGACAGAAAAATGTGCACAGAAACTCTGAAAAGAAAAATTAATGTCCCCTATTTAAAATATTAAATGCAAAAAATTCCGTGTTGTTACTATTTAAATTTTACTTTTTAATAATCTTCACGAATATAAATTATTACAACGTTTGACATGTTTACTTAAGAGCTATTGCAATTAGTTCAATATGTAAAAAGTATAATAATCTTGATTTAATTCTCTCACTCTTTTTTAAAAGGTGGGGTTGTAAAATATTTACATTGATTTCCCGATAAAAATCGGGGGGGGGGGCCTTTAAAATATCTACATTAATTTGCCGACAAAAAAGTAACAATCTTCATTATTTTTGCTCAAAAAGAAAGATCTGGTGATAGTGAATGTGTATATATATTAGGGTAATTCGATTTTTCACTTTTTTAAAATATCAATTTATATGAAACACCGAAAGTTGTGTATTGGTCTATAAGTACTGATACGAAAAATTAGATTTTGAACTGGACCAATTCTTGAGAAAACGACATCAAATATCGTAGACTAAAATGCACTGAAAAATCTTCGGTTTTGTAATAATTGGGGGGGGGGTAGCATATTTTAAATTCAAACTATACTTATAATTTTGTCATTTAATCTTATTTTGATAAAATAAAATGGCAACATTCCCTGGTTTGAATACTGAAATTATTAAATTTTTTTTATCAATTTTTTGACCAAATTTTGCAAGGCGGAGGATTTTTCAGTATTTGATAAACCAATATAGAACTTTCGGTGTTTCATGTAATTTGATATTTTTAAAAAGTAAAAAGTCAACCTACCCTAATCTACATGTACTTTGCCGTTAATTGCTTTATTTTCGTAGTTTTCTCCATACATACATACACACAACTGCCATTTATATATGTATGGATAGATTATAGTGGAGATTATGTCTGTCTATCTACAACCGAAACTACGACACAATTTCCTTATTTACGTTACATTCTCAATGGTTATTAGATTATTATTCATTCTTAATTAGCATCTTATTAACAATGTCTTTATAAAAATCTCACTGTAAAGATCTAGCTGTAATATATTTACTCCAAAACAGCCCATATTGATGTGTTTAAAATCCTGCAATGCATTAAGAAATAAATATTTCCATAGTATATGGTGTGCATAATTTGCATTCTGGTTTTAATAAAACCTTGTTTAATAAAAGATTACTTGGTGCTATTGATTTCTAATATCATTGTTTCATTCTCAAACTTGTTAAAAGCAATCTTATGTATAAGTTTATATTGAAATCAATTAGAATAAATAAAATAATTGTAATCTTTTTTGTGTTCGCATCTAATTTCATTAGTCTTTCTAATTCAGTACAATTTAATTATAAAGTAAAGTAAAGTCGACGGGGCGGCCTAAAGTCGGTATCAGCCAGTCAGCGAGGGAGTCTATCCCCTTTTCAATAGCGCTAGGCCAAGGAGATTGTTTCAGCATCTGAGGTGAGGCGCCACACCTACCACCAGCTTCTTATTTTACCGCACAGATCCATGTGCTACTCATACGCTGAGTTGGCGAGACCGGTATCGAACTAGGAACCTTGTGGTTTCTAGCCGAACGCTCAAATACTTGTGTCTGCAAGGCGCTTTTTCTTTTTCTTTTTCTTTTTTTTTTTTGTTGCTGCTGTTGTTATACTACTACTACTACTACTACTACGAATAATTATTCAAAACTTTAATGTTAGAAAATGTTCTGAAAATACTTATTTACCTGCAATTAAATTGCCTTAATGTTTTTATATTTATTATTGTTGTTGCTATTAATCCTTATCTCTCATTTGATTGGTTTAATTGGTAATAAACATCACATGACCTGCAGTTTCCCGCTTTTTTGTTTGAGTATTCGTAATTGATCAGGTTCGACTGGCAGCGCAAGGATAGTGTTTTTTTTTTGTTTTTTTTTTATTACTATTACAAGACCTACCATTAAACTTGCTTCTCAAAGTCACAACATGGCATTGTTGCAAATTCGATCATCTTCTACAAATAAGGTAAGTCGAATTTTTCTTTCTAAGTTTCCAGGTAAATTGATGTGATCTATCTCGCCTCTTGATTTGTTTTACTTTTCAGCACAAATAAAAGCGAAGTTGTCCTTTATTTCAATAATGACCACCTTACAATCCGTATGTAATATCAGTAAACACTGCTAGTTTTACTCCTTTAAATACAAATAATAGTCCTAAACTTTAACAAAAGCGACCCTGTCCTTTATTTTCAATAATAACTACCTTAAAACCTTCATGTAATCTGAGCAAGTACTGCGAATTAAGAAAAATCCATGTAACTGTTGTAAAAAGACAGTTCTATATTATGTACTACTAGAAGCGACTAACCGGCATCGCCTGGGTAGAGGGGGTCAAAAAGTTAGTCTTGCAGAACCATTATTACTATACACTGATATGCAGGTTTATCTTACAGATTAGAATATATTTCATTGTTATTCTTAGTTTTAAAATGACGACTCACGAACATAAACGGCAATTATTTTGATGATATATTTGCATATCTACAGGGAAAGATAAGCAAAGTATCCAAGTTTTAATATATATCTTTTATTGATTTTTTTTTAGATATATATATATATATATATATATATATATATATATTCGGTAAGTTAAGGTTGTACATGATGAAAATCAAGAAAAAAGATAGACGTTATCGCAAAACAATTACCGTATATATTTGTGTAATGAACGTCTTTTTAAGACCATTTTTTCAGCTCAAAAACTAAGGGTCGTTTATTATTTGAGATATGTTTCTGAAACTTAAAACTTATCTTTTTCTAGGTCTAACCTTGCCGTGACGATTCTTTGGCTAGATCAAGGTATTTGTCAATGTTTTCGTTTTCTTTCGTTTATTGTTATTATTATTATTTCTAATACAATATACTTTACTAGAAAAATTACTCACACTTTCTTAACTTTTTAGCAACGTAATATTTCATTGAAAAAACTGAAAATGTTTTTTAATAGACCAAACAAGTAGGTAAATGATTAAAGACCATTTTTTCCCGGCCAAATAATTGGCTTTCACTGTTTTGTTTCTATTGTTTGGATTTAAAAAAGATTATTAAGGAAATAATTCTGTGTCGATATTTATTCTTTTAAATTACTTTTAATTTATTTGATTTATTTCATCAATTAAAATATTGAAATGAAATTAAGTGCCATTTTAATTATTTTATATTTCAGCTGGTAATAATTTACAAATCCTTCATTGCCTCTAAAACACTATTTTTTTTACATTTTGTTTTATAAATTTTCTATTTTTATAACAAAATTTACTTTTTTTCTTTACAATTCTTTTTCTAATAAATTAACTCCTCCCCTTTTTTTCTTGTTTGTTCCATGACATTATTTAGTTACCCCTTTACTTTCATATGATTCTTTTTCCACAATTTTATGCAATTGGTTTTTAAATCATTTAAACTAAAAAGATAAACAATATTCACGACTTTTAGAAAAACAAATCTTTAAAAGTTGATCTTTCTTATATAAAGTTAATTTACTCTTAATTATGTATTACATTCTTTGTACATTTTTAAAAGTTTTTAAATTTAAGTTTTAAATTCAAACAAGTTTTTAGATTTCACATGGTTAAAAGTTGTTTAAGCAAGATTCTGTTACTTTAATTTTAGAAAAAAACTTTTTCTATTCATATCTTCGATCTTTTCTCTTATCTATACTTTAATTAGTTTCAATTATATATAACCCCACCGATATTTTGCTCCCCCAAAATAAGGGGGAGGTAAAAGTTTAGTAACCTGAAAAAAATCGGGAAGTTTTAAATGAAATAATTCATGCATTATAAAATTCATTGATAAATCAACGCTGAAAATTTTAATAAAATCGGATAATTCCTTGTTTGTTAGGTTTTTTTTGTTGTTGTTTTTTTTTCAATCGGGAGGGTTGATTTGATTTTGTAAAATGCGTCTATGACGTCATCTTTGTTGGTAACTAAAGACTATCAAGATAATAAAGTTTTTACTTAACACTGTTTACTATTCATAACACCTGTGCATATAATATGTACAAATATTATGAATAGTAAACAAATTTATGTAAAATCTCATCTTAACTAAAAGTCTTTGTTTAAGCATTTAGCTAGGCTATACAAAAACACGTTGTGTTAGACTAACAGAAGATTAGACGGCATCATGAATACGATGGAATATGCTTTTGAAATATTCACCTAGGATTGTAAACACTTGTTTATATCATTTTGATATGCACCGATGTTATATTCCAACATAACAAACTGTTTAATTAATTAGTTAGGAAACAAATTTGACGAATATATACTGACCGTGTAAACAGTATATCTTTTTTTACTGTTATACTATTGTTTTATTATCTTCAGTAACGTAAATTTTAGGCTAGTCGTGTACGCTTGTAAAGCTGATTTAAAAAAAAAACGAAAAAATTGGAACATGTCAACCCGGGTTTTACCGCCAGGGTCGCCAGGAGAATTTTGTCTGGGGTTGATTAAAACCTTTAATCAATTTTAGACAGAAATGTCCGGAAACCTGGGAAGACATCTTGTGATTATATATATATATATATATATATAAGTGTATTTTGGCAGCATTTTCTCTTTTAAACATGTTTGGTTGAACTCGAATTCTTGTCGTACGAGTTTCTGTTCAATCCTTTCAAGGTGTCTGGCCATCTTTTTGGTGTCATGGTGGAACTGGTGTAGCAATCCACTAAAGGTGTCTCGTTTGAACTACTACCAATTATTACTATCTCCTACTACCAATTCATACGCTACTGCTCGTTTTCTTTAAAAACGAGACACCACGAAACATACCATCAGTTTCCAAACTGAAGATGGCAGATCAACATGCCGAAAACGCTCGTAGAGACACCTTTGGTGGATTGCTACACCAGTTCCGCCCTGACACCAACAATATGGCCAGACACCTAGAAAGGATTGAACAGAAACTCCTACGACAGGAATTGTCACTCGAGTTCAATCAAACATATATATATATATATATATATATATATATATATATATATATATATAAAATACTTTTAAACATGAAAGGTATAAAAATAACACAACATTAGCAAATTGTGTGGGGAAATAGAAAATAAATTAAGCAAGGATTCTTTTTTTAAAATGGGAAATGATAAAAATAAAAAAGGTCCTAAATATAAGGAAGGGAATAAAGTCTGTTTATTATGCATGGATGAAAAACTCGCAATAGTATAAAAATGCTTGAGAATTGCTCAATTGAAGAACGGAAGTGTTAAACAAATGTAGACATAGAAAAGCCTGGCTTCTTGTCCAATAAAATTTGAATATATAAAAAATAAAATGGAAAATAGAAATAAATAAGTCTGGTTTGCTGTTGTTGTTTTTATTGTTTTCTTTTTTACGCTTATTCTGTGTGTACTTGTGACAAATTTTGAGAATACAAACAGAATTATCCTGATGAGGTGAAATCTAAGTAGGTAGTTTCTGACTAATTAGGTCCAAATAATTTTGCTCTACTTAGTGGATGGAGTTACTTATTTAGGTATGAAAACTTTCCCAGTGTTTTTGTTATTGGCCATTCACCACGATACCGACGATTATTTACAGACAATATGGGGAATTTGATCTTTTCATTTTTAATATTTTTCTCTGATATCTCTGTACATTTCTTTATATACAAACTGCACTATCTGTTCCTTTTACACTGACAGTTTAGAATATATATATATATAATATATATATATATATATATATATATATATATATATATATATATATATAATTTGCACATAAGGTGTCAAAGAAGTGTCAAGATTTTCGGTACTTTTTAACACACCTTGTATTCTAAAAAATTAACGTGCTATTCATTCTTCATTTTTATCTTGGTAAATACAGCTTTAAAATCTACTTTTTTTAAACCTTGTATTCTGGAAATAATTTACGTTACATTTATTGTTCATTCATATCTTGGTAAATACACCTTCAATCTCGATACGTTTTGACACACCTTATATATATATATATATATATATATATATATATATGGTAAATATTTAGGGAACAATGCAACAGAGACCAGTTTAATATATCTTAAAGTCTTTCTGGGAAATACTTAAACAAATAAACCCCTGGTATTTTACATTCAGCACAAGAAATAATAAAAGGTTCCAGTTCGAGAGAGAAGAGCAACAATTTACATTTGTAAAATTAGACACAAGTCTCATAATAGTCGTAATATTATCATTGTCGCTTATGTCCTTTAAAAATGATATGGCGTTGTGATGGATGAGTCAAGTCAAGGGACTCTCCAAGCATAACTGGGATCGGACCCCTATATCCCTCCCCTAATGCTACCCACACATCGACACTTATTTAAAGCAACTGGTATTCTTAAATAGTCATTCATTCGCTACTAAGTAGGCAGAACGTTGTTGAATGACTGAAGATGAAACAGAAATTGATGCAACCAGTATGTTAAACTGCATTCACTACATACTCATACATACACACACACACACACACACACACACACACATATATATATATATAATATATATATATATATATATATATATATATATATATTAAACTATTTGCGTGTACATATACAGGGTGTCCACGAAGTTCGGGTGCACTTTAAAAAATTTAATTCTTTAAAGTGCACACGGACTTTATGGATACCCTGTATTTGTACATGCATATAAAGATATATCTAGTTACATTTTTTGATAACGAACGGAAAAATAGCTTATTCTCACACACATAAATATATATGAATATATATTAAGCTATTTGTGTATACTTATATTTATATGCTTGTATATACATATAAAAATATATCTAGTTAAATTTGTTTTTTACGTGTGACTAAATCAGTTTGTCCAGAAAATATCCAGTCATTTAATATAATGCATTATATTAAGCTCAGCTTAGCTTGGCATAAGGCCAAGAACATGGAGCAAAAAGTAAAAATCAAAACTCCCTAAAAATTGGCTGCTAACCTGGTTAACCATTACACTATGGTAAGCGTCCCAATCATCTTTATGTTAATGAACGAAAAAAAAATAGCTTATTCACACAGGCACGCATACGCACACACACATACATACGAATACATATTAAGCTATTTATGTATACATACATGTACATGCTTGTGTATATATATATATATATATATATATATATATATATATATATATATAATAGTCACATTTGTTGTTTTATGTGTGACTATATCAGTTTGTCCATTTAATATTACGCATTATATTGATCCCAACTTAGTTTGGCATAAGGTTGATAGCATGGAGCACCCAGTTAAAATCAAATTCACTAACAATGGGCAGCTAGCGTAAGTAAGTTAACCATTACACCATGCTAGGCGCCCAAGTCATTTAATGCTAACGGATGAAATAATAGCTTATTCACACATATACACATGAACACACACACACACACATTAAGCTGTGTGTGTATGCATATATTTATATTTGTATATAAATATAAGAATATATCTAGTTATATTTATTTTTTATTTGTAACTATTTCAGTTTGTCAAAAAAATCCGGCTATTTGAAATTACGCATTATATTAAGCTTATTTTAGTTTGACATAAGGCTAGTAGCAAGGAGCAACCAGTAAAAATCAAACTCCCGCCCAAATCATTTAATGTTAACGAACGGAAAATAGCTTATTCAAACACGCGTGCGCACGCACACTCATGCACACACGCTCACACATATATACGAATGCATATTAAGCTATTTGTGTATATATATATATATATATATATAATATATATATATATATATATAAATAAAAATATTTAAACATTTATTACAAAAATAAAAATCTTTCCTTAATTCCATTGCTGGCTTACCGTCAACGGTTAATATTCATATTGTTTGAATAAGTGAATTCGTCTGATGACGAATTTGGAATATGTCTTTCTTTTTCAAAATCTGTTACAATAAGAGATACATGGATTGTTGACCGAGATATTTGTGGCGGAAATGCTCATATTTGAAACTACAACATACATTTTATTTTTTTGCAACATCAAGGATTTCATATCACAGGACTATGAAATTAAAGAATTAAAATTTTTTTTTTTAAAAAGTCTGTTTTCAAATGCCTTTAAAGTAATAAAGCATTCATCATTCACATCTGATGAGTCGGGAGAGTTAGACACTTTGTCTAAGCTCCCTGAAATAGACTATAATGCTAAATCTCTAAGTCTTTTGTTATTTCTTTACTTATATATTTGCTCTGTGACTCTAACATTAAGAGCACAAATTGAGCTCTCAAACTGCGACAGGTTTTTTAAACAAAACTCTTATGTCGTAAGGAAGATTTCTTCTCTGGACTTTTGGATTATATATATATATATATGTGTGTGTGTGTATATATATATATGATACATCTAGTTACATTTGGAGCCCTGTCTGCTGGGGCTTTAGAATACACTGATTGCACCTCTGCACCCCGATTGGACCAACTGTTGGCCGTGGGTGGCGACCCGTGATGCCTAAGCATGGAACCCAGGTGCCAGAGCAGTTCATGACCTGCAACTCTCTGCTTTTATCCTTACTTAGGCTAGACGAGCGGTTGGAGAGGTTCCTTCCAATCAATCGGCTAGTCATGTAAAGCCTTAGCACCTATATGATTGTCCCAACCCTATTACCCTTATGAAAACCCTCAATACTTTTTATTATTTATGTGCTAGAAGGCTGTGGCAGAGGGTCTTCATGTCCCATGAATGACGTTAAACTCTATCTGATGGTGAATTTCCAGTTCTGGAGGTCTAGAGAATGTGGATCACTCCATCGTCACCATTGTTTCTAGGCCCACTCTGACCTGGAGTGGTAGTACCTGTTAGGGGCCCATCTATAGGTTAAATAGAAAATTTGTTTATGAAAAAAAATTGAGTTTAAATAATTTCCTATCAAACAATCGCTATGAATCTTTCAAACTTTGCCGGCATTAAATGACCCACCGAGGTTTGATATGCCGTAAAACGAAACAAACAAAAACAAACAAAAAATAGATAATTTCTTCAAACTGCAAACAACCTACTGTCAAAATCAAGAAAAATCCTTTAAAAAGACATAATAAATTTTACCATCCCTCACAACCTACCTCTTGAGATAAAATAACCCTGGATGGGTTGACATGCCGTTAAAATCAATCTATCCATTTAATGTTAACGAATGAAGAATAGTTTATTCACACAGACACATATCGAGCTATTTGTGTATACTTATATTTCTGTTTGTATATAAATATAAGAATATATATTACATTTGTTTTTTATTTGTAACTATATCAGTTTGTCCAAAAATATCCGGTCATTTCGTATTACGTATATATTAAGCTCAGTTTAGTATGACATAAGGTCAGTAACATGCTAGCTTGTTCACCCATCCACACATTTGCATGGATATGATTACATGTTCAAAAATATGTGTACTAAACATTAGCAAATACACATAAAAGCATATATATAAATACATTTGTTTACATGTTCCTCAAGAATAGATTCTGGTTTATGCATATACCATTTTGTTGTATGGTCAAAATTATGTTTCTTGTACAATTCCCAGTGGATCACCTTTCCAACCCAGTCGTGTCTAGCCTTGTATTCTCATAGTGCTAGTTTGCTGCATTTGCTTAATACATTGCTGATTGTCTTACACACACTCTGTCCCCGCACACTCTACATTTGCTGTTCTATTGTGTCTTATCAATTTTTGCTTTGATATCATTTGCTTTCA
>CM042137.1:39160327-39177827 GCA_023376005.1 Doryteuthis pealeii | reverse complement strand
ATATATATATATATATATATATATATTATATATATATATATATATATATATATATATATATATATAAACCCTTCCTCACGAGCAGCATGTGACACCAGGTCAATTTCTTAAGCGGAGTTTAACAGATTTTTATTTAGAGTTTTCCTTCTTAAGACTGATTTCCTAGCCAAGCTTAATGAGCCCAGTGTTCCTACATATATATATATATATATATATATATATCTCTATTAAATGGAGATTGTGTGTTTCTGTCTGTAACCGAAACTATATTACTACTCAAGTCACAATTTCCTTAGTTATTTACGCACATTTCTCCATGATTCTATTTCTATTTAAACCTCAATTAATAATAAAACTGTTTGACATTATTAATACTGTTGGCCTTACCTAAATACTAATAACATGCAATTGTATTATTATATATACAACAAAATACCAGTTTTCAGAGTAAACGTAAAGCTAATTTGCATATTGATATTTAAAAAACTGATTTTAATAAAAATGTGCTTGTATTATTGATTTCTAATTGTTTGGTTTTATCTTAATGAATATGAGTAAAAATCTCTTCATAAATCCTAAAAGAAATTCATTAACAAGAAGAAATAACAGTAATTTTATTCTTTACTTCCTATTTTAACTAAATAGTTAAATTAGGAAAATTTAGCATTGAAAAACGGAAGTGATGAAAGAGTAAGTTTCAGTTGTTCTATTTTCCGATTATACCCCCTCTGTTTCGAATCTTTTTATTTGAATTCTTAATAAGTTTCATTAGCCTTTCTGATTTAATCTAATATTTTATTACATTTAAACTTAAATACTTGCACCCGGAGGGTGCATATATTTGCTAGTATTAATAATGAACATTTGTTTACACACATTTATGAATATCCATTCCAAATCTATGCATTTACAATTTCTTGCTTTTTATTTTTGGTTATTTTCTTAACGATAAATGTTTTATGAAGTCAAAATTCGTCGTTCGCTCGCCGGTTAAGGGTTGGGGTAAAATTATTCCAGAGAGCCTTCCCCATTAAGCAGCTCCTGCCCCCCTCATTTCAAAGGGTTAAGGGCTGGGTATGTTGCCCGGTGCCTAAGACGCCATTAAAGGGGGATACCGACGAAACTAACCAATTTTAGTGCCCGCTCTGTGCAAATCAAGATTCGTGTGGGGTATCCTCGACGCACACACTAAACGAAAATAGTGTCACATTTTGGCCTCATGGGGAGCAAATAAATACACCTGGCGTTCGGGGAGCCAAATATATACACAAGACGCAGTGAACTTGGTGAGTGTGATTTTAGGTTAGTAAGCATCTAGCGAGAATCAAACTCGCTATTCAGCTGTAATGGATCTGCGACACTAACTTGTTAACCATTATACCATGATGGGACGCTATTTTTCACCTAACCTGTTTGCCACGCGTAGGATTTGACACAAGATCTCAAGTATGAAACCTCCAGCGAGGACCGAACCCGATATTCAGTAGTAATGGATCTGCGAGACTAGCTTGGTAACCATTACAGCACGTTGGGAAAATGTTATTCAGTAGCTAACAGGACATAGACAACAGTCATCGGGCCTAATTCATGTGGGTCATCGTAAACTGACCATTGTTTTATGGAACTTAATGAGGTTTAATTTCACCTTTCAAGGACCGGATACGAAATGTCATTTCATACAATTCAACTACGGGTCATCCATATGGTTGGCATCTTCCGACGTTTGTCTCAATAAACCTCTCACTCTCAGTTTTGCCTTTTAAATACTAGTAAGGCGATCTTCTGTGTAACTGTATATCAGGAAATTTTATTATAATTATCAATAATAAAAACAGATTAAAAGAAGTATTCTTTCTTTCTTACTTCTCTTTCCTGTACCCTATCTCTCTCTATTTATATTTATATATATATATATATATAATATATATATAGATATATAGATATATGCGTGTGTGTGTATTCTCGTTCTCCCTCTACCCCTCACACGCACATACACACACATTCCCTCTCCACCGACAGAGGGATAACCCCTCCCCCTTCAAAAAAAAGGCAGTCCTGTGTATGATACTAAACTGCATCTGTTGGTGAGACTTCAGTTTCGAGATTTTGAGGAATGTAGATACCCATTCATTGCCAACTCTTCTCTCTCTCTCTCTCTCTCTCTCTCTCTCTCTCTTCTCTCTCTCTCTCTCTCTCTCTCTCTCTCTCTCTCTCTCTCTCTCTCTCTCAGAAAAGGAAAACTCTAAATTCAAACCAACTATACTTTAAAAATTGACTGTGTTGCATCCTGCTCGTGGTGGAGGGGTTGGGTAAATACATACTTATGATTTCTATTTTTGGGGGTGTCCTTAGAGTAAAGGTTATCGTCGTAGGAAATGGACACGCTGACATGAGTTCAAATCCTCGACGAGATCGGATGTATTTCACATAGCCCTTGGAAAAGTATGCATTGAACTATTCTCCCTCCAGCTGTGGGTAAATAATAGGGCACACTTGGCTCTTTAGCGTTGGTTAGGCAACTGATCGAGGAGAATGGAAACTGAATTCAAATTAGTTAAACTCTGCTTGAAAATTGAACTTGTGTTACACCTTGCTCGTGTGGAGGGGTTGAGAAATACATATAATATCTATTATTTACTTATGTAAGTCTGATAAGGATTGAAGACATGTCTGTCTTGAAAATTAGGTGTCAAAATTATCTTGTCTTTATATTATCTAGATTTTTCGGACAGTTGTCCTCATCTTTATTGTTGAAGGTTCCTGAGTTCGATAAGAAACACCTAAAGAAGGCTGAAGGGTATATAGGCCGAAACAGTATATATCACAATAAAGATGAGGACAACAGTCCGAAAAATATTTTTAAAATACGAATTATCAAGCCTTATCTAAAATATTCAAATGAATAATTGTTAATAATTTTGATGTTCCGGCATGTTCTAATCATTATTGTGGTATGTATAAACAATGTTCAGCCCGCTGTATCCAGGTGTTCCCTGTTTACCTTAGACTAAAGTCATCATCAGACAATAAACTGGAGTTCAAGCGTGGTTTAGGAACTTTAATATCGTTACAACTAGTTCAAGGCGCTCCAAAGAATATAAAATTCCATTATTGACAGAAATGTGATTAATATATTGGCTAGAAACAGCGGCCTGAACGTTGTTTATACATGCCACAATTGAAATGAGGACAACAGTTCGAAACATCAGAACTATCAACATAATTCATCATCAAGCCTCATCTTAAAAATATGGACAAATAAATAATTAGGTTGATTTTATCTCTCTGAATTTCTGAGATGAGGCTTGATAATTTGTATTTGGATTATTCGGGCTATTGTCTTCATCTTCATTTTTTTTTTTTTTTGCTTTGTTTAATTTGTTTTTTTGTTGTTTTTTTTTCATCTAGACTCGGCCCCACAGCTGAAATATGTACAATTCTTAGTCATACAACATGCTCAAACATTTTGTATATAAGAATAAAGGAGAGGGCAACAATCCGAAAAAATATAAATGCAAATTATCAAGCCTCATCTAAAAAATTCAAAGAAATAATTGTTTTTTGTTAGTATTTTTCATTGCAAGTTGTTTGATTCTTTTTGGCGGGGTGCAGTTTGTTTCTTTTTTAGTTTTTTTTGTTTTTTTTTTGTTTACTTTACGGGAGGTTTGTTCTTTGTTTTTGTTTTGTTTTGTTTTGGTTTTGTTTGTTTTTTCATCTTTATTCAGATATTGGGTATCAGCCTCACAGGTGAAATAAGTATTATTCTTAGTCATACAACAGACTCAAAGGTAGATAGATATGAACAACGAGGGTGATATATGAATATATATATACTTACCCCTACCACCCCCAAAAAAAAACTGACCTTAAGGTACTGCTGCTTATCTGATACACAAATGCAAAATATGCCGTATTCCTAATCTCATCTCATTTTTCAGGAACATCGATAGTAGTAGGATTGGGATCATTACTACTCGCATAAATCCCCAAATGGGTTAGAAGGGGCTCCTTAACCTTGGTCGGTAACCCATCTAAGTCGAGGAAAAGTCCGACACAAAACCTCTGCTGCCTTTCAAGGAAAGGCCAGGGGAGTAAATCCCGAAAACAAATCAGGAGCCGGATTCCCTAAGGTGGTGTGATGCTGAAATCTAGTGCTACCCATTACTCCTGCGATACAACCGTTGCCAAACTGCATTGGTTCCTTACCTTTCCTTTGGATCACAGTGGTAATGTGGAGAGGGGGGCTTTTCTGCAAGGGAAACAGCTCATCCTCCATATAAACCTGCCCAGGCTATGTAGTTAAAAAAAAAACACTTTGACAATACTCCATCGTCTTTCGTAGACGGAAGGCTGCCAACCATATATATATATATATATATATATATATATATATATATAATGTTGTTCTAGTTCCAACGGGAGAAAATTCAATATTTTATTTAAAAAAAGAAGGTCCGCAAAATGTATTATGTTCTCAGAAAACTTTTTAAATTCTTTTTATCTTACATATGCGACACGTGTTTCTGATCTGTTGTCTTCAGGCATTGAATTATTATTTTGGCAGAA
This sequence comes from Doryteuthis pealeii, assembly GCA_023376005.1. NCBI lineage: Eukaryota > Metazoa > Mollusca > Cephalopoda > Myopsida > Loliginidae > Doryteuthis > Doryteuthis pealeii. Next base: position 39,173,261 of record CM042137.1, on the reverse strand, counting down.
TATGTCCGATATTTGATAGGTTGTGTGTGTTTCAACTTTTCTATTATAATAGAAAAGTTGCTGAAACACACACAACCTATCAAATATCGGACATATTCTGCCAAAATAATAATTCAATGCCTGAAGAAGAAAACAGATCAGAAACACGTGTCGCATATGTAAGATAAAAAGAATTTTTTTAATTTTTCTGAGAACATAATACATTTTGCGGACCTTTTTTTTATAACATATATATATATATATATATATAAGATGTACTGGTGTTTATAGGATAAAAAAGATTACGTGACCAATAAAATGCAAACTGAACTCTTGGCGGTTTACGTGGGAGGAGTATCGCAAAATACGCGCGCGCATATGCGTGTGAGTGTGCGTGTTTTATGCGTGTGTGTGTGTGTGTGTGTGTGTGTGTATGATCATGGGAAAACCTTTTATTATTTATATATACTTAAACATTTCTTTACTCTTTACCCTCCCACGTGCTTGCCCGTATACATCTGTGTAAACATTACTTTCATGTGTGTATATAAACATTTTCGAGTATAAAACTCAAGTTCTTTAATATATGTATTTGCATAGAAAAACACTAGGGCGTTATTACAAACATGATGTACCTAAATATGTATATGTACATATATATGTATATGCACTTTATAAAGGTTAGTAATATACCGTGGGTATTGCGGTACTTACCTTATTAAAAACATTATGTTGTACCTACATATATATAGTTATTTACTAAGCTTATCTTAGATGTGGCACAAGGCCAGAAGCATGGGGTGCCCAATGAGAATCGAACTCATTAACAATGGTCAGTGAATCTTACTTGCTAACCATTACACCACGTCAGATGCCCGTACTTACATATGTGTGTGTGAACATGTACATATGTAAATTTTTTTTTCTTACAGAAATATATATGTAAATATGTATATATATATACACGCACTTATATATATGAATATATATATATAACCCACACCACACACATATATATAACCCACACAAACCCACATATACATATATATGTATATACCCCCCCACACACACACACATATATATATATATATATATATATATATATATATATCAATGTGTATAGTTGGCACAACTACACTTGAATAGGCAGGAGTGAACCAGCGTACAGTATTAGGTAAGTGCTTATTATCTGTGATAGCGTTAATAAATAAATATATATTTTAGTATATATTCATTTCCATGGAAACAAGTCTGCTACCATTGGTTTCATGCTATGTAAGCTTAATTGTTTAAGCGGAACAATCGTCGGGCAGCGAATATTTTTTGAAAAATATATAAAAACATATAAAGGTTTGTAATATAGCGTGGGTGTTGCAGTTTTTGTTTAAATGCTTATATTATCTAAACTCGGGCAATTGTGTTTTTGCATAAATGTAGAACGACCAAACTGTGTAATGTAAGATATTTCCGCTACAAGATAGTTGGACTCGTCCAATGTAACACATACAGATACAAATACGCGAGATTATTCGTAATCGAGTCACTACTAATCGAGTAGCTAATTATACTGTTGAACTGTGCGTTGACTATATATACATATATGAGTGTTCCTTAATCGTCCGAGCGTTATCACACAACACCCTCTGGTTAAAAATCAGATCGTCCAAGATGAAATGCAAAAGTATAAATCCTGACTATCTGGTGTTGTTTATCCGCCGAATTCTTATTTCCTATGAATTGTCACCTCGGCTGAATAATGGAATATAAAGAAAGGGAAGAAAAAGGACATGCTACACAGAAAAATATGAGAAAGAAAGAGAATAGGGTAAATATTGAAAGAGGGCTAAGCGCGCGGAAGTCATAACGCTAATCTGTTTCAATCAAACATAATGAAAAGAAAGAAAAAAGTAAGAGAGTTAAATCAAGATTATTATACTTTTTACATATTGAATTATTTCACAATAGCTCTAAAGTAAACGCGTTCTAATAATTAGATTATCATATTGGGTTGTATATATATATGTCTTGCTAGTTATTTATATTCCCGTACAAAAAGTAATAAACCTTTTCCAGATGTTCTATATTAATTGATTAATCCAGTCACAACAAAAACACACATGGATTTTATCGACCCTTTTAAATTTAACGGCATGTCTATACAACTAGGATTATTTCATCCCTCGTTCTGAATCTATGGGCCATTACTCCCAGGTCCTTTCTGATGCGAAGAGATAGTACTCGTCATAATTCACCAGTGGGTCAAGAAGATCTTGTTTGAAAATTATTAGTATTGGATGGGAATATGTGAAGTCATATAACTGTATGCAAACAAATGACTATTATTAACTCTTTGCCTGCTTTAAACCGCTTACAGCGTATTTCCCACCACTGTGCATTCCACACCCAAGCAAAGTACAAAACTGATGGTTAGTTCATTATAAGTGAGCAGACGGGCTCAGATTACAATAAGACTTTATTTGAATAAAATGAGTTTTGATGTGAATAGATAGTTTACTTTGAAATATCCCATCATAGAGGTACAAAAAACCAAGAATTTTTGTACAGCTGCGGAGCAAAGAGTTAAATAGAAATAGTTACTTGAAACAATATAATTGTGTATAAATATTAGATAGTAATGCTTGAAATCATCTGTTTGCAAACAAATTATTATAGACAAATAAAATACAATTTAAAAAATACAATGGAATATTGCAAATTGTTATGATTATTTTTGCATTATTTGGATTTTTCGGGCTGTTGTCCTCATCTTTATTGTTATATATACAACGTTTCGGTCGATGTGCTCACCGGCCTTCTTCGGGTGTTTCTTGTCGAACTCATTAACCTTCTCTTTGAACTTGCACCATGTGTCCAACTGGACACATAGTTCAGTTGGACACATAGCGCGAACGGATATAAGGGTTGAGTTAATACAGTTCTAAGTGACAATCATTTGTAGGTTTCGGGTTCAATCCTGGCCTAGGACGATAATAACATAGAAAACTTAACATAGCTTAACACTTGTACCCGGTCATGGTTAACGGAATGAAAACGGTCTATCCCGGTGGATTGAATAAAGGGTTCGGTTCGAAGTTCTGTGAAGGCTCCCGAATTCAACAAGAAGGTTCCCGACTTCAACAAGAAACACCTGAAAACGGCCAGAGGGCACATTGGCCAAAACATTGTGTAACAATAAAGATGAGGACAACAGTCCGAAAAATCCATATAATACAAATTATCAAGCCTCATCTCAAAAATTCAGACAAATAGTTATTATAATGGAGATTGTGTGCTTTTTTGTCTGTAACCGAAACTATATCACTACTCAAGTTACAATTCCCTTAGTTATTGACATCACATTCTCAATAATTTTATTTGTAATTTAACCTCTATCATTAATAAAATTGTTTTACATTACTAATACTGTTAACCATATCTACATACTAACAACATACAATTATGCTTATATATACAACAAGATAGCGGTTTACAGTGTGAATGGGAAGGCTAATTGCATATTGATATAAAAAATCAAATTTAATAAATATGTGCTTAGTATTATTGATTTCTAACTGTTTGGTTTTATTTTAATGATTATAAGCAAAAACTCTTCAATGAATCTTAAATAAAATCCATTAACAAGGAAAAATAATTGTCATTTTATTCTTTACTTCCTCTTTTAACTAAATACTTAAATTAGAAAAAATAACAATGAAAGACGAGAGTGATGGAAGAGTAAGTTTCAGTTGTTCTATATTTCGATTATACCCACCTCTGTTTCAAATCTTTTTATCTGTATTCTTATTTAGTTTCATTAGCCTTTCTAATTTAATATGATATTTCATTACATTAAAACTTAAATACTTGCACCCGGAGGGTGCATATATTTGCTAGTAGTTATTATAATCTAACGTATACAAATTAATCGAATTTTGGCATTAAATGACCCATAAAGGTTGATATGCCGTTATACAAACCAAATCAAGCCTTTCGGATCATGTGAATACATCTATATCAATAGAATTTAAGGATCTACACAATAGTGTAAAACAAGGGTTTTTATTGAGATGTAAATCTTATATTTCCCTAGATTATTAAGATCGAATAAATAATCATTTATTTTCCCACAGTTACATGGTATCAAGTATTCATATCTACTACTAATAGTTTACACACAATATCAAATTAGCCTAATTTGTATTTATAAGTCTTTGCTTAATACACAAGCCGTGAGGTTGTTTTCCGTGTCTGTTGTCCCTAAGTGGTCTCTCATCTAATTACGGAACCGGCTTATCGTTGCTTAACTGCGATGATTTAACAAGAACTTGTGCTTTCAGTATGATCTGACCATATGTGATAAAAGAAAATTGTTTAATCATGCATTACCAACAACGTCATAATTCCCTTAGTTATTTACATTATATTCTCAATGATTATTAAATAATCCTTATTTAATCTTAATTAGCATCTTATTAACAATGTCTCTATAAAGGTCTATCTTAGAATTGCCTCAAAACAGCATCATTAATGTGTTTAAAATCCTGCAATGTTATATATAATTAAAAAATAAATGTTTACATAGTATATGGTGTGGTTAATTTACAAACCGTGTTTAATAAATGATTACTTGGTGTTATTGATTTCTAATATTATTATATATCAATAATTTGAAAGCAATTACAATGCACATAAAAAATAAAAACAAAAAGATGTTATTTTTGTCTTATTGATTTCAAAGTAGAACTTTATCTTTAGAGACGAATTCAAGAAAATTGAATTCGTCTCTGAAGATAAAGTTCTACTTTGAAATCGATAAGACAAAAATAACATCTTTTTGTTTTTATTTTTTATGTGCATTGTAATTGCTTTCAAATTATTAATATATTATAACATACTTAACAATGCTTCAAGCAAATTACCAATTACTAATATTATTGTTTTATTCTCTAACGTATTAAAAGTAATCCTATGTATAATTTTATATTGAAATCAATTAGAAAAAATAAGTAATTTTTGGGTTCCTATTTAATTTCATTAGTTTTTCTAACTCAATATAATATTTTTATACTAAAACTTAAATACTTGTGCCCAGAGGGGCGCATCTTTTTGCTAGCATATATAGATGGTGCCAATACCAGTGAAGTGTCGATAACTTACATTTTTGAAAGAAAAATTTCCTACAATTATTTTTTTTAATTACTGCTAATTCATTATTTGGCATTCTATGCCAAATAGGAGTATCTAAATACTTTCGCTAAATTCGTTTTTTATTGGGAAGGGGGATATTTTACAAGGGCCGGGTTACCTCAGTCGGTAGAGCGTTCGGCTAGAAACCACAAGGTTCCTAATTCGATACCGGTCCCCGCCAACTCAGCGTATGAGTAGCACAGGGATCTGTGCGGTAAAGTAAGGAGCTGATGGTAGGTGTGTCGCTCCACCTCAGAAGCTAAAACAATCTCCTTGGTCTAGCACTATTGAAAAGGGGATAGACTCCCTCGCTGACTGGCTGATACCGACTTTAGGCCGTCCCGTCGACTTTACTTTTTACTTAAATTTAATGTGCTCAAAAACGGTGACCAAAATCACACACTCAACTAGTTTCGACCTGAAATAATTGCCCGGCGAAAATTTTTTGTGAGGAAAAGTTTTTTAGAAAGTATTTTTTAAAAGTTTTTTAAAATAATGATATGCTATAAAAGAAGCGACAAAAATGGGTACGTAGCATATTCATACTGGTATGCATACTGTCACTAGGCACATCGAGCTCTCCCTACGGTTTACCTGTATCACTACGGTTAATCTACGCATGGAATGATCTTCATTACCACACACACACACACATATATATATATATATATATATATATATATATATATATATATATATATATATATGCCCTCTGCATCAAAAGTGAATTAAGTTTGCATACAATCCTTAAGTATCTTCATTCTATTAAGATTTGTAGTAATAATATTATACAATTAAATATTACTGTTCAACATGTCTAGCAATCTGTCTCCTATTACCATGTCTCATATATATATATATATATATATATATATATATATATATATATATATATATATATATAATGCGTGTGTGTGTGAAATATGTACGCATAGACATACCCCACATGTACGCATGATAAACAACAAAACATTTTTTATTTAGACACAATTCTATTTTTTATTATTATTATTATTATTATTATTATTATTTCTTCTCTTGTCTAATAAGCCCTTCCATCCCCGTCTCGTCTAAAAATCCTTCCCTCATCATTTCGCTCCCCTACAATCCATCGTAGAGTTAACACCCGTCAAAATAGCAGGCACCCCGGGGCGCCCAGACTTATGCTGCAGTAACGAAAGAGAAGCACAACAGTTTTAGATAAATATGACTTTAAAAAGACGAATAATTATTCTCGATGGCCTCGACTGCTGAAAAAATATTTGGATTATTCCCTTTTCAACACGTAAAGGGGTAATTTGGTGGCCAGATATCAAAAGCGGCCGATAACTCGGTGATTACCGCCACAGTTCAGTGACGTCGCTCGTGAACATTGAGCCGACCGAGTCACATATGGTCCTGGCTTGGGGGTTCTATCGCTGCAAAACACCCACACGGAGCCTTATCCGAACGGCCTACCCTGATAAAAAAAAAACTCGAAAACCCCTATAGAATACCAAAGTCCCTCTCTCTCTCTCTCTCTCTCTCTCTCTCTCTATATATATATATATATATATATATATATATATATATATATATTATATATATATATATATATATATATTATCCAATTGCTACTTTAACTTTTTGTCTCAGTGGCACTATAAATTATCCAAATTATCTTTGTCTATATATATATATATCCAAATTCTCTCTCTCTCCACACACACACACACACATACACACACACACACACATATATATATATATATATATATATATATATATTATAGTATCCAATTGCCGATTTAACGTTTCCGTTGTAGTGACATTAGTAAGCTATCAAAAAGTGCTCAATATATAAAAACAGAGAGCAATAGTAATATTAGTAATAGTGAAAATGAGTTATGGGTCTACCATGAGTTCGATCTCAAATATATCATCTGGACCCTACCTTATACCTAACTGTCAATGTCCTTTCTTAGTAAAGAGTTTACCATAGGAACGATATCGACTTAAGTATAAGACTGTGTCCTGATGAGATAATTGAGATCGAAACCAAGTATTAACTATATATATAAATAATATCTTGTGCATAGACGAGAATCTGAGTCACGTTGAATCTGCATTTGCGCTATCCTAACTTCTATATATTTTTATCACTGGCTTTGAGCACGCTTTGGGTATAATTATCAATATTATATAAATATAATTAATATCAATATCATTGAGCAAAAAGGGAATACTTCCTCACTGTTTGGCTGATACCAACGCGCGCACACACACACACACGTTTGTGTGTCTGTCTGCATGTCTGTGTGTAAACCAAGTTTTATATATTCAAATAACATGTCTACATCTGAATATAAGGCATAAGTGATTTTATTAAAATATAAAATCAATGCATATATATATATATATATATATATATATATATATATATATATATATATATATATATATATAGCGTATTGAAACTATCGCGTACGAGTTCAAAAGATAGATATCTGATCATATTTTATTATGATATTGTATTGTTTTTCAGAATTAGAATATATTTCTATTTTATAAATTTCATTTAGAACAATGCAAAACATTTTTATTAGATTCTAAACTGGTCTGAAAGAAGGAAAACTCTGAATTCAAATCTAAGGAGCTCTCTTCTTGTTAGTCAAAAACTGCTTTGAGAGCTCCTCCTACCCCCCCCCAAAAAAAAAACAACCACTCCCCTCCCCCAACTCCCCAGAAATAATTAGTCTGAAATATTGTATTGTTTTTCAGAATTAGAATACATTTTTATTCTATAGATTTCATTTAGAACAATGCAAAATATGTTTATTAGATTCTAAACTTAAGACTTTTGGTGCATTTTGTTTTTATAAATTTGTCCATGCAACTTAAATGTCATCTAAATTTTGGACGTACACGGAACATTTGACCTACGCATGCGTATTTCATTTAATTCCATTAAACATTTAATGACATTAATTTACATATTTTCAAAATCTAAAGGACAGTGTATTTTTTTAGGATTATAATAGTACAATCTTTTTTGTAGGAAAAAGGATTGTACGTAAATAAAATTGTCGGCCTTTTGAGAAAATAGAGGACAATGAACTTTCGTATTGTTTCTCTGTTTCTTTTCCTGTCCATCATTTTGACATTTGTATTCAAACAGGGATTCTTCACAATTTCTAGTTGGCCTTGGAGACACACCATCTTCATAAACAAACATATGGAGACGAACGTATACTTACATTTACACTCACACACACTGTCTTATATGCAAATGCATAATCATACTCTTTTCCCAATACTTACACACACGCGCACACACACACACACTTCTGTTTTATGCTCTCTCAAATGAGTACTCGAAACTGAGACTAACAAATGTTTCCATACTATTTACGATTTCATATTTTGCTGTGTCAACACACTCATAGGTTTACAAAATACACACACAAAACACACACATTCACACAAAGGTGTACGGGTTTTCGCGTATGCTTCACTTGTTTGTTATACAAATAAAGATTTAAAAATACAAATAATAGGTTTTTTGAAGCATAAATAACTATACGTGTAGATGTTTAAACTAGACTAATGTATAAAAAAATAAGTGACTTACCAGTCGTGTTAGAATTGATATAGTAAGTGATATTGAACTCGGGAGCTTTATAGTAATTGTTATATTGCCCGTTAAGGCAGATGTCTTTTTTTTTTTGTAGTTAAGGGATTTTTATTGGAAGGTGGTTTATATCTTTAAAATATTTTTTTAAATATTTATTAAGGAGGATTACTAAGGAATTAAAATTTTAACTAAAATTGTGGCGAGTCGTAGGTAAATTGTATATTTGATTTTTTTTGTATGTAAAGTATTGAGGGGGGTTGGTATAAGTTGTGTTTTATGTAGGATTCGTTCCGGTAGGACCTTCATCAGATAATGACCATGGGGTCAAACGTGGTTTCGGAGCCTTAGCGTTATTACCATTACCCAAGGCCCCCAAGCAGTATATTATATACCACCAGGTATGAGCTCTCTAATTGGTAATTCAAATTAACTCTCACTACTAAGCATATAAGCAATGATCGTTTCCTCGAAAATTTGATCTCTCTGTGACCGTAAAATACATAAACAAACCTATGTACTTAATAGTTTAAAAACACCAGTCCCGCTACAGCTGTCAATGGACGAGGGAATAAGATATCAGGCTGCCAAACGGTCAGTCTGAGTTCGACCCTAGCCAAAGATAGTTGTGTCTATATATATATATATATATATATATATATATATATATATATATATATAGAGTAAGAAAAGGTGGAATGAAAACATCACACAATGCTGTTAAAGAAGAAAACAATTTATAATATAATCATAGCTGATATTGATCAATATTTCGATTTTACAAAAATCATCATCAGAGCTCATTCACTCCCGTAGTTGTTTGGGTCGGAGAGGAAAGTCAAAATGAGTTTACAAAACAAAAACCTTAATACTGCAAAAAACGAAAGACGTTACAATATTCACCAACGTGGGCATTTCGCGCCATATATATGTCGGTCATGTTCCATGTATATCTTTTGTCAATAAATGTAGCGAATTTTTGAGATGTTGGCAACAAGGCGAAAACAATTTAAACGGAAGGGGATGGGTGTTAAGAAATGTGACGGTTGGAATTCAAAAGACTTTTATTAAAGGATTTTTTTACGATTAAATGTTTTATTATTTAAATTTTATTTTTAAGTTCTGTGATTCATAAATGATTAGATATTTACTGTAATTAGTTTTATATATAAAGTGAAAAAGTTATGAGCGGAATATGTTAATATTTTAGAAAAGGAGTTTTTATATATTTTTATTTTACGATTAATTATTTGTAAATTTCTAATTATTATTATTATTAAGTTCTGTATTTAATAAATGATTAAATATTTATTGTGTTTGTTTTATATATAAAGTAAAAAGGTTATGGGCGGAATTGGTTATTATTTTAGATAATGTTAAGCGATTTGGATCTAATGTAAGGTATTATTTTAAACCGAAAACAAAAACAAAATAAAACGGAAAAAATCTTATTCATAAAACAAAACAATAAACCAAAATTTAATTTAATGGGATGTAAATAACGGAAAAAGTTATGTGAAGGGGATTTTATGGTTTCTGATAATAAGAGTCGCTAGATAAGGGGATATATTAAAGAAACCTTGTCTTTGGGGTATATATATATAGTGTACCATATATATATATATATATATATATATATATATATATAGTGTACCACTTCTTTGCAGAAGAAGGCCATCTCATTAATATGAGTACCTGAGAGTTGCTCTTCAGGCCAAGTACATCTTTGAAAGCCCTGTTGCATGTTCGACAAATGAATTAACTGTCATTTACATTGCTTTCCCCCTCCCCATTCGCAACCGCATATGACCTCAAACCTACCGCAGACCCCGCACATCTCATCACAGTATCAACCCGAAATACCTGTAACAAGTCTTCGATAATTTGCTCTCATGTGATCTCGTATGACTAACGAGTCTGGTTTTGGACAAACAAACCCTACCATATATATTACTAGAAGCGGCTACCCAGCGTCACCTGGGTAGAGAAGGTGGGGAAAAACCCTTGTGTATTGATTTATTTACTTTTGAGAATTACAAATGCTGGACATTTTTAAGTAGAATTTCAATACTATTTCTATGTATATTTTAATTTTTAGATATATTCAAATATAAACCAAACCTTCATAATTTTTGCAGAAAAATTAGGAACCGGTGATAGTGAATGTGTATATATATCTAATTTTTTCGTTAATTGTTTTATTTTCTTTGTTTCTTCCGGACATACATGCATACACACCCTACCCTTTGTATATTTACTAGAAGCGACAACCCTAAATTAAAAACCTAATTAGGAATACATAATTAAATACAAATAACTATTTTAATCAGATAAATAATTCTCTAACTTTTTTTGAAGTTTACAAATTTAAATTATGTACGATTAGTCACGTCTTGCAGAATCATGGCTTCCCATTGATATATATATATATATATATATATATATATATATATATATACCCGTGTTACTTAATTGTACGACTGTTATCATCTTGCAACACCCTGTGGTTATAAAGGAGACCGTCCAAATCATCCAAGATGAAATGTAAAAATGTAAATCCTGATTATCTGGTGTTGCTTATCTCCTAATTTCTTATGAGTGTCGTCACCTCAGCAAAATAATGGCCCATTCCGTTTTTATTATAAAGAAAGGGAAGAAAAAGTACATGCTATACACAAAAAATATAAGAGTATGGGGGAAAGATAGAGGGGTGATCGCGCGGAAGCGATAACACTAATGTGTTTCAATCAAAACTGATGAAAAGGAGAGATAGAAAAAAGACTCATAGTTAAATCAAAATGATTATATTTTTTCCATATTGAACTATCTAGCAATAGCTCTTAAGTAAACATATCAAACGGTGTAATAATTGTTATACTGTGGTATATCCAAAGATCCTGCTAGTCTAATTAAATACTATTTAAATCAGACAAATAATTCATCTTTTTTCCATCTCCTTACGTTAAAACCTTTTCCTGTCGGCATATACACACACGCATATATATATATATATATATATATATATATATATATATATATATATATATGTGTGTGTGTGTGCATATACACCGATTGCACTTCAGCAGAGGGGTAGAATCTTGATGGCTGAGCATTCCATGAGTTGCAACATTCAACTTTGGCCCTTACTTGTGCTAGACGGGCGATCGGAGACACATCCCACCCACCCCCCACCCCCGATATGACGTTATAACAGCATCTAATAGTTAAGTTCCAATTCTGGAGCTCTGGGGAGTATGGAATACCTCTTCATCGCTATTATTCCCAGGTCCACTCTAACTCGCAATGTTAGTACTTGTTAGGGTCCCGTCTATGGGTTACATAGAAAAAAATTATTTAAAAAATGTGTTTAAAAATTAAGTTTTAAAATATTTTGTATACCTATCAAGCGTGAATAGAACAAAACATTTTTGGTATAAAACAGGGGTTGACATACAGTAAAACTCCAACGAACAAAAATAACTACTTTAGTCAAAAAATAATTCGTTAACTTTTTCTTGTTTATTGTTGGGGAGCTCCTCTTGATGGTATTCATCTTTTTCCCATGAATAACAAAAAAAAAAGTCCTTACGTTAAAATCTTCTCCTGGCTCCAACAAATATACACACCATATTTGGCAGTTCTACGTCAAACCGTTTCGTCATCGAGCAATGACAGAGAAAACTCTTCCCATTTATTAACATAAATAATTTCTTGTAATTTTTTTGTCACTGTAATTGCTTGATATTTATAAATGTCTGTGTCAGCGAGCACGTGCATCTCAACAATCTCTTTCTACGTTCCTGTCTGTTGCCGGCATGAATTAATTTCTACGCATGCGTGAAAGTCCCTAAAATGCACCTCTATGTGCTCATATACTTGTATGCACAAAATATTCATGTGCTTATGTGTGAACGGATTGCAAAATGGATATAGTCGAAATCCTCTATGTGGGTTTGGATTTGTCTGTGCATACACACACACACACATATATATATATATATATATATATATATATATATATATATATATATATATATATATGCATATATATATATATATATACACACATATATATATATGCATATACACACGCGCACATATATATATATGCATATACACACGCGCACATATATATGTGCATATGCATACACACACATT
>CM042137.1:39155327-39157827 GCA_023376005.1 Doryteuthis pealeii | reverse complement strand
TGATATCTCGAAACACGTATCTGTGGATTACTTATTTATTATATATATTTATATGTTAAGAGTAAGGAAATTAATCCGACGGTATAAGTATAGATAAAAGGATATGAAAACCCACAATGCTGTTAAAATGATATAAAATATTTTCATTTTAACAGCATTGTGTTTTCATATCCTTTTATCTATCTATCTATCTATCTATCTATCTCTCTCTCTCTCTATCTCTATCTATATATATATATATATATATATATATATATATATATATATATATATATAGTGTATGTGTGTTTGTATATTTAAGTTAAGGTACTTAAGTAGCAAAAGTCCACCGATCACAATAACGTTTAGCACACACGCAATTTGCCACTATTATTGATCTTTTGAGCAGTGAGTAACCAGTTACTGTCTCAGTTGTGACAAAATAAAAAGGGAACAGCGGATTGGTCGTTTTTGACTTCTGGATCAAACATGTTGAAAGGTAGGCGTTCGCAATGAACACCGTTCGGTTCAAGATAACAGATAAGAATTTCCAACGCTAGCTAATTTGGCCGAGAACGTAAATATATGAATCCAAGAAACTCGGTATTTCACCCAATAAAAAAATCCAAAACAGTCGTTCTAATTCACTGCTAGTACAAATATATAGATTTTTTTTAGAATTTTTAACTTTTTCAATCTCTAGCAACAAGTTCTGCTTGTAAAAATTAAAATAATTGTTGCCTCACAATCTCTTTCACTACTTAATAAGTTTTACGCAAAAAGCAAAATACAATTATCAGACGGTAGCTTGTGGTAAAAAAAAATAAATTAAAACAAAACAATCTTTTTAATTAAAAAAATAATTCTGTCTCCTTATTATGCTTTTTTTTTGCTTTTTTTTTTTCTGTTTTTGTTTTGTGGTTTTGTGCCATTAATAATTTTTAAAAAGTAATTGTGAGGTAAATTATTTTCGTTTATATATATATATATATATATATATATATATATATTTCAGCTGTTAAAATAATATACAAGTCCACAGCGTAATTTGAAGAAAGATGTTAGAGTTCCAAAATTACTTGTGGTGTTGATAAGTCCGTAGAGTTTTAGATGAAAGTCTTCAAGGTGTAAAATTCCAGATATATTGTTTTTTCATTTGACAAATTTTTTAAAATAGATGGAAATTAATCCGACAGTATGAAATTTAACATTTCGAAAAAAACAAATGATGTTTGTTATGTAAATGCTGACAGAAATCTGTTTCGACCAAATCGATAAAAATCGATAAACTGGTCTTCATCACGAGCAACATAGACGGGAAAAAGAAAGGTATCCGTTAAAAGACTGTTTACAAAAACGAACGCTGTATTCAACCGCTGAAAATTTCAAAAAATGCGTGTTCTGTTTTAAAAATAATTTTTTTATTTTTTATTTTTTAAAAATCAGAAGCATTTTAGTTTATAGTAAAACTCAAAAGAGTTTGTTGTAAAAATTATATAAAAAATGTAAAGTTGGTATCAAAATTACATTTTATATATATATATATATATATATATATATATATTGGAGGATATGTGCTTAATTGAAGCCATACCCAATTTTGAAAATTAATTAGTTAATAATTAATGAATTTAGGCTGGCATATATGTTCAAATGTAAGGCTAAACAAATCGAGAAAATGTCAATCCCTGAATGTACATTTCGACCTATTAGGCCTCATCAGCAAGGTTATAGACATGGGAGGCTGCTCCGTGTGTGACTCGAAACCTCGACTGTCAAGCCTGGCAGGCGAAGTCTCTAACCTTTACACTAGCTTGCCATTCCCACATTCTTCGTTCGTTTTGAAACTTATTTATATTCCACTTTTTATTGACTTGCTACACGACAGTATTTTCTCGATTTGTTTAGCCTTACATTTGAACATATATGCCCGCCTAAATTCATTAATTATCAACTAATTAATTTTCAAAATTAGATATGATTTCAATTAAGCACATATACCCAAAAATTGTCGGCTTAAAGCCATATAAAAAATAAACACATTTGTTTGTTTACTTAACCTCATATATATATATATATAGGAAGGTCCGCAAAATGTATTTTGTTCTCAGAAAAAATTTAAAGAATTAAAAAAAATTTTCTGAGAACAAAATACATTTTGCAGACCTTCCTTTTTTTTTTATAAAATATTGAATTTCTCCCGTTGGAACCAGAACAACATTTTATATATATATATATATATATATATATATATATATAATCTAAAAACTTGTGAATATCAGGATATAACTCTGCTCTCTTTTCATCTCGTATTCCCCAACTGTGACAAAAATCTAACAAAGTCCGGTAGTATCTTAAAGGTTCGGCTGAGACACTATGTCTGTGATAATGATGTTTCGACCTAGAAACATTGCATGACTCCAAAATCATAATCTGATGAAGGCTTTGTTGTCGGCACAGCTGTTTTGGGGATTTTTTTTTGTCAACAACATGGGTATAAAATATATGATAGATTCGGTTT
>CM042137.1:39115327-39150327 GCA_023376005.1 Doryteuthis pealeii | reverse complement strand
TGGGCGGCAGTGGTGAGGTGTATACAAGAGAGGGCTGACCTTCTTGTTCCCATTCTTCAAATGTCGATTTTAGTCTTTTTGCTATCAATTGGAGAGACAAATTCGACACAAGGACAACTCGCATCCCTGAACTGCATTGGTATTATTTTATGAAAAAATTGCGTCCCTGGGACGTATCGATACATTTTTACTGTCTCCTTTTCGAATTGTATGCTTCAGGGATGCAGCACGTGTACTTATCAGCATTTTTGTATGTGTTTGTGTGTGAGTAAATTTTTTTTTTTTGGGGGGGGGGGGTAAAGAAAAAGGCTTATATATATAAGTATATATTTTTACCAATTATATTGCTCTGTTCAATAATATTGAACACCGAGCACTCAATTCAAACATCAACTATTTTAACATTCCGCTGTTGGAAGAGAGGTCCAAGTTAGAATATATATATATATATATATATATATATATATATATATATATATATATGTGTGTGTGTGAGATAGAGGGGAGGATCTCTTTGAAAGACTCTCACAAGAGCGTCTGGCTTTGCCATTTTACAATGAGAACTCCTTAAAAATAAACACTTGATAAAATCAAATATGACCCACATGTTCTGGGCATGACATTAAACTGCAACCAGCAGGAAGGCCCAAGTTCTGGATCTCTGAAGAGCGTGGAATTAGCCCTTTGTAACCTTAATTCCCATGTTCATTGTGATCCGTAACAGCGGCCCATTTTGGGGGCAAATAAACATGTTTAAAATAGTGTTTAAGTTTGGTTTGGTTTGTTAGATTATATGGCATGTCAACCCTTGTTGAGTTATTTTATGCCGAAGATGTTTTGTTCTATTTATGTTTGATGGGTATTAAGAATGTTTTAAACACATTTTTAACTGTTTTCTATTTGACCCATAGCTGGTACCCGGGTCAGAGTGGACCTGTGGATAATGGCGATGAAGGGAGACTCCACTCTCCTCACAGCTCCATAACTGGAAATTCACCATTAGATGCAGTTTAAAGTCCTACCCAGGACACTAAGACCCTCAGCCACCACCTTCTAGCACATATATGATAAAAAAAAGATTGGGTCTTGTTATAAGGTCAATAGGGTCGGGACAATCATAGAGCTTCTAGGATTTAACGTGACCAACCGATTTATCTGACTGTCCGTCTAGCCTAAATAATGGACAAAGTGAAGTGTTGCATGTCATGGATTGCTTAGCTACCAGGGTTCCACCCTTAAGCATCACGAGTCGCCACACACGGCCAACAGGCGTCCCCATTGGAGGTGATTTACTTCTCTGAAGAGGTGCAGTCAGTGTATTCTACAGTCCCAGCCAACAGAGCAGGCAATGTTTCGTCGAATTCATTGTAGAAAATTGACACAGCCATCCGAGTTCCAATTCTGAACTAGACTGTTTGCATTTCCCATAGCGCTAATATCCACGGAAAAGGTATACATCTAATTATTCTCCACCCAGCCATAGGTAAATAGTAGGGCAGACTGGGCTCCTTAATATAGCTACCGATATAGAAGGAAAAACCTGAATTCCAACCTGTTAAACTCGCTTAAAAAATGATCTCGTGTCACATCCTTCTTGTGCGGAAGGGTTGCTACGTATATTCACACAACACCCCCCGCAAGTTGTGACACGGGGTCAGTTTTTTTTAAAGTGGGGTAGAGATGGTTTGAATTCAGTTTTCTTTCTCCTAGACTGGTTGCCTTACTAAAGCTAAAGAATCCAGTCACCCTACTATTTACCCATAGCAAGGGTAGATGGATTCATGCCTTTCCCAAGATCACCAAGTCGAAGTAAAGCGCAGACAACATCCAGAAATTGAACTCTGGTTGCCGATTTCATTTCCTAATACGATAACCGTTAAGTTAAACACGCCTCCACGAATTCCTGTTGGTAAAGAGATGCGAGATTGTACGAGATGTGTGTATGTGTGTGCCCGTTTTCATGAACTCCACCAACGTTAGACTTTCTTGGTGAACAGCAGCCATATGTGCAGTTTATTTCATTTATAGAAGCAAATCTAATTTTGGTTTTTCAATAGCCAGAAGGATCTGACTGTTTAAAAATGTTAATAGTGATGTTAGGAGACAAAATGGAGTAGTCTCTCTTGTCACAGGGTTTGAGGAATTCTTCCGCGTCACAAGTCCGTTTTGGTCCGTGACAATCTCCCTCTTTTAGGAACATCGACAGCGACACACTTGGTGCTTGTCTTTGTTTCCAGACCTTAGAAATAGTAAGACTTTTTCTTTATGTTCCTCGAACACATTGCGATTCTTTTGTAACTTGGAACGTTTCCTCCTTGCTGTTTGCATAATTAAATATAATATAGTATCAATTAATACTATATTCTTTATTTTCCTACCGCATATTCTGCGTTAGGTTATTCTCTTTTATGTAACCTAAAACGAGTGTTAGCTACTGTAACTTGAACGAGTGTTAGCTACTGAGTAAATACCTCTCTAATTCTTCTAGTGGTTACAGACTGGTATAAGCCTATCTTAATACGAGGCGTCCGATATAAAATGGTTATCGCCGTAGGAAATGGACACGGCGACAATAGTTCAAATCCTGGACGAGGCTGATTGCATTTCTCTTCGCGCTAATACCCTTGGGAAAGGTATACATTCGCATATTTTCTCTCTAGGTATAGCAAAGGAAACCTCTGAATCCAAACCTGTTAGACTTCGTTTAAAATTGATCTAGTGTTACACCTACTCGCGGAGAGATTGGTAAATACATATTTTATACAAAAACAGTGTTAGGGCACCAGTGAGGATCTCATTCACTACTCATCTGTGAAAATACTTTGCATAGTTAGATTTTTCTTACGCACAAATCGATCATAGGAACCGGGGGTACGAACGAAAGACCCATCAAGCCATCTGATAGCTGGTTCCCTCCGAAGTTTCCATCATCATATCTGGCGTTCGTTCGTTGCAGTCAATCAGTCCTGCCGAATGTTCACCACATCTGGTGTTATATAGCACGTTTTGTGACTATGAAAAATAACGTCAGATTTATAACAAATGGCTCATCATTAAAAATCCTACATATCGGGGGGGGATTTTGGGCCACCAGTCGGAAGACACAGAGCTGAGTCTATCTTGCTCGGTGTCAGAGAAAAGAGAGCAAAAATTTCTTCAATCATTTGCTTCTGCTTTCTCACGTGACAAATTTAAGTTCAAACTCTGCTTAAAAAAATTAAACTTGTGTCGCATCCTTCCCGTGAAGAAGGGTTGAAATATGTATATATATTAATAATGGAGATTCGCTTCCGTTTTTTGTCTGTAACAAAACTTATGTCACTGCTTACGTCACATTACCCAAAATCGTCATCATCATAACAGAATATATACACTCAAAATTTGAACATGCAACATTACAGTCCTCATTGTTTTTTTCAAACAAGTTTTAATAAATACATGACTGGTATTATATATCTATATATAGTTTGTTTTATTTTAATACATATTTAAAGCTTACATTTCAAATTGTTTTATTTTTTAATCCTTTGATGAAGTTGATTTTACTTACTTAGTGTACAAACTCGCTGACATTGAATTTTTAACTCCCACCCCTCAGGCAATAGGTTTCAAATTTATTTTTACATCGCCCAGAGGGTGTTATGTTGTACTAGTATATATAATGAGTGTGTGTGTGATGTTTTGTAAATGTAACAATAGCCTTACGATGATGCATTGTGAATACTTTCAAGTGTATTTTAGGCGTTTATAAATGATTGACACCTTTGTTTACCTGTGGCAGACCATTAAAAAGAGAACGATATCTTTACTAAAAGAGGTCTCATTCCTGTTTCAAATTTTGATGTGAAAACCAGAAGACTCGTGGAAAGAGATAATTCTTAAATAAGCGATTATGTTTGGAGAGAGAGAGAGAGAGCGTTGTCAAGTGTATTAAAAACGATGGAAAACAGAATAGGAAGAGAAATAGGCGAGAAAAAAAATTAAAACATTTTTCAATACGAAAACCTCTCTCTCTCTCTCTCTCTCTCTCTCTCTCTCTCTCTCTCTCTCTCTCTCTCTCTCTCTCTCTCTCTCTCTCTCTCTCTCTCTCTCATAGAAATACGAAATATTTTTTTATAATAAAGAGGGAGGAATGTGAAGAGATGGAACAGGAGCAAAAAAGAGGACGCTGTTGGGAATAAAGAGTGATATAAAAAAAATGAAGAGTTTTTTGACATAAGTAAAACAATAGATGTTCTGCCAGAAATAGAATCTATTTACAAATAATAAAATAATAGAATGAAAATTGTTGAAAGAAAGAAATGAGAGAAAAAACGAAAAGAAAGAAGATAGAATTGATAAAAAGAAGTAATAGTATAAACAAAGAAAGAAAGGACAGAGGGAAAGAGAGAAAGTTAAGTGTTAAAGAAAGAAAGAAAGAAACAAGTGGTAAAAATAAAGAAGAAAGAATAATAGACAAGAAAAATAGAGAGGAAAGAAAAATAGAGAAACAAACAAACAAACAAAAATTGACAAGAAAGAAAAATAGACAAGAAAGAAAAATAAACAAGAAAGAAAGAACGGAACAAAACAATACAGGAAGAAAGGGAGAAAGTTAGATGTGGAAAGAAATAAAGTAAGATCATGACGAAAAGAAAGAAAAAAATAATAAAATAAATATCTGGAATACAAATATATAATAAAAGAAAGAACGAAAGAAAAAGAAAATAAATAGATAAATAAAAAAGACCTTGATAGAAGTAAAGAAAGCAGTGAGGAAGGAAGAAAGAGGATATAACCAAAGAAAGATAAAAAAAACTAAAGTAAAAAATAAAGTTTTTTTTAAATAACGAGAAATAATGAAATAAGTAGGAAACAACGATTCTTTTTTAAAAGTAACAGTAGAGAAAAGAGAAAGAGAAAAAGAACGAGAGGAGAAAAATAGGAAGAAAGAACGGAAAGAAAGAAAAGAGACTGAAAGAAAGAACGAGAGGAGAAAAATAGGAAAGAAAGACGGAAAGAAAAAAAGAGACTGAAAGAAAGACGAGAGGAGAAAAATAGGAAAGAAGACGGAAAGAAGAAAGAGACTGAAAGAAAGAACAAGAGGAGAAAAATAGGAAAGAAAGACGGAAAGAAAGAAAAGAGACTGAAAGAAAGAACAAGAGGAGAAAATAGGAAAGAAAGACAGAAAGAAAGAAAAGAGAATGAAAGAAAGAACGAGAGGAGAAAAATAGGAAAGAAAGACAGAAAGAAAGAAAAGAGAATGAAAGAAAGAACGAGAGGAGAAAAATAGGAAAGAAAGACAGAAAGAAAAAAGAATGAAAGAAGGAAAGAAAAGAAAAAGAAAGAAAGAAAGAAAGAAAGAACGAGAGGAGAAAAATAGGAAAGAAAGACAGAAAGAAAGAAAAGAGAATGAAAGAAAGAACAAGAGGAAAAAAAGAAAAGACGGAAAGAAAGAAAAGAGAAAAGGAAAAAGAAGACGAGAGGAGAAAATAGGAAAGAAAGACAGAAGAAAGAAAAGAGAATGAAAGAAAGAACGAGAGGAGAAAAATAGGAAAGAAAAAGAAAGAAAAGACTGAAAGAAAGAACAAGAGGAGATAGGAAAGAAAGACGGAAAGAAAGAAAAGAGACTGAAAGAAAGAACAAGAGGAGAAAAATAGGAAAGAAAGACGGAAAGAAAGAAAATAGACTGAAAGAAAGAACAAGAGGAGAAAAATAGGAAAGAAAGACGGGAAAGAAAGAAAATAGACTGAAAGAAAGAACAAGAGGAGAAAAATAGGAAAGAAAGACGGAAAGAAAGAAAATAGACTGAAAGAAAGAACAAGAGGAGAAAAATAGGAAAGAAAGACGGAAAGAAAGAACTGAAGAAAGAACAAGAGGAGAAAAATAGGAAAGAAAAGACGGAAAGAAAGAAAAGAGACTGAAAGAAAGAACAAGAGGAGAAAAATAGGAAAGAAAGACGGAAAGAAAGAAAAGAGACTGAAAGAAAGAACAAGAGGAGAAAAATAGGAAAGAAAGACGGAAAGAAAGAAAAGAGACTGAAAGAAAGAACAAGAGGAGAAAAATAGGAAAGAAAGAAAGAAAGACTGTAAAGAAAAAAAAATAGGAAAAGAAGAAAAACGAGAGAAGAAAATTAGAAAAGAAAGAAAAAAAGGAGAAGAAAAGACTGAAAGAAAGAAAAAAGAAGAAAAATGAGTAAATTAGTCAAGAAAGGAAAATAAGTAAGAAAGAAAGAAAGAACAAGCAAACAAACAAAGCAGGAAAGAAAGAAAGAAAGAAAGAAAGAAAGAAAGATGAAAGGAATGACAGAAAGAACAATAAATGAAATAACCAAATACAATAATAACGGAAACAAACTACAAAATACATTAAAAGCGATTTTCTTTGTTTTGTTTTTCTTTTAAAGCAAAGAAAAATAAAAATGAAAAGAGAGAGAGAGAGAGAACTGGGTAAGAGTTAGATAATAGATATTACATGACTTCGTGTTGATGACCAAACCAGAAGAAAAGACGAGCACTCCTGCCAGAATGTTGTAACAATGCCGAGTAGAAAAACGAAAGAAGAGTCGAAGGCGGACAGGTGGAGAGCGAAATGATAAGACGCCAAGTGGTGTCCCTCGATAGAGATAAAGGCAAGTGCGTCGGAATTCTGATCCGCCATCTTTAGCCACGGCGGGGAATACGCGCGCTAACAATAGACACTCAGCGCGAAAGGGCGGGAAATGGAACAACTTAACGAGAATTAGACGCGTATGCTTCATCGCAGACACCGACAGTCAGATTATTGGCTTCTGGCGCGGCGTTCCTTCATGGCGATTGGGAGATTTATGGGAGTTCTACTTCTGAAAGGGTCAAGAGGGAAAAAATCACAAACATATTGATGGATATAGCAAGCCTCTCAATTAGACCGGTTCATATATATATATATATATATATATAGGACCTAAAGGAGTCTCAAAACTACCTACTTAGGTTTCACCCAAACGGCTTATCAGGATAATTCTAACCTTTTTAGAGAGTTTAGAAATGAATAGATAAATATATATACAAGGTGTGTCAAAAAATATCCAAATTTTTTGTACTTTTTGACACACCTTGTATTCTGAAAAATTAACGTCCCATTCATTGTTAATTTCTATCTTGGTAAATACTTTTATGACACACCTTGTGTGTGTGTGTGTGTATGTATATGTATATATATATATATATATATATATATATATATATACACACACACATACCAGCCCCTCCGCACGAGTAGGGTGTGACACAGTCAATTTCTTAAGTTGGTTACCTAGCCAAGGCTGGATGGAAAGTGGTTGTAGGCATACCTTTCTCGAGTGTATTAGCGTTATGTGAAATGAAAACAGTCCCGTGCAGGATTTGAACTCTGGTCGACGGGTCCATTTCCTATGACTAACCATTACGGCGAATGAACACCGTGCCAGAAGCCAATAATCCATAAAAGACCCGTTCAACACCCCGGTAGCAATATCTCATCAATTCAAAGCGATGGAAGCACATACATAAGTAGAGCATGGACTACTATAGGCAGGTTAACGCTCATCCCCCCTTCTCTCTCTCTCTCTCCCTCTCTCTTACTCTATTTCTTTCTTTCTTTCTTTTTTTTCTGTGTAGCATGTCCTTTTTCTTCTCAGTCTTTCTTTATTACAAAAACGGAATGGTCCATTATTTAGCTGAGGTGACGACGCTCATAAGAATTTGGCGGATAAGCAACACCAGATAATCACCATTTACGTTTTTTAATTTCATCTTGGACGATCTGAATGGTCTAAGTTTTAAACAGGGTTGTTGCAAGATGATAACGGTCGTTAAGGAATACAAGTATTAATACATAGATGGTATCACCTTTCATCGTAAAAATATTTCTCAAGCCAAAAGAATTAGATTATACTTTTATAAAAAATATGATGAGTTGAGTCAAAAGTGAAAATAGATTTCGTATATTTTATTCGACAATGAATTGAACTGATGAAATTTTATATGTGCGGCTCAGAACAAATAACGACAGAAAATAATGACAGGAAACTCAATTTTCAATGGAGGGATTGGCTAGATCGTATTGCAAGCTATTAATAGTGAGTCCATGTTAGCTATATCGGATATAAAATCCTATATTTTCTAATTTGCAGGAACTTATTTGTAATATTGAAGTTAAATCTTGTTTTACGTCGGAGAAGTTGACGCTGTTTCAAGTTTAACTGTCAAGCGGAACACACATAGATCAAATATATATATATATATAATATATATATATATATATATGAGTCGTAAACAAACAATGTGTTTTGATATGGCTTTATTTAGCACAATTTTTGGGAGAATATGTGCTTTAATTGAAGTCGTACCTAAATTTTCAAGCACTTCAGCACATATTCTCCCAAAAATTGTCGGCTAAATAAAGCCATATCAAAACATATTCTTTGTTTGTTTACTTCTCATACTGTCGTGTAGTAAGTCACCATAAGTGGAATATAACCTACTTCTAAACAAAACGAAAAATCTGGGAAGGGCCAGCTGGTGTAATGGTTGGAGTCCCCGCCTGTCAGCTTGACAGTCAGGGTTCGAATCACACACAAAGCGGTCTTCCTGTCTATAGCCTGCTGATGAAGCCTAATAGGCCGAAATGTACATACAGAGATTGATTTTTCTCGATTTGTTTAGTCTTACATTTGAATAGGTATGCCCGCCTAATTCATTAATTATTAATTAATTAATTTTCAAAATTAGGTACGACTTCAATTAAAGCATATATTCCCCCCCACAATATATAAATATATATATATATATATATATATATATATCAGGTTAGTTGGTATTAGGAATGATTCTAGAACTGAATGTTACAGTTGGTCTGGTTCACATGGAGAGCTCAATGTACAATAATTCAGGAATTATATACAAAGCAATATATTTGGTAAAGAAAAAGGCTTAAATATCTGTCATATAAATCTATTTCCATCCATATTCATATGGACTTCTTCAGACCACAACTTTATTGAAATCAAATCGGAAATGCTGTGAATTTATTATATTTATCTATAAATTATATAAATATATATTTACAAAGAAATGTACATCATTTTCGATTCCAGTTCGATATAATTAGTCTGAAGAAGCCCATATTTATATGGATAGAAATAAATCTATAACCGCTCCCAAACACCGGTAGAGCTCTCTATGACTGACTTAAATTAACTTTCATTGCAATCGTAAAGCAATGATTGTCTGCTTACAGACTGGATCTCTCTGGTGATCGTAAAATATATAAACAAATGTATCTATTTAATAATTTAAACACCACCACCCCTTTACGGTAGCTGTCAAATAGCCGACAGGTTAACGAATCGGGCGGACGAAAAGTCAGTCGGGTTTCACTCCTGGTCAAAGGTAGTTGTGTCTAGCCACACTGAAGAGACATGAAACGTCAAAACACGGTGTCTGGGGATGACTTATATAAATTTGGTTGAACATAATAGAATCCTTCTTTTTTTTTTTTTTTTTTTTTTTTTCAAGTTTTTTTTTTTTGGGGGGGGGGGCAAGTTTTCTAACAATTTTTTATATCATCATCTTGAAATGCGTTAATCAGTTGTCTGAAAGAGTTAACCAAGTACATTCGGTTCTTTTCTGAACCATTATCGAGGCTGTTTATATTTGTCTAAACAATCATTATTAAAAACTGTTTATTATTTGACTAAATTGTTGTTTTGTTGGTGTCGCTAAGGTGATGTTGAATAACGGTGGCATTTTACTTCTTTAAATATTTTTAGCAAGCTAGGAAAACATGATTTAGAATAAAAATTGGTCTATCTATTTTTCGCTCGTATAAAAGTTAATTCTATCAATAGTGGTTTGTCTAAATTTTACGTACAGAGCTTCAAACATTTTTTAATATTATTGTCAGTATGAATTATTCTTGTATTATTAACTAAAATATTTCTATATGTTGTGGTTGGATAATCATGTTCTTTTTTTAAATGTTGGTATACGGAGCTAGAATCCGATAAGTGTAAAGTAAGTTTCCTTGATAATTTTGTCGTGGTATAGCCAATGTAACTCATCATTTTTTTTTAATTATTGTTAGAGATGCATTCTCTTAATGGACATTAAAATTGATAAATAACATTGGTTTTTCCACTTTCATTTTCTAAGGGAAAGAACTACTATTAACTAAATTTAATGTTTTATAGTAAATTATAAATCTTCTATCATTATCATTTATAGGGGATGTATATCTATGTATTATTTTTTTAG
The DNA here is from genome assembly GCA_023376005.1 of Doryteuthis pealeii. Lineage (NCBI taxonomy): Eukaryota > Metazoa > Mollusca > Cephalopoda > Myopsida > Loliginidae > Doryteuthis > Doryteuthis pealeii. Next base: position 39,140,074 of record CM042137.1, on the reverse strand, counting down.
TAATATATATATATATATATATATAATATATATAATAAGATAAATATATAAAGGTTTTAAATATCAATTTATTAGGTGGCAAAGGAACATTCACAACCATATTGGTTTCATGCGATGCGATCATACCAATATGGTTGTGAATGTTCCTTTGTCACCTAATAAATAGATATGTAAAACCTTCATATATTTATCTTATTATATTATATAACAGCTCTATTTTATATTGAGCACTCTACCAATAATACTGCCTTTGGTACGGCATTCCAGCAAAAGCTGAAACAATGACCATCTTACACACACACATATATATATATATATATATATATATATATATATATATATTCTAGATAAAAACAACAGTCTTTTCCGACATGTAAGATGTAGGCGACTAAAGGAATCCATGAGAAAGATAGCTATTTGAAACTATAAAAACCGGCACGGAACACCGATGAGTGCAAGGGACACCGAAATCGGAATGTAATTCTATTGTGGGCGTTCGCGGGGAAAATGTTGATTTTGAAAGAAGGTACCGATGCGGAATAAATACATGTGGGAGTTTTATGCACGTGTTCACCGTTCGGAGTCAAACCACTTGGGAAATGTCCCAGGCCCCCGTGCCACTGGTCCCTACGGTCGTCACTGGGGATACGTAAACGGGGGGAAAATTTTTTTAATCCATTGTAGAAAGTTTGATTATGAGAGCCTGACACTGTCGACCGCTCCTTTGAAATTTGGGGGTTGTTTTCTCTAAATGGGGACACAGAGGGAAAGCCTTTTGGTCAACAGGATTCATCCTTACTCAAAAATGCACAAGTACTTTCATTTGTCTTTATACGGGGAAGTCACCATGGCTAACGCGCTGGACTGCCACATCGTAGTAAGCGAGTTCGTACCCCAGTCGCGCTATTACGTTTACTTTCGGACTAATAATACCCGACTAGGAATCGCAATGTTCCTAGTTCGATACTAGACCCCACCAACTCAGCGTATAAATTGCACTGATTGTGTAATGTGATCTGTGCGGTAAATCTGAGAGCTGACGGTAGGTGTGTCGCTCCACCTCAGCAAAAACAATATCCCTGGTTTAGCGCTAGTGAAAACGGGATAGACTCCCTCACTGCTAGCTGATACCGACGATAGGCCACTCCGCCAACTTTACTTATTTTACTCTTACCGTTAGGAAGGTAGGAACGCCCTTCTAAATAACGACCCTCGTATATAAATATAGGAACGTGGTGTAATGGTTACCATCGTAGGAAAGGAACACGGCGAGACGAGTTCAAATCCTGGACGAGGCTCTTTGTATTTCACATTACACTAATACCCGTGGGAAAGGTACGAGTCCAAATATTCTCCCTTCGACTATGGGTAAATAGTAAGGCTGGGCTCTTTAACCCTGGGTAGAAAATCAGTCTAGGAGAAAGAAAACTCTGAATTCAAACTTGTTAAATCCTGCTTAAGAAATTGACCTTGTGGCACATGCTACACGAGTGAAGGTGTTGGTAAATATGTAAGTATGGATATATATATATATATATGTGTGTGTGTATGTGGCACAAAGCTATCCTTCTGTTGCAAATTGAACTGGAAATTCACTAAATCAAAGCATTATGGGTGTATTTCTGACTATAATTTACAGTGTTTTTGCTTGATGACAATTACAAGCAAACATAATAGAAATTTTATTCGGATCACTATGTCTATTTCCTACGACGATAAGCATTACTCAACAATAATCTCCATTTATTATATAAGTCCCCATTCAAAAATCTAAATTTTGAAATTAAAAAATGAAAACACTAGTTTCGATAATTTTTTAATCACATTTCGTATCAAGCTATCTGAATACATATTCATATTGACATAAGCTTACTCTCTGTGTGTTTGGAAGTGTTCCATTGTGGTGTAATTGTTAGCAAGATAGTCTCGCAGATCCTTTAGTACTGAATGGTTAGTTCGATCCTCGCTGAAGTGCCCCATAGTTGCAATTTTGTGTCACAGTCCTACCTGTAGTGAACGGGTTGCGTAAATACTTACTTTCTGTCTGTTTGCGTTTCATTTCGTGCTAATAAGGACCTTGATAAATGCGTAAATCCATCCCTTCAGCTATGGGTAAATAGTTTGGCAAATTAGGTCCTTTAGTCCCGAAAGGGCAACCAGTCTAGGGGAAGGAAAACTCTGAATTCAAACCAGCTGTACTCCGCTTTAAAATGACCTTGTGTCGAATCCTGCTCGTAGAGGAGGGGTTGGGTAAATACATTCTCTCTCTCTCTCTCTCTCTGTCTGTATGTTTCGATCGCGCGCGTGCACATACATAACCGCTATTCGACCATTCACACAAAGACGTAAGTATAATGGTTAGTTATTGTATCTGTATACTCTATTCATATTCTATGCATTATTCTTACTCCGTATCATGTATCTCACACACACACACACACACACATATATATATATATATATATATATATATATATATATATATATATATATAATGATATTGATTGATTGAACGAAGAAAATGTATATGTAAGTATACTTCTCTAACTTTTCGACTTTTCAGGCGCAAATCATATTAATCTACTTCGATGAGCAATAATAAGCAATATAATTAAAAGAAGAAAAAAAAGAAAAATAGATTTAAAGAATCCCAAAGAACGTGAAAAGCTTCCTTGGAAATTTTGCATCGTAAGAGAGCAGCAGTAAGCGGTCAGACGCCGTTAAAAAAATCTGCTAGAATGTAAAGCGAGTCTTGTGGCGTCGGGTTTTTTTTTAATTTCTTTTAATTTTCATTTATTAATTTTTTTTTTTTTATTGAGGTGCACGTCAATGCGACTTATCCGCTTGTTAAGGCTACAATGCGACTGCGCATGGGCAGATGCGCTATTTCTTTCCATTTTTTTTTTTTTTTTTTTTTTTTTTTTTTTTGTTCCTGTACAGAAAACGCACTGTATGCCGGTTAAGAATCAGAAAACACATGCGTGCAACAACAGAATATCTGTAATAAGCTAATAATAACTGCTTTTACTATTACTGCTGCTGCTGATAGACGATTGTATAACGTTGATGATCATGTTAATAAACACGGCTAGAGTACCCCCCACACACACACACACTTTTTATTTTAATTGAGGACCATGAAACTGATAATGGAGATGATGATAGTCTAAATAAAATAATAGTCGATTATGTTGATAATTTGAACATGAAATGACTGAAATAATATGTACTAACAGACCTGTAGATATACCATAGTATGATAATTTATTATTACAACGTTTGATATGTTTACTTAAGAGCTATTGTCAAAAAATATTTCGATATGTAAAAAGTATAATCTTGATTTAACTCTCCCTCCCCCCTTCTCTCTCTCACTCTTTCTTAAAAGGAGGGGGTTGTAAAATATTTACATTGATTTACCGATAAAATCTGGGGAGAGACTTTTAAAATATTTACATTAATTTGCCGACAAAAAGTGACAAAAACATGACTCGGAAAACATCTAATTTAGGCCGGAAATTCACCTGACGCTGGCTCGCTAAAACATAGCGTAAATTAGGGCAGGAGGCCGGGGTGACATGAGATCAAAATTACCAAAATATATTCCGTAATTAACAATGTTGATATTACAAATAAAACAAATATGTAACTTTTTTTTTTGTTTGTTTGTTTTTTTCAATTCATTTTAATTTTACGTTGGGAATTTAAGCGATGCAAGACCATTTTGAATGTTTCTCTTTAGAATTAGGTAAAATTAAATGGGACAAATAAGAAATCTGCGTTTAAACGACACCAGATAATCTGGATTTACCTTTTTGCATTGCATCCTGAACAATTTGAACGGTCTCATTTTTAACCAGGGGGTATTGCAGGATCATAACGGACGGAAGATTTAGGAACAAGTGTATTAATATAGGGATGGTTTGAAAATCGTATAGGCGAGGAACTGACGATTAGTAAGTGTCTTCGCTACCCTTAGATGCTCTATCAATAATATTGAGCTCTCTTTAATTATGAATATAGTGGTTCCCAGCATTGGGGGAACAAGCCCCACCTAAGCATCTCTAAGGTCCAGATGTCTCCATTGTGATATACTCCTATTCATTATACCATTGTATATTCTCATAAGTTCACTTAAGAACTTGAAACTAATATATATATATATATATATATATATATATATATATTTATAAAGAAAAGATAGAATCTTTCTAAATATGAGAAAAATAAATAAAACTTAGTATATAATATCCAGCCCAGTTTTTCATTTGTTTTACACATTTCCCTTATGCTTCGAATTAAAACCCAAAAGTTATTTTCATATGAATATACAATATAGACATATAACGCATACACTCACACATTCATACATATATATGTATATACACACAAAAATACTCATCAGATATATATATATATATATATATATATATATATATATATATATATATCATCTGGTGGTGGGTCTAGGGTTATTCTATACACCAAGGGGATACAGTCAGCGTATTCTAAGCCCCGCCGTCGTTGTTTTACGCCAACTGGAGCTAAAAAGGAATAACATTTTTATTGTGGAATGCTGCTTTTGCTGTTGATATTGACGAAATAAATGAACAAAAAGAAACAATACAAATAATTTGGATTATTGGGACTATTGTCCTCATCTTCATTGTTATCTACACAGCGTTCCGGCCGATAACATAGACTACTTAATATAGCTTATTAAAGTATAGCTGAATTAGATTTGCCGCAAAACAGCCAATATCATTAATGCATTTAAAACCCTGAAATAATTTTTATATATCTCTAAGAAATAGATTTACATAGTATATGGTGGGAATAATTTGTATAATGATTTTAACAAAACTGAGTTTAATGAATAATTATTTGCTGTTACTGATTTCTAATACTATCATATTATTCTCAAATGTATTAAAAGTAATCCTATAATATAATTTTATATAGATATCAATTAGAATAACATTTGATATTTTTATATTTGTTCTTATTTAGTTTCATTTTTCATTTAATATAATATTTTATTACATTGAAACTTAAATACTTGCTTCCAGGGGACGCATACTTTTGCCAGTGCGAATAATTATTCTAAATTTCGATAGAATATGAAGCCTAACAGATACTATCTCTCTGAACCTGGGAATAATGGCAATGAAGGGACGACTCCATATACGCCAGATCTTCAGTACTGGAGCCTCATCGCCTGATACAGTTTAGTAACATGCTCAGGGCACCACCTTTACTTGGTTGGTTTCTTTGTTTAATACCATATCAAAATTCGTGGGTTATTTAATATACAAAGCATATGTCCATAGACTACATGTCGACTATATGCGTCACTTGGCGCAGTATATTAAATGTCAAGTGGTGGCAACATGTTTCAAACAGGACTGTCCTGAAGAGAACTGGACTCCCTGGTATGCACGAAATACTTGTCCAACACAATCTGAGATGGGCTGGCCATTTAAACAGACTTGGGCATGACAGACTACCAAAGCAGATTCTGTACTCTCAATTGAGAGAGGGGTCACGTGAAATCGGTAGACAAAAGCTCAGATACAAAGACAACACCAAGAGAAACCTGAAGGACTTTAACATTCCCAAAGGCAGTTGGCAAGACGCAACCAGAGACGGAATAAATTGGAGGAAAAGAATTCGCGTAGTGTCATCATCAGATATGATGGACAGCAAATATGGGTTATTTAATGCCAATTCCATCCAGTGCTACTATCTAACCCACAGTTTGGGGGATAATGGGGGGGGTCATATCTTTCCCACCTTTGTGGGATATTTAATTGCATAGCTATTCCTGTAGAAGAACAGCTGTGGTACTATTTAACCCATAGCTGGGGGATAAATGGGGTTCATATATTTCCCAATGGTATTAGTTCGAAAGTAAACGTAATAGCACGATTGGATTTCGGACTCGATTAAAACGTTGTTGCAGTTCAACACGTTACCCCCTACGCCACGAAGACCCCTTTTATTAGGTAGGGGCGGGTTTTACCCCTCTACAAAGAATGAAGTTGGTGTATTCTAATCCCCACTCCCATCCACGTATGGTAAATGAGTATGATGATAATGATGATGGCTGATCAGAATGATCAAAGTAATAAGAATTTCAATGGTTTAATGATTTGTTGCTGGGAACGACGACGACGACGATGATGATGATGATAGTGATAGTGGTGGTGGTAGTAGTGACTGCAAAAGGCGAAGCTACGAAGCAGAAACAGAAAAAGAGGCTCTGCGAAGAAGGCACAATTATTCTGTTTCATTTGAAATCGGCACAATGCCGGGAAGAACATAAAAGACTGAAGAATCTGGAAAAGGACATAACTTTTAGAAAAGAGCGGGAAATAAGGAGAAAAATGGATACAGTTCTTCGAATGGAAAACCATTCTTTTGCTTATTCATACAGAGATAGTATATTCCCATATACGTACTTCCATATATATATATACGGATCTATTAAATACTTGTTGAGAATAAGCTTTTCAATAAGTTAAAAAAGCATTACATAAATGCATATATGGAAACACACATATAATTCAATTCATATATATATATATATATATATATATATATATATATATATATATATATATATATGAGTAATTCTTTGCATCACTGCCCAACAAAGCAATTTTCGCGCACTTACATCCACCCAGCCGAGGACATGCGCGCTCGAACAATTCTTTTCCTCTTCAGGATACACGCATACGCGCTCTCACACATACACACAGTTGAACGTTATATATATATATATATATATATATATATATATTCATTATGTTCGTATGTAACCATCATTCATTAAAACAGCTCATCATAGCGAAACTTTTAATAGAGCAATATACAGGGTGTTTCAGAAAAATTAATATCACTTTGTAATCTGATAAACTTGAGTTTAAATGTGTAGAAACAACTCAATATTCTACGTTTGATGTTTTAAATGCCTTTTATTTTCCAGTCAGTCGTATTTCAATATCCGAAAAACAAAATATATAGCATCAAACATAATTTTTCTGAAACTTTATGTACTTTGATTTAATTAGATACCTTAACTTTCAGAATAAAGCAATTTTCAGTTCAATTTGCAACTGAATTATAATTTTATAGTGTACATGTTCATGATGGACATTTCACATACATTGGTTGGTTGATTGGCACCTTTACTAAGGGCGATGGCGTATGTCCTAAAGGACAAAAAATTATCTGCAACTGCGCAAGTGTTTTAGCAGGCCATCCCTTAAGTGACAGTTTATTGTTCACTGAATGCAAACAGTGATGCTTGCTGGGGCTGCTGTTTTTACTCCTTCTTTCCGTCTCTCTTTGCTGTGGGGTTACTCTCTTCTTTCTTCGTGCCTTGTTTAACATGTCTCTTCCACAGACGTCTTTGAAACTATCAGGAGCCTTTTACTAATTCGCCAGACAAAAATGATGGACATTTCACAGAGCAATCTAAGTATTCTCCCCTATCTAGGAGTAAATAATAGAGCAGACAGGGCTCTTTAACCTTGGTACAACCTTCGGTCTAAAGGGAAACTCTGAATTAAAAAAAAATGTGACCTTGTCGCATCCTACTCATGGGGGAGTGACTGTAAATAGATATATAAGAAAGTGATGATTTATTAAGTGTTGTTAAATATGTCGATAAAATCTGCACGTGTAGAGTCAATTTGAAAAAAAAAATGTATGAAGTCAATGAACGGCAATTTTCGGTGAAACACGGGGTTATGAAAGTGCAGTGCCTCCGTACTCACCTGACACCCCACCCCAAAGCACCGTGTGACTTTTTCTTGTTTTCTAAACTGAAATTTCATCTGAAGATTTGTGGACGTGGAGGATATTTAATGAAATGTGACGGTAAGGTTTCAAACCATATCAAAAGAGTTACAAAATTTCGTGGACCACTGGACAATTTTCCTGTGGGTAAGTCTAGAATGCTAAGGGGAGTATTCTGAGGAAGAGTTAGTGTAGAAAGAACATAATTTGAACTTTCCAAAAATTCGCTTAAACTTGTTTTTATCTATTTCTTTCTTCTGAATACCGCAGTTAAATGTAGATATTGTTGGAAGAAGCAAAATTCAAAATGATAAAACCGGGAAAAATTTAACACAAGTGCCCCCCCCCCCCACACACACACACACATACACACAGAGATCATTGTTAATCGTTGGAAATGTCTTATAGGCTATGTTAGAAGTCAAATTTCAAACAGTGCCTTATTAGGAATCAAACTAAAAATGCCAAAAATAAAAAAAAAATTGTAAAAATTGCTAAAATATCAAAATTTTGTCAAATTCTTACTGCCTTTAATATAAAAAGTGACAGATCAGTTGATTTGATTTTTCTCACGTGTCTGTAAAGATTTTTATAAGAAAATTCAAGTACTAAAGATAAAGTTGATAGGTTGTACTGTTTGGTTGTCAGAGAAATTTAAATTAACATCCGAAGATGATACTAATAAATACAATATCTGGGTGAACCTTAGAACCTTTTGAACGGCCGACATACATAAATACATCGTTGTGTAATGGTTAGCAAAACTAGTCTCGTTGATCTATTACTATTGGAAAGTGATTTCAAACTTCGCTGGATACCCCATACCTGCGACATTGTGTCACATCGTACCAGTGCAGAACGGGTTGGAAACACATACATACATAAGAATAGATACATAGATAAGTAAAAAAAAAAAAAAGTAAAGTCGTCGGGTGGCCTAAATTTGGCATCAGCCAGACAGCGAGGAGTCTATCCTCTTTTCACAAGCGCTAGACCAAGGAGATTGTTTTTCAGCGTCTGAGGTGGAGCGCCACATCTACCGTCAGCTTCTCGCTTTACCGCACAGATCCCTGTGCTTCTCATACGTTGCGATACCTAGTCAAGTGCTCTACTGACTGTATAATTATGATTGTTTCTCGTAGGGATATCATTTTTCTTTCAATGTTCCTCTATTTCTTTTTCAATAGCAGGAAAATTACTTCATTTGGCATAAAATGACCCGAAATGTGCTGATATGCCGCAAAACAAAACAACCATCTATTTCTTTGTGTATGTATCACAATGTATGTCAAGTATAAAATAGGATAATAATAAACTGGGATAAAAACTCACCACTGAGATTCAAAAATCGAGGATATGGCCTTCACCTGCAAAGAAGTGGCAGTCATATATATATATATATATAAGGTAAAAGTATCCAATAGACTGGTTAGTTGGGGATGATTCTGGTTGGGATCATCTATATCCTCCGTGTATCGACAATGCGTGCACTTACAGAGGTATACCTGCGGGTCCATACAAGGATTATTTCAAATCCTCACGAGAGCTCAATGTAAGATAATTAATAAATCAATTACATACAGAGCAATATTTCCACTTTCAATAAGAAATTGAAACAACAACCGTATTTGATATTATAAATTAATTTGGCTGGTAACTCAATATATGAGCCAAGTTTCGTCAGATAGCTATTAAAAATAAACAAGAAAATACTAGAATGGAGAAAATCATTTTTCTTTTATTTCTTTATATATTATATATATATATATATATAGTATCCTATTACCGCTTTCACTTTTGCCTTGCATTAGAAAATTATCCGAAAGTGTTCAATATATATTTTAAAAACATAGATAATATTAGTAATAGAAATAGTGGAAAAGAGTTAACGGTCTACCATGGTTTCGATCTCAATGACCTAATCAGGATCCTATCTTATACTTTACTAAATAGTTATATATATATATATATATATATATATATATATATATATAATGAGTTAAGATAGCGTGTACATGGAGTCAACATCTGGTTACTGACAGTTCTCGTCTATGTAATTTTCAAACTCATGTCTATGCTACCTTAGCTCAAATATAAACGTTCTATGAACTATATTGAATACTCTCTACTTAGAAATATAGCACCCATATTATCAACTACATATATATATATATATATATATATATATATATATATAGTGACTATCACTAAGTATATGTGTGTACCTTAACTCAAATATGAACGCTCTATCAATGATATTGAGCGCTGTCTGCTTAGAATATGGCAACCATATTATCTACTATATATATATATATATATATATATATATATATATATATATATATATATATATATGTGTGTGTGTGTGTTTACATACATTTATTAGTGTATTTTAAGTTGTGCGCGCTCAAATGTTTGTTTTTCTCGCATGCGCATACCGCGGCCATTTTGTACATCGCTGTCTTAAACTGTCATTTACTCATCATAAAAAGAAATATTTGAACTTGAATAATGAAAATATTTCTTTCCAATTTATGCAGAATATTCTTAAAGTATTACATTCTAATCATGGCTACGACAGACCAACAAAATGGCCTTTCATATCTGATGAACATTTTTTTTAGTTCGTTTTGTTCTTTTCTTTCTTTCTTTTTTTTAATGGCATTATTAACAAAAGCTTCTCTACGACATTTTTATTTTAGACATTTAGAAAACAGACATCTGAATAAATTGCATTTTTGTCGTATTGTATCTTTGTTCATACGAATATATACTTTTGTTTGTTAACGCACATATGCCGACATACACAGGCGTATCTCTAAATCTAAAGAATATGTTAGAGAGGCCCGAGGCAAAATAGCTACGTACTTCTCCATCGTATAAAGATCCGGTTTCAAGCTCAATCAAAAAGCCAAGATTTCATAGTTTCTAGAAAACACTATTTTCTAGTCATCACCGCTGACCGTGCATTTTGAAATTTAGAAAATATACTATCAAGAATACATTCATTCATAAGCCACGCTCCCTTATATATATATATATATATATATATATATATATATATATATATATATATATGTAAATAAACAATGTGTTTATTTGATATGGCTTTTAGCCGACAATTTTTGGAGGATATGTGCTTAATTGAAGTCATACCTAATTTTGAAAATTAATTAGTTAATAATTAATGAATTTAGGCGGGCATATATGTTCAAATGTAAGGCTAAACAAATCGAGAAAATGTCAATCCCTGAATGTACATTTCGACCTATTAGGTATCATCAGCAAGGTATAGACATGGGAGACTGCTCCGTGTGTGACTCGAAACCTGACTTGAACATATATGCCCGCCTAAATTCATTAATTATTAACTAATTAATTTTCAAAATTAGGTAAGACTTCAATTAAGCACATATCTTCCAAATATATATATATATATATATATATATATATAGAGAGAGAGAGAGAGAGAGAAAGGTCGACAAACATGGGATGTTGTAGAAAATGGATGTTTATCTTTATTTTAAGGAGTGACAACTGTGTTGGGTGTGCTTTGTAATTGTCACCTCTACAGAAACAGATAACACACCGCCTGTTTGGTTTTCGTAAATGTTTAGCAAGCGTCGATGAAGTGCAATTTATGCCATTTGGTCAGACTGACGCTCAGCTACCTGTGATAAGGTAAAATAAAATGATTGGTTATTGTTAACATTCAACCTCTATTGCCATACCATCAACATTTGTCTCTGCCGTTGTAGAACAACATAACAACATCGGATGCATTACCTTTAGAGCAACCCTCTTACGAGATGCGCCATGCAAGCTTTTGTTTTTGTAGCCGAAAACTCGCTCTATCCAACGGTGTTATTGCGCTCCCTGTTTATGTTGTAGTTTCTGTTGAAATAAATAGGGGTCATTACTTTCCCAGCATGCGTCGCAAATGTATATATAGAGGAATACAACAATCAAGACCAAAGATAATTAAATGTACAAAGAGAGTGATATAGATTCGAAACAGAAGATAAAAAGAGAGGATCAGAATTTATATAAATGGATGTGATCATGACGTCGCGCTTTTTACGTAATTTCATGTGTGTGTGCATGCCAACATACGCACACGTACGAACAGAACAGGCGCATCCGACATTACACACGTAAACAAAAAGTGACACGCGAATACAGTTAATCAAATACACGCATTTGACTATATTTATATCATTTTCAAACATTTTCGTTGCCCGATGACTGCTACACAGCAAGAAACCAATGGTAACCAAATTGTTCCCATGTAAATAAATATAAACTAAAATATTTATTTATCTATTAACGCTCTATCACAGATATTCGGCACTCTTCTAATAACACAGTACGTTGGATTACTAACGCTTCTTCAAATATATTAGTGCTAACCATATATATATATATATATATATATATATATATATATATATATATATATAATCACTCGGTTAGTTGGTGTTATTGATGATTCTGATGTGGGCATTTTTTAACAACGGAATGTTAAAGGTGGTCTGGTCCACGTTGAGAGCTTAATGTTCAATAATTTTGTACAGAGCGATATATTTGGTAAAGTAAAAGGCTTAAATATCGGTCATATTAGTATTTATAGATCCATTTCCACATATATATATATATATATATATATATATATATATATATATATATATATATCCTTGTAGTGTACAATACATTTAATGAATTAATATATACAGCTCTTACACCCGTAATCGACCATTTATTTTCAATTCTCCAATACTAGAAAAAAAACTGCACACACACACACACACACACACACACACACACACACACACACACATATATATATATAATATATATATATATATATGTGTGTGTGTGTGTTAAAAAGATTCGGATAGATAGTAAGAAAGACACTATGAATATAATTTGAAAGAGAAAAGTATAGCTACTATCAGACTGAGATAGATGAGGCTATATGAATAGAATGAAATATAGATATGAACATTAAAACAAACGCGCATTTATCAAAAATACCGGTCTATTCTCATGCAGACAAACATTCGACTTATCAAAAAACTATTTTTTGTTTAATTCTGATTTAAAATTATTTTTATTCATTCTTTTTTTTTTTTTTTTTTTTTTTTTTTCATTCTTTTTAATGTCGTCGCTAGCGTTGTTGTTTGTTGAAAGTTGAATGTCGTTACATTTTCTGATCTTCCTTTTTTCTTTGTCTTTTATTTCTTTTCTTTTAGCCGTCAGTTGGAACAATTATGTCCGTTCTTAGATAATTGCGCTTCTTTATTTAAAGTCAAGAAAATCCCACTTCAATAATAAATTTGCTGCAGCCGGCTTAAAAACTGACGGCAGAAACCGAACGAACAACAAGGAGAACGAGAAGTAAAAAAAATAGTTGACAGGAGAAAAATAAAATAAAAAGAATAATAGAGAAATGAGTAACAAAAAAAGAAAGAAAAGAGAAGCCATGTTTAATTATGTTAGCATAGATGACGATATTTCTAATGATAATGGTGGGGGTAGCGTTAATATTAATAACTAGTAAATAGTAATATAACAATGAGATGTTGGCTGGTTGGATTTTACGGCATGTCAACCCTTTGGGTTATTCTATGCCGAAGGTGTTTTGTTTGATTCATTCTTGATGGGTATTCAATTTTAAAAGAAACTTATTTGATCTATTTCACTATAGATGGGACCTTAACAGGTACCACTACTCTGGGTCATAGTGGACCAGGGAGTAATGGTGATGAAGGAGTATTCCACATTCCCAAAGCTCCAGAACTGGAACTTCCCCATCAGATAGTTTCTAGTCATACCTAGAACACTAAGACCATCAGCCACTGCCTTCTAGCACCAATGAGATAAAAATGATTTTGGGCTTGCCATAAGGTCATTAGTGATGAGACTATCTATATGATAATCTCAAAGAGATGGAGAAAAGGTGTATATTCTCATCAATGTAATAACGAGCAGATTATGCAAATGATAATATTATCAACCAGAAAAGAATACTTTCAAATGTTTGTAGAACAAAAACGTAATCAAGAGTACCAGTACTATTGCTACTACTACTTGGAGGCACCCGTTGTGTAATGGTTATCCTCATAAAAATCGACACGACGACACGAGTCCAGGTTGGTAGCATTTCATATACCATTGAAAAAGGTATGAATCTAACTATTCTCCCTCCATATATGGATACATTGTAGGTTAGACTGGGCTCTTTAGCCGTGGTATGGCAACCGGAGAAAGTTAGTTGGTTGGTTGGATTTTACGGCATGTCAATTCTTGTTGGATTATTTTATGTCGAAGATGTTTTGTTTTATTCATTCTTAATGGTACTCATTTTTTTTAAATTCAATTTTTTAACTCAATATTTTTAACACATTTTTAACACTCATTTTTTCTATTTAATCCATTATTTTAATATTAATGATTACACTGGGGAACATTTTTGGAAATAATTTCTGTTAAGTTAGATTTTTCATTTGATTTAAACTAATATTGGCATGCTGATTTCTAAACTAGTTTGTTTTCTTCAATCACGTCATTTTTTTTCTCTACAGCTTATTCCGAAAATTAGCACAATTGTATTGTTTGTCTGTAAGTAATAGGATTGGTCAACTGATTGGATTGATCATTTTATTGAAAATGAAGGAGAATTATTCAGATCTGGTGACTAAGTTGATTCCCAGTCAAAAAACAAACATCAATGCATTTGTGAAGATAGTCTATTTTGCATATTTAAATTAAAACTTGTCGATTAAGACAAGTCTTGGGACCCTCACCAGATGTGTAAGCAGAGCGTTAAAAGTTTACGGATGTGGATCAAGGGAACAAGTGATAAGTTGGAAGTTGGTATACCTACGATTTGGAAGGAACCAAAAAATCCTTGCATAGACTGTTACTTTTGTTTAATGAAAACTTCACCATATAATAAGAAAAGAAATGTCCAATTGAATATCCTTGTCTACCATCAGCTATATGCCCAGTGCCTAATTCAGCTGAAATACCAGTGTGGGGCAGTAGAGCTTGAGGGAAGAATTGGGTGGAGAGGAATTGGCCTCCAAGATCTGACCTCAAACCTGTTGATCCCAACATATCTACATGAACCATTTGTTGACATAAAAAAAATTATGTTCGCACATTGCACATGAAACTGAATCTCTTGAAGTAATTCATTAAAGCATTGCCAAGGTAAGTGTTTTAAGTACCATATTTTGGCATTTCCTGACCTGTCAATTGAAAAAAATCAAGGCTGGTGTGTTTGATGGTCTACAGATTTAAGAAGTTATCAAAATGAAAAATTTCGTTGGATAATGTCAGAACTTGAAAAGAATGCTTGGTTCTTGACAAGTTCTTTACATTGTCAAAATTTTCTTGGAAATGTACGAGCAAAGAATTACACTGAAAATGGATAGCTACAAAATGCTTGATTACAACATGAGCATCAAGTTCCATTTTCTGCATAGCCATCTTTCTAACTTCTTGAAAAACCTTGATGTGGTCAGCAATGAGCAAGATGAATGATTCCACCAAGATTTGAAATGCATGGAGGAATGGTATCAAATTATATGGGATGTAAATATGATGGCTGACAATGGAGCATAAAGTGAAATTGTCCACATATTGAACACTCTAGAAAAAAAATGTACATTTTTACCTTAACTACTTGAACACAATTTGATTTGCAGTAACAATATCTTTTTTATGAACAAGATGAATTTGTACAAACATTACAGTTAAGCAATTTTTTCATTATTTTCCACAGTAAGTTTTTAGAACATTCTATAAAATGAGCTCAAATTTGTCACATGCAGTATTTTAATGTTTTTTGAGACCAAGTGAGCGTATCCTGTTACTGAAAAGGTTGTAATCGAGAAAAAACTAGGGTAATTTATGGATTCAGAGTCCAAAATTTGTCAAAAACAAATGTCAGATCTAACTCAACAAAATTTGTGATGCCCATTGTAATATTTTATTATTTCCCTTTATATATATATTTTTAAAACATTCCATAAAATAAGCAAACGTTTGTTAGATGCTGTATTCTTACGTTTTTGAGAAAAATCTGGGGTACCCCATAGCTAAAAAAATTTGAGGTGATATAGAAAACCTGGGGTCATTTTTGGGTTCAGTGGTCAGAAAACAGTCAAGAACAAGTGTCAGATCCAATTCAATAAAACTTGTGTTCCCCAGTGTTATCATCATTATTATCATTATCATCATCATGATGGAAACTAAACAAGGCAAATGACTCTAATCAAAATGATGAAATAGTTGAATGTTGTTGTTTTTTAAATGAATAAAAACATTCATGAAGATATAAAGTCGAAAGAATAGGAAATGGAAAAAATGTTTCTCAGTCATAAGAATATAAAATAAGATAAGAGAAAAGAAGAAAGAAAAGAAAGAAGAAAAGAAAAAAGAAAACAAACAAAAAAAGCCAATAAAATAAACAAACAAAAAAAAGAACTGACTTACATTAATTGAGAACTGTGACTTACACAATCTAAATTCAACTGTGGCATTATTAGTAATTTCGATTCCCACTGGGTGTCCTACACTCCTGGCCTTGTCATAAGCTTAGTAATTATAATAATTACCTTGAAAATTATCGATGATGATGATGATCATCATGTAAATTAAAACAAGCAAAAGACACTTATCGAAATGAGGAAATGGATGCATATTTTTTAAATGAATAAAAACATTTCAGAAGATATAAATATAAAATAAGATATAAAAAGGATGAGAACGAAAAGAAAGAAGAGAACAAAGAGAAAGAAGAAAACTAAAAAGAAGAAAGAAAGAAAAAAAAACTCAATAAAATTAACCAAAAAATATTAATAATAATAATAATAATAATTATGAAAACTAAACAAGGCAAAAGACTCTTATCAAAATGGTAAAATGGCTGAATGTTTGCTTTTTATTGTTTTGTTTTTGGTTTGTTTTTTTAATGAATAAAAATATTTCAGAAGATATAAAGTCAAAAGAATAAGAAATGGTTGAAAAAATGTTTCTCGATCATAAAAATGTGAAATAAGATAAGAAGAGAAAGAAGAAAACTAAATGAATAAAAAGTTTAAATAAAAAGAAAAAAGAACCCCAATAAAATAAACAAAAAAAAACTACTGTGACTCCAATTCTAATTGAGTGAAGTTGTTTGTCAGCGTCCCCCAGTATTGAACTAATATCTCGGTGGATGACAAGAAAAGATTGCTAAGATCGTCTCATATTTAGACCCAACTAATCCGTGCCTGTCTGTCACGCCGGTGATCGATTTTAAAATTCTATTTGGCATGGAATAACTTCATTTACCAAAACTCAGAAATGAAAGAAGAAAATTTTGCTCTGTTGTTTCTTTTCGTTTTTGCTTTTTCTATTTTTTTTTTCTTTTTTATCTTTTGCATTTCATTTTTTTAATTCTATCATTTTTATCTTATTCGATTTTATTTTATTTTACTTATTTTTTCTTATGTGTCCATCGCTTTATTCCTTTTTATTACAACGGTTTTCTTGACATTTTTTCCTTGAAAATTTCTCAAGTACGTATTAGCTTCTTTTTTTTCAGAACTATCTATATAAATACACATACATACACATGTGACAGACATTTATGTGCATCTATACATAATGACATTACATATATATATATATAGAGAGAGAGAGAGAGAGAGTAGACATAAAATGAACAAGTAAACAATATACATACATAGATCTATATATTCTTGTCTCTTTCTATGGTAGTTTCCTAACGTTATATATATATATATATATATATATAAATATTAATAAAGTCACCAACAGTATATAATGTACACAGAGGTGTATATATATATATATATATATATTACCCATTTCAAACTAAGACACCAACCCTCCCCCTCCAAATTGATAGATTTAAAGGCGATGTTACTTTGGGAAATTCTCAGTAAGAGTCATGTTCTTGTGATTACCTGAAGATGCCATATTAATGCGGTTGAAATAAATTATTGTAATGAAACAAGTTTAGAGTTTTTTCTTCATTTAATATATATATATATATACAAACACATTTGGTTAAGAATAATGGAATCCTTATTGTTATGAAGTTTTTTAGTTTTCTTTCAAGTAACATAATCTTTTTTGTTATTATCTTGAAAGGTGTTAATGTGTTGTCCGAAAGAATTTTCATTAGTAAACCAAGTATTTTCAATTCTTTTCTGAACCATTATAAAAGGCTGTTTATTATTTGTTATCATATGTCTAAACTATTGTTGTGTTTTTGTCCCTGAGGTGATTCTAAATAATGCTGGAGGTTTATTTGTTAGATATATGTAACGACCTAGTCAAACGATATTTTGAATAAAAACTGTTCTATCTATTTAAAACGTTTTAGAATATTGTCGCTGGTTGTGTAAATTCTCTATATATAGTTTCAAGGATTTTTATTATTTTTATATTATTGTCAGCATGAAATATTTTTATATTATTGACTAATATATGTATGCACACACATATATGTGTGTGTGTGTGTGTGTGTATATATATATACATTTTTGTTCTCTCTTTTTATGGTTATCCCTATCGTTATACACGCACACATGTGTGTATATATACATATGTGTATGTCTGTGTGTACAATGATGGTTCAATAACTCTCCGTCTGACACTCAATTATTACTTGAATTTTCTAAGGAAATCTTCAGATTGTAATATATATATATATATATATATATATATATAGGCTGTAACATATGTATCTATCTATAGATATACTGGGGAGACATGATACGTCTGTGGATGACAAACTATATATATATATGTATATATATATAATCATTATAATCAAGTTCTTGTAACAACATAGATTCCATGACTCTCTCTCTCTCTCTCTCTCTCTCTCTCTCTCTCTCTCTCTCTCTCTCTCTCTCTCTCTCTCTCTCTCTCTCTCTGGCATTATCTGTCATTACTCCTTGCAGGTTCTCAACTTGGCATCTTGTGTTCACTCACATTATATATATATATATATATATATAATCATGAGAGTGCAGCTTGAGATTGTCGTATGGAGTTAAGTTAACAACTATTTTCTCTTGCACTACTGCCCAATATTTGAGCACTTTCCTAGTTTAGGAAAAATCGTTTTCATAACGATTTGTTCATTTCAATAAATAATTATATCTAACTAGCAAATATATGCACCCTTCGGGTGCAAGTATTTAGGTTTTGATGTAATAAAATATTGTATCAAATTATAAATTATTTAGAAAATGATAAACTGAGGGGTATAATCGAAAAATAGAACAGCTTTAGTTTGAACTCTTCCATCATTTTCTTTCACCCCCGTCTTTCATTTTTCCTAATTTATCTATTTAGTTAGATTATGAAGTATTTAATAAAATTACAGTTCTTTCGTCTTGTTTATGGATTTCTTTTAAGATTTATCCCCGAGATTTTTGCTCAGATTCGTTAAGAAAAAAACAAACAATTAGAAATCAAGAATACTAAGCATATATTTATTAAAATCAAATTTTAAATATCAATATGCAAATTAGCCTTCTCGTTCACACTGTAAACCGCTATTTTGTTGTATATATAAATACAATTACATTCTGTTAGTACGTAGATATGGTCAACAGTCTTAATAAGGTAGTTTTATCAATTTTATCAATAATTGATGTTTAAATGAAAATAAATTGATGGTAAATGTGACGTCAATAACTAAGGGAATTGTGACTTGTAAAGGGATATAGTTTCGGTTACAGACGGATAAATCCACAATCTCCATTATAATAAGATACATGTAGTGTGTGTGTCAGTCACATTTCACCTGAATGTTGTATGACATTGCATTATATATCTGCACACATATGTAAATAATGTATTCGTTTGTATGTATATGTATATAATTATTGTGTATTTTTTTATGATTGTCATTTATCGTCTTTTGACGGTATAGCTCAGTCGGTAGAGCATCCGTCTCATGACCACAAGGATCTGCGTTCAATACCGGCCCTTGGCAACTCAGCATATGAGTAGCACGGCTTAGATCTGTGAGGTAAAGTGGAGAGTTGATGGTAGGTGTGGCGCTCCACCCCAGACGCAGAAACAATATCCCTGGTCTAGCGCTAGCTAAAAGGGGATAGACTCCCTCGTTGTCCGGCTGATACCGACAATATATATGTATATTGCACTTGTCTCATATTATTTAAAATACACACACAGATATATGCATATGTATAAGTGTGCACACACACACACATATATATATATATATATATATATATATATATATATATATATATATTTTGCACTAGTCTCATATTATTTAAAATACACACGCACAGATATATTTATAAGTGTGCATATATATATATATATATATATATATATATTGCACTAGTCTCATATTATTTAAAATACACACACACAGATATATTTATAAGTGTGCATATATATATATATATATATATATATATATATATATATATATATATATATTGCACTAGTCTCATATTATTTAAAATACACACACACAGATATATTATAAGTGTGCATATATATATATATATATATATATATATATATATATATATATATATATTGCACTAGTCTCATATTATTTAACACACACACACACACAGATATATGTATAAGTGTGCATATATATATATATATATATAATATATATATATATATATTGCACTAGTCTCATATTATTTAAAATACACACACAGAGATGTATGTATAAGTGTGCATATATATATATATATTGCACTAGTCTCATATTATTTAAAATACACACACACAGATATATGTATAAGTGTGCACACACACACACACACACACACACACATATATATATTGCACTAGTCTCATATTATTTAAAATACACACACACAGATATATGCATATGTATAAGTGTGCATATATATATATATATATATATATATATATATATATATATATTACGGTTAGTTGTGGTGATTGTTGACTTCACTTCATTAATTTATTTATATTCTTTATCTTATTTGTTTATTTCCATCCACATTTTTATGTAATTCTTTAAATTTATTTTATTGGCATATTCTATGTTGTCTTACATTTTCTCTTCTCTCACTTTTATTTCTCTAAATCCCCACCTCATCATTCCGTCTTCTATGCAATATTGTCCCCATTTTATTTTCTTAATGTCTTGTCCATATCTCCCTCTTCCACTTTATGTATTCCTTTATGTCTAAGTTTAATTCGACAACGCTGCACATCTATTGGATAATATTATTTCATCATTATAAACCTATCTATCAACTGAATGATTGAGATGCATCTATCATAGCCTATGTAACTGCATCCTCCCTTAAATGACTATAAGGTCATATATACCGAGTAGATTTTTTAGCATTACACGTGGATATTATATATATATATATATATATATATATATATATATATATATGACAGTATGTAAGTATATACAAAAGAAAAAACAAAAATCATCCTTCTAAACACACAACACACACACATATATATATATATATATATATATATATATATATATGTGTGTGTGTGAGTGAGTATGTGTGTATATATATATGTGTGTATATTATATATATTGAACTTATATATATTATTGAATTCTCTAAAACATGGTTTTGTTACTGTTATTACATCCTTCGTTATTTATTTGCTGGAAAAAATTTTTGTGTCATTTTTTTTTTTTTTTTTTTTTCATTAATTTAAAATACGAGTTTTTTTTTGCGTGGACATATATATATATATATATATAATATATATATATATATAATAAACCTTCTGAAAATATGGTTTTGTTACTGTTATTACATCCCTCGTTATCTATTTGTTGAGGTTTGTTTGTCTTTATCGTCAATGTTTTTACTTTAATTTAAAATAGGAGAAATAAGAACTGCTTTTGTGTATATTAAGATATCATAGCTAGGCGAACCGATACGAACTTTTATATAAATATAAAATCAGAGAGACGCTCTAAAAACTTTCGTCAAACGAAATAAATACATATGTGAAAAAAGTTGACAGAACACGAGACAAAAAAGAAAAATTAGTAATCTTTATGTTAATACTCATGTTTCTTAATTGTACGAGGGTTATAAACACCCTATGGTTAAAAATGAAACTGTCCAAATCGTTCGAGATGAAATGCAAAAATCTAAATCCTGATTATCTGGTGTTTTTTATTCATCGACTTCTTATTTTTTATGAGTGTTGTCACCTCAACTAAATAATGGACCATTCCGTTTTTATTATAAATAAAGTAAAAAAAAAGGACATGCTACACAAAAACACAAAGAGTAGGGGGAAATAGAGATGAGGTGAGCGCATGGAAGCGATAATGCTAATCTGTTCCAATCAAACATAATGAAAAGAAAGGAAAAAAGTGAGTTAAATGAAGATTATTATTATTTTTATATATTGAACTATTTACAATAGCTCTTAAGTAAACATATCAAACGATGTAATAATCAAATAGTGTGGAATGTCCTCTCTTGGTTGTAGGGTCCAATTGTTTGTCTAAGGGTTTCTAGTTATTTTAACTAAGAAAAATAGAAAGTGGGTGTCAGAGAAAGGAGGAGTGGGGGGACAAAGTACTCGTGTAAAAGATAAATTCTCAAGTATGTTTGCATTTACCTATCCCACTTACCCCCTCCTCCCCCCCCCCCACATGCAGGATACAACTCAAGGTTAGTTTTGGGGCGGAGTCCAACTAGTTTGAATTCTAAGTTTCTTTTTCATTTCTTAGACGGGATGCTATAACAATGTTAAAGAGCCCAGTCTGTCCTACTATTTACCCATAGTTGGATACATTCATTTCCCATGGGTAGGCCATCCCTTGGTGGTGTAATGTTTAAAAGCTAGTCTCACAGATTCATTACTACTCATCGCTAGATGAGCCATACTTGCGACCTTGTGTCACATCCTAACTATGGTGAATGGGTTAGGTAAATATCTACCTTTCCTAAGAGTATTATAGTCTCATTGGGTGCCCCCATACAAGCGATCTTGTGCCACAACTAAGTAAAAAGTGGACATACCATTGTAGTATAATGGTTAACAAGAAAGTCTCGCAGGTCTATTATTACTGAATAGCGAGTTTGATCCTAGCTGGATACATCACACATGTTAAAATCAATCAATCAATAACGATCTTATATGCTTACGGTCGTTACGTTTAAAACACAGATCCTCGCTAGATTGAGGTTAAGCAGCACTGAACCTGTTCAATATTTAGATGGGTGACCATTTAACTAAAAGCAGTTGCTATAAGAACCCGTATATTAAAATGTCTTTTAAATGCCCTGAAGAGGGTTGATATGCCGTAAAACAACCAAATAAAATACAGTTTTGTGATCACTTTAAGTTTCAATATTTTCGAGGAGCCTCGTTATTTATGTCCCTTCTGTTGGATCCTTTTGGTTCTCCAAGTTCGCCTAAGTACTATAGGCACGTTGTTTCTGATCTGAGGAGGAAAACTGTTTCTTTTTGTGGGTGGAGGTCACCAACACAACTCTTTACTGATTAGTGACCAATTTGGCCTTATCCCTGTCGTCAAAGACTGTAGAATCTTCACCTTTGCAGAGGGGTAAAACCCCCACATCAATGGGTCACCTGTTTGTAGTAGGTGGTGACCCGTGATGCTTAAGCACGAAATCCATAACATGCAACATTCCACTATAGCCCTTACTTAGGCTAGACGGGCGAGAATGAGTTAAAAATTGAATACCCAACAAGAATGAATAAAACAAAAATGTGTTCGGTACAGAATAACCCAAAAAGGGTTGATATGCCGTAAAATCCAACCAGCTAACCAACCAACTGTGATAACTCTTTGTAATTCTTTTTCAAAATCATCGATATTATTGACTACAGACTCGTACATATTTCGTGAACGAAATTGCCTCATTCATCGCCTGGATATAGGGGCGGGGGTAGTCTCAGACACTCTGAAAAGAAAAAAAAATGTCTCCCATTTAAAATACTAAATACAAAGAAAAATTCTATGTTGTTACTATTTAAATTTTATTTTTTAAATATCTACACGAATATAGATTAAATATTTATTATTTTTGATCAAAGACCAAGATCTGGTGATAGTGAATATATATATATATATATATATATATATATATATATATATATATATATATATATATATTTACGCACGAGTAGGATGTGACACAAGGTCAATTTTTAAGCAGAGTTTAACAGGTTTGAATTCAGAGTTTTCCTTCTCCTAGACTGGTTACCTAGCCATGGTTAAAGAGTCCAGTCCACCCTACTATTTCCCATAGCTGGAGGGAGAGTAGTTGGATTCATACCTTTCCCACGGGTATTAGCGCTATGTAAAATGCAAACATCTTCGTCCAGGATTTGAACTCTGGTCGACGGGTTCATTTCCTACAACTCCACACCATGCACTTCCATTATTTACTTTGTTGTTAATTGCTTTATTTTCGTAGTTTGCTCCGGACATACATACACACCAACTGCCCTTCATATATGTACAGATAGAACTAAAACCGTCAATCTATCTATCCCCATTGACGGTTTCAGTTCTATCTCCATGTAGATAAAATCTATGATTCAAATATGCGTTTTCTTTGACACTTTCGTTTTTTAATGCCTTTTATACAAGGTGATTGTGAAAGTAATTCCCTTCCTTATTTGAAAAATCTTATAATTTATTTTTGAATCATTAGTTCTACAAAAATAGATATGAGTACACACATAACATGGAGTTGTATTTAAATTCTTAAGCGTAACAGCATTCGCTTCCAGCCTCTCGGGAATCGCATCAACTGATCTTTTCAGGAACTTTTGTGGAAGGTTAGAAATAAATTCTCGTATTCGTCCAACAACTTCTTTCAAAGTCATTGGTTTCGTAGAGTAGACTTGCTTCTTCAA
>CM042137.1:39067827-39110327 GCA_023376005.1 Doryteuthis pealeii | reverse complement strand
TATCTCCGTTTCGCGTACTTATTTGAGTAAGCACAAATGAGAGAAGCGGGGTTGCATGTGTGCAGGTATTTGAAAAAGAGTGTGATAATGCATTTGCATATAAGACTGCATATATATATATATATATATATATATATATATGTGTGTGTGTGTGTGCGCTCGTCTCCATGAGTCAGTTTGTGAAGATGGTGTGTCGCCAAGGCCAACTAGAAATTGTGAAGAATCCATGTTTGAATACAAATGTCAAAATGATTGGCAGAAACAGAGAAACAATACAAAAGGTCATTGTCCTCTATTTTCTCAAAAGGCCGACAATTTTATTTACGTAGAAATAAAAATAAAAAAATAAGGGGATTTTACTATTTTAATCCCTAAAAGCACATTGTCCTTTAGATTTTGAAAATATGTAAATTAATGTCATTAAATGTTTAATGGAATACGCATGCGTAGGTCAAATATTTCGTGTACGTCCAAATTTCAGATGTCATTTTTTTTATCTAAGTCGAATAGATATATTGTGTCCTTAGTATGACGTTAAACTGCATCTAGTGGTGAGGTTCCAATTTTGAAGCTCTGGGGAGTATGAAGTACCCCTTCATCGCCTTTACTCCAAGGCCCACTCTAACCCGGAGTGGTAGTACCTGTTAGGATTCCATCTATGGGTTAAATAGAAAAAAATGAGTTCGTATAAATAAATAAATTAATACTCATAAAAAAAATGAATAAAAAATGTCTTCGGCATAAAAAACAAGGGTTGAAAGGCCGTAAAATCCGAGCAACAGGAACATATTCATAAAAAAAAGAATGTTCCATATCTTTTAAGTCTACAATCTAATAAACATGTTTTACATTGTTCTAAATTAATTAGGGGGATTTGGGGGGATTTCGGTGGGGTACGAGAAGAGAGCTCCTTACATTCAGATTCAGTTTTCCTTCTATAGAATCTAATAAACACTTTTTGCATTGTTCGAAATGAAATTCTAGTTCTGAAAAATAATGCAATATCATGATAGAATATGATTAAATATCTATATTTTGAACTCGTACTCGATAGTTTCAATACGATATATATATATATATATATATATATATATATATATATATATATATATATATATATATATAGCGATATTTAAGCCTTTTCTTTGCTAAATATATTACACCGTATATAATTCCGCAATTATTGTACATTGATTTCTCAACATGAACTATACCAATTTTAACAATCCATTGTTTAAAAATGCTTTGCTTGGAATCATTTCTAACACCATTTAACCTGGTTACACACACACACACACATATATATATATATATATATATATATATATATATATATATATATGAGAGAGAGAGAGGACTTTACATGTCAGAAGTCACCTTGATACAACATCATGAAGCTAAAAGGTCCATAAGAAAGCAACGGCAACAAAGCATCGGAACATCATCTTCTACAGGGACAACCTACAAATGCTAAATATGTCGTCGTGAATGTTTCTCAAACATCGGACTTCATAGTCACAGGAGGCGCTGCAACTTCATGGGCACACAAAAATTTTATCATAGTATTTCGAGACTGAATTGCCAATGAATGATGAAAAAATGATATATATATATATATATAATTAAATTTTCACACTATGGTATATCCACCGGTCCTGCTAGTGAGAAATATTTCATTTCATTTTCTTTTTAAATAGGACAGTTTATGGGTGTCACTATTTGTCTTTGCGCAATCTATTAAAATTGTCTGATAGACAAAATTATAGACACGCATACATTAATGCTATTTGCGAATTATTACACACACTCACGCATTTACACACACACACACATACACACACATATATATATGGATGGGTGTGTTCATGAATTCATGCATTTATGTGCCTATATTAATGCACATGCATACATCGAGCGTGCAATGTCAGTTGAATATGCAATGTATTATGGAAAATCATTGCCTAAAACTTGTAATTTAAAACCTCTAAATAAAGAGTGACAAAGTGCGCCAAAATTCACAACTGTGTTTATTTACTCAAATTGTTTTGAATCAGAAGCGCCCACTGTTAAAGTAACGGGGACAGAATTACATTACTTTATATAAATAACTTATATAAATATATATAAATATATTTGTGTTTACCTAGGTGTGTTCAAGCGGACAATTACGCACATACACAGAAATATATATATATATAATATATATGGGGTGGAGGTGGGGTGTACGATCATAACTATATTTTCAACGTTCCGTTGAATTTCTTTCTCTTAAATTGCACTTTTCTATTCATCCTGATACTAATAATTATATGGTATCAAATATTACTATTTAATCTTATTATAATAGAGATTGTGTGTCTGTCTGTAAATGAAATTACAACACCACCAACGTGACAATTCTCTTATTTACGTTACATTCTCAATGGTTATTAAATAATCAATTAAATGTCTTGTGTATTGACAAAGCCTCTATAAAGGCCTACCTGAGATAGATTTGCCTCAAAACAGCCCATATTATTAATGTGTTTAGAACCCTGCGAGGTGGATTATATATCATTAAGAAATAAATGTTAACATAGTATATGGTGTAAATTATTCGCATATCGGTTTTAACAAGACCGTGTTTAATAAGTAATTATTTGGTGTTATTGGTCTTTAATATTATTGTTTAATTCTGAAATCAATGCTATGTATAATTCTATATTGAAATCAATTAGAATAAAGTAAAAATAAAAGTAATCTTTTTTATGTTCGTATTTAACTTCATTAATCTTTCTAATTCAGTGTAGTATTTAATTATATTAAAACTTAAGTACTTTTCTTTTTTTTCTTTTTTTTTTTTTTTTTGCTAGTACTAATAATTTTCAAAACACATCTATTTGGCGCATAAATAGAACCTTAATAGGGACAACCACTCTGAGTCAGTGAACCTGGAAATAATGGCAATAAAGAGGTACTCTACATTCCCTAGAGCTCCAAAACTAGAATTTCATCCCCAGATACAGATTAGTGTTGTACCCAGGGCACCCCATTTCGGATGTTTACCCCCCCCCCCGGTTTAGCTCAGTCGGTAGAGCATCTGCCTAGGAATCGTAAGGTTCTTGGTTCGATATCGGTCCCCGGCAACTCGTAATCTGATCTGTGCAGTAAAGTTGGGGAGTCGACGGTAGACGTGGCGCTCCATCTCAGCAATAACAATCTCCCTGGTCTAGCGCTAGCGAAAAGGGGATAGACATCCTCGCTGTCCGACTGCTACCGACAATAGGACACTCCACTGACTTTACTTACCCCGCTGCAGAGAATACAACCAGCGTATTCTATTCCCCCCCCCCAACCGAGCTTTCGAGAATCCAAGTATCGACTTACATAACAACATATGTAGAAAATAGAAAAACAAAGCATTCCAAAAAAAAAATTATTCTTGATGGTGAAGTCGACGTTAGAACGTTTCAGTTTTTTTTTATTAAACTTTCATCAGGACATTAGTACAGAGCGTGTTAATTTTCTCAAAAGAATGCTTGCAAAACGGTTATGCACCTTTCTATGTATACACTTTCTCATCTCCCGTTATTTTAAAAACACCCATCGCTGTTCAGACAACACTTTTTACATCCTTATGTCCTGGTAAAAGTTTTGCTGGGCGGCCCACACTGACGTGCCCATGTGTTGATTTCCACGGTAGAACATCACATGAGTTTGACCCCTCTTTTCCCTTAGTGTCCAGCATGTTTTGTTCACCTCACTCAGATGGTTTGTGTGATAGGGGGAAAGGGACCGTACAGCTGCTTATTGTGAGATCGCATGCCGCATTCTTGTGCAACTCACATCTACCTTATTCTATTGGTGCCTTCTTTGGGTCCAAGTGGTGCAGCCATACAGTAATATTAATACAACTATGGCTTGGAAGAATTGTCGCTTTAACTTGTCAGTGAGATCGGATTTCCATATGATTGATGATCTTTATATAGCAGACCATGCTTCCCTATGCGTGCATTAACATCGCTTTCTGTGGATAAATTATTACTACATAGGTACGAGCTAAACTCCCTATGCAGACACATTCCCAAACACAATGTCCTGATCATTGTGGAGACATGAATGCGCGGGTAGGTAAAATAAGATTCTGCTTACACAACACTATTCTTGTTTGGGATTACAGGCTTTGATTATTCCTACCCTCATATACGAAACAATAGTTCTTCGACTTCAAACTCTGTAGTTGTCTAATTAGTAATTTCTTTTCAATAATGCAGGGACAAGTAGTTCTTTAAACTTTTTGTTAGGGATGTGATTTTAGTTGGTTGGTTGGTCGTTTTTTACGGCATGTCAACCCTTGCTGGGTTATTTTCATGCCGAAGACGTTTGTTTTATTCCTTCTTGTTGGGAATTCAAATTTTTAAACTCATTTTTTATCCATCTAATCCATAAATGGAGATGGCTCTTCTGATCAATCGGCTGGTCACGTCAAGCTCTAGGACCAACATGATTGTCCTGATCCTACTGCCCTTATGGCAAACCCAATCTTTTTATCATATTTGTGCTAGAAGACAGTGGCTGAGGGTCTTAATGTCCTGGGTATGACTTTAAACTCTATCTGATGGTTACGTTCCAATTCTGGTGCTTTGGGGAATGTAGAGTACCCTTTCATCAACATTACTCCCAGGTCTTGGAATGGTAGTACCTGTTACAGTCCCATCTATAGATTAAATAGGAAAAATGAATTTTAAAAATGTTTTTTTAAAAAGTGAGTACTCATCAAGAATGAGTAAATCATAACGTCTTCGACATAAAATAATCCAACAAGGTTTGACATGCCGTAAAATCCAACCAACCAAGGAAATTGGCGCAGTTAGTATTCAGGGTGTTGCACTTGCACTAGCTTGTGTTTTGTCAAGGATAGAGAGAGGTGTGGATATATATATAGAGAGTTGGTGGGAATGGACAAAGAGAATAAAAAATTTAAAAAAAAAGAAATTGGTATAAAAGAGAAAATCATAGCAAAGAAAGAGTAAGAGAAAACCAGAGGGTGACAGAAAGGAGGAAGAAGTGGAAGAGTGGTTTAAAACAATGTTAAGAGTGCCGCTCATTCTCCAGTTTCTGTCGGTAATAATAGACACAAAATCCTTGACATCGTTAGTCCTCCCAAAACAATGCAACCAAAGACAGTCACCCTCGCATAAAACATCACGCACTCTTCATTGTTGAAGTTACACAATCGTCAACATAATCCTAAGAACACATAACACAAAGAGGAATACGAAGATGCGCGCACACACACACACACATACATACATACATACATAAACCATATTTGACGCCTACCGTCGAGCGATAATGTAAGCTAGCTCCAACGATTAACACTTGGATAGTGAGTTCGATCCTCGCCGGCTATCCTACAATTGTGGCTATGTGCTAGATTAATCTGATAAACATATGTAAATAACGTAAAGATTTCCACGATACTCCCGACAATCATCGCCACGTACTTTCTAGGTTCTTTGATATTGTTCCAAGTACTCTGACTATGATTGGTATCACTGCCATCTAGTAATTTTTATCATTTTCCTTTCGTTTTCCTTTCATCTAATTCAGTAATTCGCTCCTTCTTCTTCTGGATTATTTTATGCAGAGAGGTTAGGGAATCGCGTTCATTATACATTGTATTATATTTACATTTTTTATATTATTTTTAAGGGGTTTTTTTTTGCACGCGGTCCTTTTGAATATGAATCATTTTTAAACGGATCTATTTTACCTATAGATTGGATTCTAACAGATACTAACACTCCGGGTCAGAGTGGACCTGGGAGTAATGGCAATAAAGGGGTACTCGACACTCGCCAAAGTTGTAGGACTAGAGCCTGGCCAGGATTGAGTGATCCATTACTTTTTACGTATTTGATCATTGTTATTGTTTTGGCTTGTGCATATAAGGTTAAACTTTAATCTCTCGCACAATTCCCAGTGGATCACCTTTGTTACCCAATCAGGTTTATTCTTTTTTTGTTACCTATAACAATATCTGGTCTCCTGTCAGGATTCATTGATTGATTAATTTTAACGGCATATCAGCCCGTCTCGAGTTATTTCATGCCAAGAGGTTATGGAATCGCGTTCCGGTTTAACTTTGTAAGCCGGTTTAGCTCAGTCGGTAGAGCACCCGCCTTGGAATCGCAAAGTTCTGAGTTCGAGACCGATCCCCGCCAACTCAGCTTGGGTAATCTGATATGGGTGGTAAAGTGGGGAGCTCCACCCAGCAAAAACATGGTTTAGAGATAGACTGTCTCATTGTCCGGCTTATACCAACAATAAGCCACTACGTCAAAATATTTTATACTATTATTATGTTGTTGTTACTGTTGTCATTTCCCTTTGGATATTAACTAAACTAAACTGACTCTAACGCATAATGGGTCCTTCCATGTAGATTAAACCTATTACATTATCAATGGTCTTGACATATCAGATTGCTTACTATCATGTTATATAAACTGTCATTTCATTGGCAAAATATATATTATCTTTCAATATTAACATCCAATCTTTAACTTTTTTAAAGATCTGAATCGATATCTGATTGGATGTCTCTTTTCAGTCAGAACTCTGAACATTCTTTTTCATATTTCCATTTCTTCTCTTTTCGATTTTATCTTCTGATTTACATAAGGACCCTTCTTCATTTACAGATATTAATAATAACAGCACCAATCAATATCTTTTCGGTTGATTTTTATCTCGACACTTGTTGGCAGAATTCAAATCGAAGAACTTTTGATCGATTTTTATTTCACTCATTGATTTTCTTTCTATTTTAAATATTTCCCATTATTAAATCGTATTGATCTGAAACTTTTAATTCAGCATTTACGATTTTAACACATTCTTTTTTTTTTTTTTTTCTTTTTTTTTTTTTTTTTTTTTTTCGAAATTTTTTGCTTTATAAATTTAGACGGAGAAATTACTGCTTTTCTGTGACATTTCATCGTCTTTGCTGTGTTGATAAAAATGATATCAATGAGGGATGAACTCGACAAGACACATTCTCTCTCTCTCTCCTCTCTCTCCCTCTCTCTCTCTCTCTCTCTCTCTCTCTCTCTCTCTCTCCCTCTCTTTTTCTCTCTCCCTCTTTTTTCTCTCTCCCTCTTTTTTCTCTCTCTTTTTTTCTCTCTCTTTTTTCTCTCTCTCTTTTTTTTCTCTCTCACACATACACACATTTTCTCTCTCTCTCTCTCTCACACATACACACATTTCTCTCTCTCTCTCTCTCTCTCTCTCTCTCTCTCTCTCTCTCTCTCTCTTCTCTCTCTCTCTCTCTCTCTCTCTCTCTCTCTCTCTCTCTCTCTCTCTCTCTCTCTCTCACACACACACATTCTCTCTCTCTCTCTCTCTCTTTAGAAAGTTATATATATATATGTGTGTGTGTGTGTGCGTGTTTTGAATTTGCGTCTATTCACTAATGTTCCGTAACATACAATCATGTATACCTACATACGCATATACATAAACAGACATTTGTAATACAAGCAAGTCCTACATATGCGCATGTGTGGACCTTTGAGTGTGTGTGTGTATACGGACCTGTATACCTTATTTCGACTTAATATAAAAAGACATAAACATTTATTTAGCTACACTGATTTTATTTTTTACTTGTTGCACTTTCTTAACTTTCTCTTTTCTTATCTTTTTTTCCATCTGAATATTACGTTTACTTGAACTTGGTTTCACTCTTATCTTTCCTCGTAGCTTTCTGTTTCTTTTTTTTTTCTCCTTTGTTTTTTCTTTTTTGTTTCTTTGTTTATTTTTAGTTTATTTTTTCTTTGTTTCTTATTTTGTTTGTTGATGTTTTTGTTTTTTTTTGTTTTTGCAATTACCTTATTCACTTCTGTACTTCTCTCAATTTTAATTCATCTTTCCTTTCTCTTCATTTTTCTCATTTTCGATTTCTTTCTTTCTTCCCTCAAACTAACTAAATGAACGACAATTTTTGCCACCCCCCCATCCCCATTTTACTATAAAAAGGAATAGTATATATTTTCAAGCCCCCCTCCAACAAGACCGGATTAACAAAAAGTAATTTTAACTTGGGGAGCCACGCACGAACCGAAGCTCAGGCGTGACCAATGCAAAAAAAGGCGCGTGTTCCCGTCCTCCAGGGGTGCCTCAGGCTTAAGACAATAAACCCGACCCTCATCCCTTTAGGGGGCAGGTGCTGACAGGGGGGAAGGCTTTCTGGGACCACGCGAGTTATTTTACCTCACATACCTATGCCCGCCGTGGAAGCGAGTAAGAAAGAACACTTTGTTTTGCTATTGTCATATAATTTGTAGGAAATTGCATAAGAATAAATAATATTATGTTGCATTCATATCTTATATTTTAATAATATATTCGATTTTATGGGCCTACATAAAAGCTGAGGTATTTGCGTGGGTCAAATTTTAGTAGATGTTTATATTCAATTTGTATGAGAGCAATATAATCAACTAGAAGCGGCTACCCGGCATTGCCTGGGTAGTGGGGGGATAAAAAAAAAGGTTAATCTTGTAAATCCATTGATTGTTTCGGTTTTCCATAATTGATTTGTGTTTTAATCCCGAAAGCCACCATGAATTTCCCTTATTCTTACTATTCAAATTCTAATTTTTAGATATTTCACGAATATAAATAAAATCTTCATTATTTTTGCACAAAAAGCAAGTTCTGGACATAGTGAATGAGTATATATATTTTACTTTGTCGTTAATTGTTTTATTTAAGAGTTTCCCCCGGACATACATACATGCATACATACAGATCCTATTGAAAATGTAATTTCACTATAAGAAAGAATAATATTCCCCATTTTCTCCTGAAGCCTAACCCTAAAATTCACCCTGTCGACAGGGACAGAAGAATACACCGACTGCACCTCTGCATAGGGGTAAGATCCACCCAATGGGGCTACTTGCTAGCCGTGGGTGGCGACGTGATGATTAAAGACGGAATCATTGTGACTGAGCAGTCTATGACATGCAACGCCCTTACTCAGGCTAGACGGGCGATCGGAGAGTGTCTCTCCGATCAATCAGCTGGTCACGGCAAGCCATAGCACCTATATGATTGTCCCGACCCTATTGCCTAATGGTAAACTCCCAATCCTTTTTATTCTATATGTGCTTGAAGGTGGTTGCTGAGGGTCTAAATGTCCTGCATCTCATGGTGAAGTTCCAATTCTGGAGCTCTAGGGATTGTGGAGAACCCCTTCATTGTTATTACTCCCAGGTCCGCTCTGATCGGGGTGATTGTACATGTTTGGGTCCCATCTATGGGTTAGATAAAAGAAAACGAGTTAACTAAAATGTATTTAAAAATATTGAGTTTAAAAAAAATTCAGTAACAATCAAGAAGGAATAAAAACAATGTATTCGACATAAAATAATCCAACAAGTGTTGACATGCCGTAAAATCCAACTAATTAACCACAACCCAAAAGTTCCGCATTGTTTCCTAGTCATTACCTCTGCTATTGTCGCTACGTTTACAGCCTTTAAGTATCTCCAGAGGAAGAAATCACAGGAATTCTTCTGCATCTACTCCGAAACCCTTACGAAATAAATATTTCATTGCAATGATAGTCACCATTATTTAATTGTTTACATCACAAATTCACGATGTTTATCATTCTACGCCATGGAGGCAGAGCTTCTGCTACCCAAAGACATAGCTCTCACACAATCAGTGCAATTTTAAATCAGAGAAATCATTCTGCTGGACTATATATTCCCCCCCCCAAAAAAAGGATGCGACTCAAGATCAATTTTTAAGCGCAGTTTAATGGGTTTAAATTCAGTTTTCATTCTCCTAGACCGGTTACCATACCAAGGTTAAAGACCCTAATCTTCCCTTACTATTTACTCACAGCTGGAAAGAATACTTGGATGCTTAGGTTTCCCAAGGGTATTAAGTTAGCTCTATTTGCCGGACTAATACATACATATATATATATATATATATATATGTGTGATTATGTAATGACTGTCATATATGTGATTATGTAATGACTGTCACATATGTGATTATGTAATGACTGTCATCTTATTATAATGGAGATTGTATGTTTGTCTGTCTGTAACCGAAACTATATTACTACTCAAGTCACAATTCCCTTAGTTATTAACATCACATTCTCAATGATTTTATTTTTATTTAAACCTCAATCATTAATAAAATTGTTTTACATTATTAATACTGTTAAGCATATGTACATACTAACAACATGCAATTATATTTATATATACAACAAAATAGCGGTTTACAGTGTGAACGGGAAGGCTAATTTGCATATTAATATTAAAAAATCGAATTTAATAAATATGTGCTTAGTATTATTGATTTCTAACTGTTTGGTTTTATTTTAATGAATATAAGCAAAAATCTCTTCAATGAATCTTAAATGAAATCCATTAACAAGAAAAAATAACTGTCATTTTATTCTTTACTTCCTCTTTTAACTAAATACTTAAATTAGAAAAATAACAATGAAAGACGAGAGTGATGGAAGAGTAAGTTTCAGTTGTTCCATTTTTTATTATACTCCCTCTGTTTCAAATCTTTTTATCTGTATTCTTATTTAGTTTCATTAGCCTTTCTAATTTAATACAATATTTTATTACATTAAAACTTAAATACTTGCACCCGGAGGGTGCATATATTTGCTAGTATATATAATTATGTAATGACTGTCATATATATGTATATGATTATGTAATGACTGTCATATGTATGTATGTATATGATTATGTAATGACTGTCATATATATATATATATATATATATATATATATATATAGTATTGGTGATAGTGCTTATATATCAAAGTTAAGATAGCGTACACACTTGGACCGATAATCGCATAAGAGAGAAACAGTCACCAAATGCCGTTGACTCTGTGTGTACGCTATCTTATGATTGGTTGGATTTTACGGCATGTCAACCGTTGTTGGGTTATTTTATGTCGAAGACTTTGTTTGATACATCCTTGATGGTTATTACAACAGATTTTTTCTGAACTCAATTTTTTAAACAATTTTTTTACTCTTTTTATTATATTTAACCCATAGATGGGACCATTAAATGGTACTGAAGTTTAGTTGGTAGTAATGGCAATGAAGGTATACTCCACACTTCCCAGAGCTCTAGAATTGAAACTTCCCTATTAGATGCAGTTTCTTTTATCTTAAATTATATATATATGTGTGTCTGTATGTGTCAGTGCACTCGTGTGCACATTCACGTTTTATTTTTAACCTGAATTAAGATTTTATTTTACATATTACAGCCACTGACGATTGTTGGTGAGATGTTTGCTGTGTGTACATTTAAAGTTATCTGTTCTGAAAGCGTTGTGAGCGTAGAGAAAAAAATGATTTTTTGAATGGCCCTGAGTTCAAAAACATTAAAAATGCCCCGGAAATGACCCTGAATCTGGGGCATTAAGTATTTCTGCTAGCAAAATGACTGAAAGGGGAAGGGGGCAAAGAAACCGCATACGCAAAGAGGAAAAGGGAAAGAAAAAGTGGTATCATAAGTGAGAGTAAGTGAAGGGGAGAAAAGGGAAAAATAAAGATGATGAAAAAAAAGGACAGATGGAGTAAAAAAAAGAAACAGAAATAAAGAGGAATTAAAGAATGAAAGAAACAAAGTAAATAGGATAAAGGGAAAAAAGGATTAAGTATTAATAAAAGAAAGAAAGAGAGCGACAAGTTTCCAAAATAGAAAGAAAGAAAGATTAAAGAATGAGAGAAATAAAGCGGATAGGATAATAGAAAAAGCATCGGGAATGAAGAAAAGAAAAAAGAATTCGGTGTTAATAAAAGAAAGAAAGAAGTGAATGGGAAAGGTAACTGAAATAGATAAAGAAAAAACTACGAATCAAAGACAAATAATTTAGAAACACAAGAAAAGGAAAGAAGGAAAAGAGTAAGAATTAACGGTGAACAAAATTTAGAACCACTAGAAAAAGAAAGAAGGAAAAGAGTAAGAATTAACGGTGAACAAAATTTAGAACCACTAGAAAAAAAAGAAGGAAAAGAGTAAGAATTAACGATGAAATAAAAGAAAGAAGGAAAAGAGTAAGAATTAACGATGAAATAAAAGAAAGAAAGAATACGAGATTCCGAATTAAAAAAAAAAAAGAAACAAAGAGAGGTGAAAATTAATCAGATGAAAAAGTACGATTCAAAGAAAGAGAGAATGAAAGGAGTAACGATTCAATGAAAAAAAGGCTTTAAGCTATAATCGTTTACAAAAGATTATTATTAGTTATTTAAAAGTTACTGTCGAGCGGACAAATGATTATTATTAAATGAAAATAATTACTTGAAACTATATAATTGTATAAAGTTTTGAATAGGAATACGTGAAATCATGCAACTGTGTACAAATTATTTGTATTAGATAGAAATACTTGATATCATAATTGTGTGGGTATTATTTAGATTGAATCAAAATATTTGATTATTTGTATTAAAGAGGTTATTTTAGTTAAGTTATGTTTTAAACAAAATTTTTAAAATACGGTTTTTAGAAGACTTACTTACCCTTTAACTGATCCGTTCTAAGCGTCAATGTGCGTCTTCGGACTTTCAAATCCTAGACAAGGCTGTTTGCATGGGTAAAATAGTAGGGCAAATTGGTCTCTTTAACCTTGGATAGGTAACCAGTCGAGAAGAAGGAAACTGAATTTGAAAATCCTGAGGTCAGTCGTTGATTGGGTTTGTGGCATTCATTGTGTGAATCAATTCTTTCCTATCGACTGTCAAAGATTGCAGATGGTCCAACACAAACCTTCTCAAAACACTATGTAGGTTGTTCATTGGATGAACCCTCATGCGTCGAAATTGATGAGAGTCCTTTTTTTTTTAGCTTTGGACTGCTGTACAGGGTGTTTCAGAAAAATTACTTGACCAATTCTCCTTCAATGTATCTCAGATTTGAACAGCATGCGTAGAAACAATTTAAAATTCTATTTTTAATGATTAAACGCATTTTCTTTTCTAATCAATGACCTTTCTTTATCTTAACCTCCCCCCCCTAAAAAAATCCAAAGAATTAATGGTCCATTAACTTTTTTATTCGTCTTTTAACTAATTATATTAAATTAACTATCACACACATGCACATATAGATGGATACACACACATATATACACATCAAACACATTGTTTGACTACTTCATACTGTCGTGCCATAAGTCACCCAAAAAGTGCGATATAGATACCAGTTTAAAAATGAACGAGAAATTCTGGGGAAGCTAGCTAGTGTAGTGGTTAGAATGTCCGCCTGACAGGTAGGGTTCGAATTACGCACAAAGCACTACCCTGTCTATAGCTCTGCTGATGAGGCCTAATGGGCTGAAATGTACATAAAGAGATGACTTTTTCTCGACTTGTTTACGCTTTACATTTAAACCGATATGCACGCCTAATTCATTTAGTTATAATTAATTAACAAAATTAGGTATGACTTTAATTAAGCACATAATCTCTCACAAATTGTCGGCCTTTGTCATTTCAAACACATTTTTGACTACTTCATATATATATATATATATATATATATATATATATATATATATCTACAAGTCTAGCTTATTCACTAGTGTACAGGACAGAGTACTTTATGTATCCACCTAATTCTTCTCTCTCGAAATAAAAATAAATATATGTATATACAGAGATAAAGTGTTAATTGTTTTCATTTTTTTCCATATATATATATATATATATATATATATATTATATATATATATTATGCGTCAAGATGTGTGAATCTAAATGTGTTTAAGAACATTTTGTTTGCTTATAAATAAGAAAAGAAAGTAACAATGAGTGAATAAACTGAGAATTTGATAACTGAAAAAATACGACCATTTTTTAATAAAAAGAACAAATGATAAACATGCAGATATTATCATCATTTGAAAAGATGCTGCGGGTTAAGCTCTAAATTGTTGAGGTTGTTTTTCTCCTTCTGCTCGATCGTCTCAGCACGATAACGAGTCTCCTAAGGGAATTCATGGATTTGATTATGCAATAAAAAAAAATGCTGTTCTATTATTATACCCGTCTGTTGCCTGTGGGATTTTCTTTTTTAGCAGGATTCTGTTGGTACGAACTGGTACTGTACTCTCTGGTTGGTGGGTACCAGTTTTTGACCATGTTGATGACCAGATTGTAGAGTCGTAGGATGACAAACTAACATACCGAACAAAAGCAATCAGTTTAATGGGCTTGCCCCCCTCTCTCTCTCTCTCTCTCTCTATCTCTATCTTATCTCTATCTCTCTCTCTCTCTCTCTCTCAAATGAAATTACTAAATAACTTAAATATTTCCATCTTTTTTGTTGTCATGATCTTGTCACGTATCTAAGTTTAGTTAATACATATATCAAAATGTAATCTCTATTAATTAATCTGCCCCTCTCTCTCTCTCTCTCTCTCTCTCTCTCTCTCTCTCTCTCTCTCTCTCTCTCTCTCTCTCTCTCTCTCTCTCTGGAATTGTCAAAAAACCAATTGTTTACCAGTAGGAATTTCAGTACTAGCAGTTTCCAGCATGTCTTAGATGGTTTGTGTGATAGGAGGTAAGTAGTTGTATAAGTACTCTTTTGTGGGGTGCTGCTTCCAGGATTTGTTCAAGACAACATACAACATCATTGTGTAGTTCCTATTTAGCTTTTTAAGTGTTTCGTTAGAATCCAATTGGTGCAGCCATACAGTAGCATTAATGCAGCTATAGCTTGTAACCTCAATTCCACTTTAAACGGCCACTTACTACTCATCTCACAAATCATCTAAGTAAGGCATGCTGGGCACTACTGGTGAGTAAGGATGAACTCATAAGTGACGTTCTCCTATGAACTCCTACATATTAGCACAACAGTGTCAGCTGACCAGCAAAAAATTAGTTATCAGCTCTGCACGGGCTCTATGTGCCGTCTAGAAGATTTAACGAGAGCGGTGGTTGATATGGATGGATGGCGTGAAACAGTCAAGGGAACCCATGCTGTCGACATGATTTGATGATGATGATCTAAATTACTCATATTGAAATATATATATATATATATACCTACCTGGCACATCGTGTTCTGTGTCCAGTGGCTTTGGCCATTGGACCGGTAAGATATATACTATTAGCGTGAATCCCAGGGGCCATCCCCTAGACAACACGTGCAGCCCCTCGTCTAAAAGGGGTAGGGATGGATTTATTGCATAGTGCTTGAGGCGTCACAAAAGATAGTGATACACGCAATTTCTTACACTAGCCACTGCAGGAGCTTTGGTTTGTGCGTGGCTCTCCATTTTGTGTTCATCTGATATTATGGGATGTCAGAAAATACTTACTACACTGTTTCTAACTCTCAAAACATCTCTGAATTCAAACCAGCTTTACTCTGATTAATGCTTTGCCTTGCGTCAAATCCTGTCCGTGAATGCATGCCATCTCTACAGGGTTGGCGCAAGATGATTTGGCGTCCTAGGCAAACTTTTTGATGCGCGCCTACTTGAAAGTTTCGAAAAGCTAATTTAAGTTTAGTAACCCATTAATTCATTGTTTCTAAATTTTCAAAACACCATTGATAAAATAATTTTCATTTTGTGGCTTTATTAATTCATTTATGAAAATAACCAATTATTGTTATTACATTAAGTCAATAAATCCTTGACGCAAATGTCAATGAAACAGTATCCATCAGCGTTTTCAATT
Source organism: Doryteuthis pealeii (assembly GCA_023376005.1). Classification (NCBI taxonomy): domain Eukaryota; kingdom Metazoa; phylum Mollusca; class Cephalopoda; order Myopsida; family Loliginidae; genus Doryteuthis; species Doryteuthis pealeii. Next base: position 39,094,578 of record CM042137.1, on the reverse strand, counting down.
CATTTTCAATTTTACCCAAGTATGCCCTGAATTCATGGTAGCTTGTTCGCCTAAAGAGTAACGCCAAAGGTTCTTTAGTATTTATAATGAACTGATCCAGGGAAGGGGGGAGGTGACAACTATTTAACTTCACCACAAAGCATAAAGTTTTTTTTATCTATAAATACAAGTTGATTGGTTGGATTTTACGGCAAGTCAGCCCTTGTTTGGTTATTCTATACCGAAAACATTTTGTTTTATTCATTCTTGATGAGTATTAAAAATATTGTTTAAACTCATTATTAACTCATTCTTTTTTCTATTTAACCCAGAGAGACCCTAAAAAGTACAGCCACTCTAGGTCAGAGTGGACCTGGGAGTAATGGTGATAAAGGGGTACTCCTCCTTCCCGAGAGCTCTAGAATTAGAACTTCCCCATCAGATAGTTTAACGTCATACCCAGGACACTAAGACCCTCAGGAACCGTCTTACAGCATATATATGATGAAGAAGGGTTTAGCATTGCCATAAGGACAATATGGTTGGGACAGTCATATAGGTGCTAGGGCTTGATGTGACCAGTCGAAGGGAGCCTCTCCAACTGTCCGTCTAGCCTAAGTGAAGTGTTGCATTTGATCGACCAGGATTCCGTTCTTAAGCATCATGGTTCACCACCCACAACCAATAAGTGGACCCATTGAGGGGGGGGCTGTATAAATGCAAGATTTGATGTGCTATAAAGATCAATGTAGCGACTACAATGTGTTTTTGTGAGTCCTAAGTCTCTAGAAAATAATCAGAGAAGGCGCGTGACTTGGTTCCAAGGCCGACCCAAACTTGTTCGTTAACACCCCCACTCCTCACACCCCCATCCTCATGGTTGTATACATGAATTCCCGTTTCGCGTAAACAGAAACCCGACATCAAAGAGAATGAAAGGAAGTTGGTATCTTTTACAATTTCAAGGATTGTTGGGGTCTGCAGTCTGCCAAGATTTTGACTCCCCTAAATTCTATGTTCTGCCACATTAGAGAAGAGAAATTTATTTTTATTTTATTTAAATTACGACAATGGTGTCTAATTTATGTCTACTTCCAAATTTCCTTCTTTATTTTCTTCATTCTTAAAAAAGTTATATTTTTCTTTCTTCCTGCTTTATTCGTTTTCTTTTATCTTTTTTTTTCTTTTTACAGAAAAGTTTTAAGTTTAAATATTCCCAACGTCAGCATTGTCTGTTTTCGTATTATTATTACAAACTGAAAATCCGCCCTATGCGTGGGATTTCAAGCTAACACACGGCCATAATTGTTGTGAGGACTTTAATAAATATCCAAGAGAGGTTAACGTTTATGGTCCTCTAATGGCTATTGCTAGTTCTATAAATGGAAATGACCATATGTTTAGGTCATAAGGGAGAGGATCAAAACTTTGGTTTCTGGTTAAGAATGTTTTAGTTTGTCTACTTCTACGGTTGAGCCAACCATATAGCCACAAAGTAAGGGTTCGGGGAAGTATTATGGTAGCACTAGCGGGACCTATATATATATATATATTACAGTATGATGATTTAATTATAACAACGTTTAATATGTTTACTTATTACTGACGACATTCATAAAAAGAACTCGGCGGATAAGCAACGCCAGATAATCAGGATTTACATTTTTTTTTTTTTTTACATTTTTGCATTTCATCTTCGATGGTTTGGTTTGTTTTGTGGCATATCAATCTCAGTGGTATATTTAATGCCGATGAAGTTTTGAAATAAATCAATTCTTAATGGTTAATACAATTTTGTTTATCAACTCATGTTTTTCTATTTAACCCATAGATGGGACCCTAACAGGTACTACCACTCCAGATCAGAGTGGACTATGGAGCAATGGTGATGAAGGGGTACTCCACATTCCCCATACCTCCAAAACTGGAACCTCACCATCAGATGGAGTTTAACGTCATTCCCAGGACATGTAGACCCTCAGTCACCGCCTTCTAGCACCCATATGATAAAAAAGGGCTTAGGGCTTGCCATAAGGGAATAGGTTTGGGAAAATCATATAGGTGCTAGGGCTTGACGTGACCAGCCGATTGATCGGAGAGGGCCTCTCCGACCGCCCGTCTAGCCCAAGATAGGGCCAAAGTGGAGTATTGCAAGTCATGAACTGCTCATCCATCTGGGTTCTATCCTTAAGCATCACAGGTCGCCACCCACGGCCAACAGGTGGCCCCATTGGGGGAGTCTTACCTCTTTGCAGAGGTGCAGTCGATGCATTCTAACGCCAGGGCGGCCATATTCGATGGTTTGAACGGTCTAATTTTTAACCAGAGGGTGTCGCCAGATGATAACGGTCTTACTTTTAAAGAACACGAGTATCAATATATAGATTGTTATCGAAGTCAAAAAGATTTGGTTGGATTTTGCGGCATGTAAACCCTTGTTTTATTTTATGCCTAAAACGTTTTGTTTTATTTATTCTTGATTGGTATTCAAATTTTTTTAACTCAATTTTTTAAACAATTTTTCTGTTTAACCCATAGATGGGACCCTAACAGATACAACCACTCCAAGTCAGAGTGAACCTGGGAGTAATGACGATACAGGGGTACTCCATACTCCCCAAAGCACCAGAACAAGAACCTTACCATTAGATAAAGTTTAATGTTACTACCAGGACAATAAGACCCTCAGTCACCGCCTTCTAACACATACGTGATGAAAAGGGTTTGAGCTTGCCATAAGGACATAGAATCGGGACAATCATATAGGTACCAAGGCTTGACGTGACCAGCCGATTGATTGGACAGGGCCTCTCTGACAGACTGTCTAGCCCAAGTAAAGGCCTGTGGAGATTGCATGTCATGGACTGCTCATCCACCAGGGTTCCATCCTTGAGCACTCATGGCCAACAGGTGGCCCCATTGGGGGTCTTACCCCTCTACAGAGGTTCAGTCGTGTTTTATTAAAAAGCCGCATCCGACAGGTCTGCTGATGGCCATACCTCAGGTTATCTCATGACTGGCTCACAGACAAAAAAGACATTTGGAAATGTGTTATTTGAATTATTCGGACTATTGTCCTCATCTTTATTTTATCTACACAATTTTTCTGACGATTTGTCCTCCGGCCTTCTTCGGGTATTTCTTTTCGGACTCGGGAACCTTCTCTTCGAACTCGGGAGCCTTTATGTCATTATCGGGTTTTCACAAAAATTCGGACCGAACCCTTTATTCAATCCACGAGGGTAGACTCTTCTCGTTCCGTTAACCATGACCGGGTACAAGTGTTAAGCTGTGTTAATTATTCTATGTTACTGTCGTCGTGGGCCAGGATTGAACCTACAGCCTAAAAGTAACTGTCACTTATAACTGTATTAAACCAACGCCTATATCGGTTGCGCCATGTGTCCATTTTGGGAATTTATTGTAAGATTTTTATTATCATGCCACTTTTCACAGTAGTTTCTAACTGGTGGTCTTTCACAGAAGTCTGAATGATAGCAAGTTTGTTCTCCAGGACTGTTCTAAGTATTCGAGCTGATTTTATCAATGCTGTGGTCTGGACGATCTCGATTCTTCCTCTGATCTTCAGTTCACCAAGTCACTTTTCCATGCCTTTGGAGACCGGTCTAAGGGCATCAACTACAACCGTCACCTTCATGTTTCACAGGTCTCTCCGCCCTCTGGTATTTATCTATCTTGTAATTCTACTAGGGTCCACTGAAACGGTGCCATCCACTAGTTAACAATTTATTTACTTGTTAATTAAATCTAAGTATGGTCTTCTGGGCGGGATTGGGTGATCCGTTTGTATCTCAAAGTCGCAGAATTTCATGCGTCTCGTTTTCTAGAACAGATTCTGGTTTGTGCATATTCTATTTGTCAGCCTTGCCAAATTTTAGTCTCTTGCACTATTCTCTGTGGAATTCCTTTCCCACTAATATATGCCTAGTTTTGTATTCCTTTTGTGCAAGTTTGCTGTATTTGCTTATTATGTGATTAACAGTTTCATCTCCATCGTAACTTACATTTGCTATTATTCTGCGTATTATCAAATTTTACTTTAAAATATTTAGTTCATATGGCATTATTTTGTGTAAGAGAAAGAAGGAAGAGCTCTCAAAGTACTTTGGTTCGAATTCAGTTTTCCTTCTCCTAGACCGGTTGCTATACCAAGGTTAAAGAGCCCAATCTGTCCTACCCATGACTGGAGGGAGAATAGTTGAATTCGTACCTTTCCCAAGTAAAATGCAAACAACCACGTTCAGGACTTGAACTCGTCTCGCCATGTCCACTTCCTACGTCGATAACCATTACACCACGCGCCTCCAACTGTTTGTATTAAAATTAATCTTTTGGTCGAAATTCAATCTTAAAACCGATTTTTTTCAGTGTATCAGCAATCTAATCTGTTGAGAAAAACTATTGTTATCAAAACTCGAGACATGTTCGCTTCGAGAGCCTTGCACTACCACACAAACAGAATTGCTCCATTCTCCGTTGCGTAACAAAACAAAATTAACATCTATTGTTACAAAAACCTACTCATATTTATTTTTGAACCGGTCTCATAAAAGTTATTTTTTGGGCCTGTCCAATGAAAAGGAAGGTGTGAGGTGGATTTTGTTCAGTCAATGGAGAAAATATTCATTCTTTTATGGGGAGGGCGTTCTCGCTTAAGCTCTAAAATATGCATCTATTTTCATTGACGTCTAAAATTCAACGGTCGACTTTTTTTTCAAAGCGCTCTTTTAATTCGCACGTAACTGTCCACAGCCAACAACAAAGACTCACTCGACTTTCACATAGTTCTCCACTGATGCTGATAGCTTTTTGATTTTTTGCGTCCTGGGACGCACATATTTACTTCGTCTCCGGGAAAATTTATGGGTCCCAACTTAAGTTTCTTAAGAGATTGTAGGATTTTATTTATGATCTGGGGAAACAACTAAAGCCGTCTAACTCCTACCTGGTAACCTATCCTGTGTAATTCCTTTCTAAGAAACTATTGAAATGTATTTACAGTTAGCTTGAAATGATGAAGGAAGAAAAAGAAAACATTGGGACGCATGGATACAATTTTACTGTGTCCGTTTAAATTTTTGTGCGTTAGGACGCAGGATGCGTACCTATCAGCATCTCTGGTTCTCATTGATTCTTATCACCGAGTTTCCACTTTATTCATAGTGGAAATACAAGATAAATACCTGGATCTTGCCAGAGAGCTGAAAAAGCTGTGGGACATGATGGAGAATTGTAGTTGATGCCTTTGGACCGGTCCCATAGACATGGAAAATAGACTTGGAGAACTAAAGGTCAAAGGAAAATCGAGATTTTCCTGACCACAGCATTGTTAAAATCAGCTCAAATACTTAGAGTTCTGGAGAGCTGAGAAGACTTTCCGATTACTCCGACGCGAATGTTTGCCACTTCCAGTAAATTAGTGGGGTAAACCAGGCAGTAATTATTGTTGATCTGAAACGTCACATACGAAAAGGTCAAGTCTGTTTAAATAGGAATAAATAAATAGACTGGTTGTCATGGCGACAGATTCGCAACAGATATAAAAGTTGATAACAACTAAATTCAGATCAATGGCAGCAAGTTTCATTATCTCTCGTAGACTATTTCCAGTATTCGAACTAGTCGTACTGTGGTCTGGAAAATGCCAATCCTTTTGCGGTCTTCCAGTTCTACCAGTCTTCTTTTCAGATTTGGTTCAAAGGGGTTCGACTATGATTGGTTTCAAAGTCAACTTGTTAAAGATCTATTCACCATGTAAGGCTTTTAGTTTTCTGTTGATAAATCGAAGTCAGTATTGAGTTTGGGTTTAGCTGGTTAATCCTTGTAATCTTAGTCTTGTAGTGTTCCTTGAATTCCGAAGCAGAAAAGAGTTTGGTATCAGTATATCCCCTTGTAATCGTTGTCTGTAGTGTTTCTTGAAATCCTAGATAGAATATAGTGTAGAATGAGTAGTTTGCCTTGGAATCCACGTCGGTAACTCTAGCTCACGGAAATTTCATTTAGTAATTGATATCAGGACATTTACCAACGTTCAAATATATTAGACAAGTATAAGATTGGCCCCTGATGGTTTGGTTCTTTATCTAATGACATATCAAACTTTGTGGGTTATTTAATGCCAAAGCCATCCTTGTAGAAGGAGCATTAGTGGCACCATTTAATCCATGATTGGGGGTAGGAAGAGGTTCCTGCTTTTCACAGATCAGATTCATCATTATCCATTGTAACTTCCAATTATTTACTTTTTTTCAGCAAATTACCTGTAGTATTTTAAAACTATCATCAACATGTATAGGCAACTTAGGACACTTCAATCAGGTATTGGTTAGGAAGATTTACTAGCAAACCATTTTAGGTGAGCTTGATTCTCACTGAGTGCTCCTTACTTATGGCCTTGTGCCAAACTAAGTTGCGTTTAGTAAATGACTACATGCATACGCAATTTTCATATCTGCTGTTTTTATTTTTATTTTTTTGTTTTTTGTTGGGTTTTTTTTAACTATGCGTACCATTTTTCTAAGGTTTGTCTGCCTTGCAAATTGTAGTGTTGCGAGTGTCATGAATAAAGTTGACAGAGACACTGAAACAAAGACGAGATGATGAAATGATGATGATGAGAAAAGGAGGAAGTTGTTCATATAAGTAAAGGAAAAGTCAGACACATGGGTACAGAAAAATTCCACTCACTTTATTGATAATGTTACAACTTTCCTTTATACTGGTAGTAAATGACTAAGGGCATTTGTAATTTAGGGCAACTTGATCTGTGTATGGGTGAGCAAGCTTCGGTAGCAAACTATTCTGAGTGAGTGCTCCATAATTTTGGCCTTGTTCCATACTAAGTAAATGACTACCAGTTACTAATATCTATTTATAAGTGACATATATTGTTAGCGATGGGCGATGCTGTTTGCGTTTCATTTTGCGCTAATTCCCTTGAGAAAAGCATGAATATCTCTTTTTCCCTATATATGGATTCCTATTTCCGGGAGATTGAAATTTAACTCCCTATTTTAAATTATTTATAATTTTCATATGCAGTTATATTTTTATCAACTCTTTAATGCATGTTACTTAATGTATAGCAATCTTGATTATCTTGTTTCAAAATTCCAAGTCCTATAAAGATGTCTAGACCTTTAACTCTAATTATGATGCGATTCCCAACCAACTAGAGGGGCTGGAGGCAAATGCTGGTGCCCATGTAAAAAAAAATTAATAAAACTCCAATATATGTGTTCTTCTCATTTTCATTTTTTTTAAATAATGATTCAGAAATAAATTTCAGATTTTTAAAATAGAATAGGGAGTTACTTTACAATGCCCTGAAGATATATTGGTTTCTTTAGCCATTGTAATAATCCAGTCTAGCAGAACGAAAACTCTGAATTCAAAGTAGCTAACATTGTGTTACATCCAATTCGTGGCGGAGGGGTTAGGTAAATACATACTTATATCTGTAAGTTATACTTCGTAAGAATAATTAACCATACCTACAAAATTCTGTTAATTATTCAAACTAGTTTTCTCGATTTTTGATCATTTCGATTGGTCGGTTGGCTTTCCGGTCTTCCTCGGCGATTTATTGCATAAAATAATTTTTCAATTTCTTTTGAAAAGATTTATTAAGGCTATATGTGTGTAAGGTTGTATCAACAAGTTATTATTTGTAATGTTTTCTTTTTCCTTTAGAATTGTATATATTTTTTCTTGTGGATACAAAAACCGAATTTTAGTAACCCCCACCCCACGAGAATAATAATTTTATTTGTATATTTAAAACCATTCAAGTTTACTCGTGTATTTAAAACTATCCAAGCGTATTTAAAACTATCCAAGCGTGTGTTGACATATTCATTTGGGAATTTCATAGATACATAGAAGCAGACTGAGATAGATAGATAGATAGATAGAGACTGAGAGATAGATAGATAGATAGAAGCAGACTGAGATAGATAGATAGATAGATAGATAGAGATGAGATAGATAGATAGAAGCAGACTGAGATAGATAGATAGATAGAGCAGACTGAGATAGATAGATAGATAGATAGAAGCAGACTGAGATAGATAGATAGATAGATAGATAGAGATAGATAGATAGATAGCAGACTGAGATAGATAGATAGATAAGATAAAGCAGAGTGAGATATAGATAGATAGATAGATAAAGCAGAGTGAGATATAGATAGATAGATAATAGATAGATGAGATATAGATAGAAGATATAGATAGATAGATAGATAAAGGCAGAGTGAGATAAGATAGATAGATAAAGATAAAGGCAGAGTGAGATATAGATAGATAGATAAAGATAAAGAGGAGATATAGATAGATAGATAAAGATAAAGAGAGTGAGATATAGATAGATAGATAAAGATAAAGGCAGAGTGAGATATAGATAGATAGATAAAGATAAAGGCAGAGTGAGAATAGATAGATAGATAAAGATAAAGGCAGAGTGAGATATAGATAGTAGATAATGAGATAGATAGATAGATAAAGCAGAGTGAGATATAGATAGATAGATAGATAAAGGCAGAGTGAGATATAGATAGATAGATAGATAAAGGCAGAGTGAGATATAGATAGATAGATAGATAAGATAAAGCAGAGTGAGATATAGATAGATAGATAGATAAAGATAAAGGCAGAGTGAGATATAGATAGATAGATAGATAAAGATAGAAGGCAGAGTGAGATAGATAGATAGATAAAGATAAGGCAGAGTGAGATATAGATAGATAGATAGATAAAGATAAAGGCAGAGTGAGATATAGATAGATAGATAAAGATAAAGGCAGAGTGAGATAGATAGATAATAGATAAAGATAAAGCATGAGAATAGATAGAAGATAGATAAAGATAAAGGCAGAGTGAGATATAGATAGCAGAGTGAGATATAGATAGATAGATAAAGATAAAGGCAGAGTGAGATATAGATAGATAGATAAGATAAAGGCAGAGTGAGATATAGATAGATAGATAGATATAGATAGATAGATAAAGGCAGAGTGAGATATAGATAGATAGATAAGATAAAGAGAGTGAGATATAGATAGATAGATAAGATAAAGAGAGTAGATATAGATAGATAGATAAGATAAAGGCAGTGAGATATAGATAGATAGATAAAGATAAAGGCAGAGTGATATAGATAGATAGATAAAGATAGGAGATATAGATAGATAGATAGATCAGAGATAGATAGATAGATAGATAGATAGATAGATAGATAGCAGAGATAGATAGATAGATAGATAGATAGATATGGGCAGAGATTGATAGATAGATAGATAGATAGATAGCAGAGATTGATAGATAGATAAAGGCAGACTGAGATAGATATGGGCAGAGATTGATAGATAGATAAAGGCAGACTGAGATAGAGAGATTGATAGATAGATAAGGCAGACTGAGATAGATATGGACAGAGATTGATAGATAGATAAAGGGACTGAGATAGATAGGGCAGAGAGATAGATAGATAGAGCAGACTGAGATAGATTAGATAGATAGATAAGAGCAGACTGAGAATGTTAGATAGATAGATAGATAAAGAGCAGACTGAGAATGTTAGATAGATAGATAGATAAGAGCAGACTGAGAATGTAGATAGATAGATAGATAGAGCAGACTGAGAATGTTAGATAGAGATAGATAGAGCAGACTGAGAATGTTAGATAGATAGATAGATAAAGACTGAGAATGTTAGATAGATAGATAGATAAGAGCAGACTGAGAATGTTAGATAGATAGATAGATAAGAGCAGACTGAGAATGTTAGATAGATAGATAGATAGAGCAGACCAGACTGAGAATGTTAGATAGATAGATAGATAAGAGCAGACTGAGAATGTTAGATAGATAGATAGATAAGAGCAGACTGAGAATGTTAGATAGATAGATAGATAGATAAGATAGATAGATAGATAGATAGATAGCAGACTGAGAATGTTAGATAGATAGATAGATAGATAGATAAGAGCAGACTGAGAATGTTAGATAGATAGATAGATAGATAGATCAGACTGAGATGTAGATAGATAGATAAGAGCAGACTGAGAATGTTAGATAGATAGATAGATATGAGCAGATAGGTAGATAGGACATACCAGATGTTATAGGTAATAATTGAGATCGAAAGAGATTCTGATAATTAAATATACTAGAAAGAGTATGCGTCCTACGCATATCCTTTTTTTATAATGAAATATGTTAAATTAGAATGAGTAACGAAATTAAATAAGAACGCATATAAAAGGATTATACTTATTTTAATTATATTTTAATTGGTTTCTATATAAAATCATTCACAAGATAAATTTTAATATGCTGAAGAATAAAACAATATCAGAGATCAATAACCAAGTAATTAGTTATTAAACCAGGTTTTGTTAAAACCAGTATGCAAATTGACCACACCATATATTATGTAAACCTTTATTTCTTAGTTATATATAAGACACATTGCAGGCTTTTAAACGCACTAATAACATGGGCTGTTTTGAGGCAAATATAACTAAGATTTTTATAGAGACCTCGTGAATGAATAAGATTTACTCTATGTATTAATTATTTTGACTATAAATTAAATACTTATTGATAAACTACACAATTCCTGGGGGTAAGCAGTGGCGTAGTTTCTGTTACAGACACCGAATCTCCATTATAATAAGATTTGCTGAGAATCACCGGTTTTACAAGCGTGTGTATGTACTTACGGCTGATTGATGGGAAAATCAACCCCTCGATTAATTTGGCGGACATAGTTGCCTTTAGAATATCAGAATAACAACTGACACGTTAAACAAGCTCGCTACTGTTTTAGCCATTGCGCAGGCCTTGAAATAACTGAGGAAAAACAGAGAGAGGGCGGGGAGAAAGATACAGAAAGAACGATAGACAGAGGTGAGAGTGCAGAAAAGATAGGTCTAAAAAAGAAAGAAGAGAAACATTGAAATCTAAAAGAGCAACTGCCAACAATGTGTGTGTTGCTCTCTCCACGCCCAAATAAGCCAGTGTTTTCTTTCCTTTCTCCTTTTCTTTTCATTTCTTGACCCGGAGAGCGCCTTTGACACACTGATTTAAATAGCGGCATTTTGGGGGGAAAAGGAACAATTGTTATAACAGCTGTTGTCTGTCTTTTCCATTTTGTGTGTGAGGCTTTTTTGCTCCAATCGACTGCGGACTCTTAGAAAAGATTCAAAAGACATATCACAGTTTTGAAAATTTGGACGTTCTCAAAAACAAAGAAATATGAGTCTATATATCTTATTTTTATTGGGCGGCTCTGTGAAGGTTGACAACGGGAGTAACAGCCTTTTGCTGTTTTTGCCTAAATAAGTATTCAATTAGATTAACACGCACTCGCGCTCGCGAGCACACACACATACACACACACACTCTCTCTCTCTCTCTCTATATAATATATATATATATATAATATATATATATATATATATATATGTGTGTGTGTGTGTGTGTTATCTTCATCACACGCACAGAAATTAAAACAACAAGGCTACTTATCCGTCAATACTGACAACGAGGGTAATGGCTTTTTGTTGTTTCTAACAAAGTAATTATTCAATTTGATTAACACATACACACACAGAAACACTGTATGTCTGTCTCTATATATGCATGCACACACACACACACACACACACACACAGTCTGTTATCTCTCTCTCTCTCTCCATATATATATATACACACACACTCTGCCTGTCTATCTCTCTCTATATATTTATATACACATGCACACGCATATATATATACACACGTACACTGTTTATCTCTATATAATATACACACACACATATATATATGCATTCTCTCAATATATACATACATACGAACACATATATAGATATACACACACTATCTGTCTACCTACCCCCTCTCTCTCTCTCTCTCTCTCTCTCTCTCTCTCTCTCTCTCTCTCTCTCTCTTTTTTTTTATATATATATATATATATATATATATATATATGAGAGAGATGTCTACCTTTCTCCACATACTGTCGGATTAATTTCCTCTTATTTCACCCAACATATATATATATATATATATATATACTGTTTACCTTTCTCAATATATACATATACACACAGTGTCTATCATTCTCTTTATATACACACACACACACACACAAAAATAATCATTGTTAGTCATATGGTGCTATTCGCAGAATTCCGTCCCGGCCTCTTGCCTTAAAAAACACTAGGCGGTGATAGCTGAAAAAACAACCCTCCCTAAATAAAAATAAAAATACCGAAAAAATGTTTTGAATTTTTATTTGTAATTGATTGTCGAAAAAAAAAATGAAAATAAAATGAATACCGAAAAAATTATTTTAGCGGATTGAAGGCGTTTTAATCGACAAATTATTTTTCATAGTGGTTTGAAGGCATTAAAAGTAAGCCATATTTAGACCCCCCGCCCTTAAATATTTTAAAGATGCAGGAGGGTTAAAATTTACATTTGCTTGTCGAAAGAAGACTGGAGGGGTAAAATATTGCATTAACTTTTCGGGAAAAACGCCTTAAACGCTTCAGCAGGCACCGCTAGGGACTTCATTCCTAGGGAGGGTTGTTTTTTGTTTTTTGTTTTTTAGCTATCACCGTCTAGCGTTTTTTAAAGCAGGAGACCGGGACTGAATTCTGCGAATAGCACCGGTCATATTGTCATATTTAATGAAACAAGTCTAAATAAAAAAGGAAAAAATGTCTATTGTGTGAAGTTATTCTTTCTATGACGATCCCTGAAATTGGCTGATGATAAAGGAGTATTTATGCCGTGACGTGGATAACCCTGTCAGCTAGTCGTCTATTTGTTCTCTCGACCTTTGACCCACTCTTTCACCATTCTCTGTCCAATCGACCCCATCCCTCTAAAATCCCAAGCTTTTCCTTTTTATCTTCTTCTTTCTCTCTAGGCGTTCACCCCGACCATTCTCGAAGAGTAGCAGCCAATCTCATGTCAGTCCAAGATGTCGATCACATTCCCTTCCCTCGTACAGACCTGCCGTGCTAGCCGACCCGGATTCCCCACACCATTGAACCATAACAATCTCTCTCACTCTCACTCTCACATCATGGGACGATCAAATTCACAATAAGCTCCACGATATACAAGATGCCATTGCTGAGTGGCCGGCAGGTCACAGAAAAGAAGTGATACTCTCCAGACTTCGTATTGGGCACACCCACCTCGCCTTCTAAAAAGATAAGATGCCCAGTATGCTCAACATGCAAAGTACCGCTCATTGTTAAACATATCCCCCTAAACTGCAACAGTCTCAGACAAACCCGCACTAAATATTACCGGACAAACAACTTGAGACCTCTTCAAAAATATAAAACCAGAAGACATCTTAGATTTTCTTTAAAAAAATAAAGAAAAAACAAGGCAACCTTTTCATCAAATCTGACCAAACTAATCCTTTCACCAAAACTGACCAAACATAACCAAATACCACAATATTCTAAAGACCGAAACCCGTATGAAAAATAAATTCGGTTTAACCTTTCTTTCTTGGCATTAAATAGCCACAGTGCAAAAATGATTAATCATTGCTTGTCTTTGAGAGATTGGTTGGTTGGTTGGGTTTTACAGAATGTTAACCTATGAGGCCATTTTATGCCGAAGACTTTTTTTTGTTTTATTCATTCTTGATTGGTACACAACTTTTTTAAATCTCATTTTTTTAAATACATTTTCAGTACTCATTTAACCCATTGATGGGACCCTAACAGGTACTTCCATTCCGAGTCAGAGTGGACCTGGGAGTAATGGTGAAGAAGGGATACTACGCATTCCCCAGAACTCCAGAACTGGAAATTCACCATCAGATAGATTTTAACGTCATACCCAGGACAATGACCTTCAATCACCGCCTTCTAGCACATATATGATAAAAAGAGTTGAGCTTGCCATGAGAGCAATAGGGTTGGGACAATCGATTGATCAGAAGATTGCCCATCTAGCCTAATTAAGAACTAAAGTGGAGTATTGAATATCATGGACTGCTCAGTTACTAGGATTCCATCCTTAAGCACCACGGGTCGCCATCCACGGCCAACAGGTGGCCCCATTGGGGGGGGGGTAGCACTCTGCAGCGGTGCAGTTGATGTATTCTAAATCTCCAACCAACAGGGCTGTCTTTGAGAGGCTGACAACCTTCATATTTAATGACCTCAAGCCAGAGAATTACAAAGGGTTTTTCTTGTCCGCTTCTGGCAATGATTCCCAGACATATCCACATTCATCCAAAATGGTCAGTTCTGGTTAAAGGGGTTGAAGACAACTTACCAACTGCTCTTCAGACGGCAACATCGAGGTTGACCCATTTACAATAACAAACTATTAAGTAGCATCGACGTAAGTCATCCTCACACCCACACAATGGTTATAATCGGGGTTTTCTTTCCTCGCAAAAACTAACTCTTTCAAAACTGTCACATTAAAGTAACGGTATGGATTTTTCCTGTTCATATTTCATTTATATCTACTCCTCCATTTTTCATTTGGCTTATTGTTTTTGCTAATTTTCCATCATATATATATATATATATATATATATATATATATATAATGTTGAGTTGTAAGGGTTTCGCGTATGCTTCGCATATTTGTTTTATAAAAGATAAAAAAATAAAAATATTATTTTTTTAATTATTAATTCTCCTTTGTAAATAATTTACTAAATATTTTGCAACATACAAATCATCTTCCAATAAAACTCCATTAACTTCAAAAAGATTTACATCAGGTAGTTTTACTGCTTTTTATATTAATTGTTGTATTGCCGATTAACGGCAATACAACAATTAATATAAAAATCACTTGTGTCCAGTATCATTTGCATTATCGATTCTAACACAAGTAACTCATTTTTGTTTCTTAAATATTAGTCTATTTGAACACATATATTCACCATTTATTCATGATTTAAAAAAAACAGTATTTTTATTTTTTATAATACACACACACACACACACACACACACACAATATATATATATATATATATATATATATATATATATATATATAAGGAAAAACAAGCTCTATCATTTTGGCATTTTCAAAACTGAGTGTTTTTCTTAACTTGTTAGGGGGACCAGTTCGTTTTTTGTTATTATTAACACACACACACACACACACACACACACACACATATATATATATATATATATATATATATATATATTATATATATATATATATATAGGTAACCAAGTGTCTTCAACTGATTTTTTATGATCTCTGCTATCATAGGCACATGGCACAGTGCTCCCTTTCAAAAATATTTTAAAGAAATGGTGGAATATATATATATATATATATATATATAAAATGTTGTCGTGATTCCAACGGGAGAAAATGTAATATTTTATAAAAAAAAAAAAAAAAAGAAGGTCCGCAAAATGTATCGTTCTCAGAAAAAATGTTTTATTATTTTTATTTCACATACGCAACACGTGTTTCAGATATTCTGGTATCTTCTTCAAGCTTTGATCAATACATATATTAATATACATATATACACATATATATATACACATATACACACACACATATATATATATATATATATATATATATATATATATATATATAGATAGATAGGTTGTGCGTGTTTCTGTAATTTTTCTGTTATGATTTTATGACAAAAACATAAAAAGTGCATCAACTGAAAAGGAATGAAATATGAATTACAAAACGGAAGCGAGTCCATTTGTAGAATAGTTTAAACTTAAACGATTTGTTACATAATCGACATATTAAGCCGGTAAGCGACGAATCAGCCAGTCCAGTCAACAAATAATCGTTCAAATGTCGACTCGTTCGTTTCACGACATTTATTTTAAAGTGAATTAACCTATAAAACATTGCTTCAATGAAATCGTTCCCAAACGCACACTAACTGATGCTCAAAACAACAAAAAGAGATCACGATACAATTTGTCGTTTATATATGGTTATTATAATGACTGTTATATTTCTTTAACATTGCTGAGTCCGATTAATAAGAGTAGAAAGATTGTGATACAAGATCACTATTGTTCAGGTGATTTTTACTTCCTATTATATATACAATGAAATAAATCACTTGATTTCAATCCTTATTTTGTCACATCAGCATATCTCACCTGAAGGATTGTCACTGCAAAGTGTAAAAGTACTTATTCTGTTTAATAATGATAATTATGTTTTGATTCCTAGTTTTTATAATAATAATAATAATAATAATGACTAGTTGCAGCAGTCAGGAAAAGCAATTGCAGCATATTGACAAGCAGAAACACATCAAAAACTAAAAAAAACGAAATGGGGGAAAAAAAACAACTATATGGGTACTTCAAGTGACAAACTGAAGAGATATCATATCAGAAGACATTGACATGGCTAAGAAGAGGAAGCCTCAAGAGAGAAACTGAATCTCTTATAATCGTAGCACAAGACAATGCCATAACAACAAGTTACATAAAGGAAAAATAGATAAGACGCAGCAGAATAGCAAGTGCAGAATGTGTGGAGACAGAGACGAAACAATCATATAATAAGAGAATGCAGCAAACTAGCTCAAAGAGAGTACGACTGGGTGGGAAAGGTGATCCACTGGGAAATGTGCAAGAAATGCAATTTTCACCATACAACTAATAGGTATATGCACAAACTTGAACCTGTCCTGGATATGCATTAAATCTTCTGGGACTTTGAGATGCAGACGGATCGCCTAATCCCGGCCAGGAGACCAGACCTCGTATTGATTAACAAGAAGAAGAGAACCTGTCGTTTCATGAATTTTGCCGTTCCGGCCGACTACCGAGTGAAAGTGAAAGAAAGCGAAAAGATAGACAAATACTTGGGCCTTGTCAGAGAACTGAGAAAACTATGGAACATGAAGGTGATGGTCGTACCAATTGTAATTGGTGCTCTTGGACGATCTACAAAGCACTGGAAAATAATTTGGGGGAATTGGAAATCAGAGAAAGAATCGAGACCATCCAAACTAAAGCACTGTTAAGATCGGCTAGACTACTCAGAAGAGTCCTGGAGAGTTGAGAAGATTCGCTGTCACTCAGTGAATCACCGGCTACAGCAGGTGTGAAAATTTCAATAATAATAATAAATACAAAACTAGACACGACTGGGTTTGTGAAGGTGATCCACTGGGAATTATGCAAAAATTTAATTTTGACCATACAACAAAATGGTATATGCATAAACCAGAATCTGTTCTTGAGAACGAAACACATAAAATTCTTTGGGATTTTGAAATAAAAACGGATCACCTTATCCCAGAAAGAAGACCAAATTAGTGTTGATTAACAAAAAAGGAAAAGAACTTGTCAACAGGTGGATTTTGCAGTGCCAGCAGATCACAGTGTGAAGTTAAAATTGAAAAATATCTGGACCTTGCCAGAGAACTTTATGGAAATGAAAGTGAAATTGTAGTTGGTGCACTTGGAACAGTCCCAAAAGGATTGGAAAAGGGTCTGGAATGTTTGGAAATCAGAGGAAGGGTTGAAACCATTCAGAACACTGCACTGCTGCGATCTGCCAGAATACTCAGAAGAGTCCTGGAGACCTGAGGAGACTTGCTGTCACTCAGACTCCAGTGAAATACCATCAGCTAATGCTAATGTGAAAACTCAAAAGGAGCAAATAATAATAATCGTATCTGAAGCTCACTAATACCTCAGATTTTAGTTCACAACACAAAGTAAAAGATCGACCGAGTGACAGTTCGTAACTCGGAAAACTAGTAAGTTGGATCATTTGTAAGTTATTTGTAAATACCACTGTACTTTATTTCATATCTTATTTACCTCCGTGTTTGCCGTCCTTTCCATTTCCCATGCTTTTCTTTTTCTTTTCACTGAACATTAAACATATGCTAATCATTTGTCCCTTTTGCTCAAATGCTCGACGCGGTAAGCTTTTGGCGGTCTTTTCGGTCCATTGTAGCCCATTGTTTTCGGTCGCGCCCCGGTTTTCCATTCAGTGGGGAAAACGCAATACAACCCATCAGAGAAGAAGATCGGCTTCGATGGGGCCTCGCTAATATTTCGTCGAATGTAAGCAAATCAAGTTTAGAGAAGTCGAAAAGCTGGGCGTTGAGAAAAAAATGAATTCGCTAAAATGTAGGCGTGTGTGTCGAAAGGTTCATTGGCCCGGAATAAAAAAACGTTTTCGCTTTTCAAGAAATATGACACTGATCTAGCAGGTGTTCGATGTTGAACGCATATATATATATATATATATATATATATATATATATATATATATATAGCTGAGTGAATCAATGATTGTTTGCTAAAGGCTGTTTTCCTGTTGAGTTTAATGAGACAAAATTCATACTAAAATATTCCTTGGATTTAGGATTGAGTTATGTTTGAAAAGATCCATTTTAATTGGTTCTTATTAGTCTTAATATGCAATTAAATCAAAAACTGACCCGTCTCTTACCCCACATCCTGCCTGTCACTTTCCCCATCTCTTTGTATATCTTGATTACTTCTCGTTATATATGTTAGTTTGTCTGTGTGATTGGGACATTTAACTTCCCACTTTATTTGTATGTTAAGTTTCAGAAGTAGCGAGCCCGAATCAGGTCCATTTCAATCTAAGTTAGGTCAAACGTTCCCCCCTTTTTTTATATAAATCTTACAAAATGATTTTGATGTTTTTTTTTTTAATTCTCCGGTCGTTTTTGTTTTTTGTTGTTGTTGTTTTTTAATTAGCTTTGCAAACTCACTTTCCCTATTCCTAATTATCGACCCAAAGCTCAATGGGTTACTCAACGAATCACGTTTTGTCTCTCTATCTCTCTCTCTCTCTCTCTCTCTCTCTCTATCTATATATAGCCAGCCGCATTTCCCGAATTAGTACGAAATGAAACGCTAACAACCTCGTCTAAAAATTTGATTCCATTTCCTACGACGATAACCGTAACGCTAAGGACGACTCCACCTTAGCGTCATTGTTATCGCCGGTCGTTGCCTTGGAAAAGGTATTAATCGGGACATTCTCACACCGCCTATGGGTGAATAGTGTGTTCTGTAACCTTCGTATGGTAACCAGTTTAGGAGAAGAAAAACTCTGATTTAAAAACAGTTGTATTCCAGTCTAAAATTAATTCTGAGTTACATCCTGTGGATGGGTTGGGCAAATGCATACAAAGGGAAATTGTAACTTAAAAATAAAATTCGCTTTTAAATTTGACTTGCAAGACCTGTGGATATACCACAGTATGATAATACAATTATTACAACGTTTGATATGTTTACTTAAGAGCTATTGCTAAATAGTTTAATATGTAAAAAGTATGATAATCTTCTTGTAACTCTCTCTCCTCTCTCTCTCTCTCTCTCTCTCTCTCTATATATATATATATATATATATATATATATATATATATATATATATATATATATATGAGAGAGAGAGAGAGGTGACGACACTCATACGAAATAAGAATTTAGTGATTAAGCGACACTAGATAAACAGGATTTGCATTTTGCATTTTATCTTGGATGATTTGGACGGTGTCATTTTTAACCAGAGGGTGTTGCAAGATGATAACGGTCGGAAGATTAAGGAACAAGAGTATTAATGAATTTGATAAACAACACCTAGCAACATTTTCAAAAAAGGACAGCTTTCAAAACTACCATTACTGACACAGACACATTAACTCCTAAGTAAGCAAGCCTGAATAATTGAGAAGGAGGAGGAGGCTGTGTGTACTAGTTTCTAAAACACAGCAATGACCTGCATCTTCTTTGGAGGGGGGGGCAAGATGCAGGTCATTGAGTGTAAACTTAATTGCAGCGAAACATTAGAGATGTCGGCCACCAACGACCGTCAAAATATCAAAGTATTAGTAATAACTAATGTTACAAAAACTAAAACAAGTTGACACTTTTCAAATCTCAAAATCCAACAAGAAATTCATATGAAAACAAGTGAAGAATTATATCCACTGTCGTAATGTTTCCTATCAGATTTTTGTGAACAAACACACACACAACACACAAACACACACACACACACACACACACATACATATATATATATATATATATATATATAATGGACTCTCCCATTGATTTTCGACGTATGAGGGTTCATACACACAATGAACATCCACACAGGGATTTGTTTATAGTGGTGAAGGCTTGTGTTGGACCATCCACACTTTTTGGCACAGTCGATAGGAAGGAATTGGTACATCAAGGGTTGCCACAAACCCAATCAACGACCGACCTCAGGAATTTTGAATTCAGTTATCCCTCTCCTAGACTGGTTACCTACCCAAGGCTGAAGGGCCCAGTCTGCCCTACTATTTAACCCATAGCTGGAGGGAGAATATATGGATTCCTACCTTTCCCAAGGGTATTAGCGCTATGTGGAATGCCAACAGCTTCGTCTAGGAATTGAACTTGAATCGACGAGTCCATTTTCCACGACTCTAACCACTAGCCCACGCGCCTCCAATATATATATGAGAGAGAGATGAACAAAGGTGGTGAGACAATTAGGAATATTTCATTTCTTTTATGTTTATATATATATATATATATATATATATATAGACAAACATGTTTTAAGGGATGGAAATTATTATTGGTTGTAGTGTTGATGTTCGAACATTTCGGTTTATATAGAAAACTTCAGGACAATATGAAACAAGTTTAGGGAAAAAGATGTTTGTTGCTAAAAAGATGATGGATGTTTTGAAAATATGTAGAAAACATTCTCATATATATATATATATATATATATATATATATATATAGGCAGCATTTCTTTTTTAAGACATATTTTGTTGATCTACGCAGTTATTTTCTGTCTGCAAATCTTATTCCAGGTCCTTTCAAGTTGTCGGATTGATGTAATTATATCAGGCTAAAATTGGCTGATGTATTTACCATAACTTATTTCCCGAGTACTTATATATATATATATATATATATATATATATATATAGCTATAGTGTGGGATGATCAGTTTCAGCTTTTGCTGGAACGGTGTACCAAAGGCAGTATTATTTGTAGAGTGCTCAATATAAGGTAGAGCTGTTATATAATATAAATTAACCCTTTTTACTTTATTAATGATTTCTGATTTTTTTTCAATCAATGCAAGGTCAAAAAATCACAATGTGGCACTACATATAATTTTTTTTTCTTTAAATTATTATTCTACATATATTGAACATTATTTGTACCAAACGTATATTAATAACGTAAAAAGGGTTAATTTTATGCCTATTTTGATAACATTTTTGGATTCCACAGGCCTAAAAGCTTTTATAAACCAATTTTTAGGAGTAGAGGAGCTCTAGAATACATTTTATAGACAAAAATAGATTACAAAATGTCGCCATTTTTCTCGACCCCACTCAAATTTTTCGAGTTTAAAATCGAGATAACTCGGCGAATATTTTGAATTGGAAGCTCAAATTTGGGGGATTGTCTAACTTTAATCTAGTCTATACCTGTACAAAATTTCAGAAAAATTGAAGTGGGTGGGTGACAATTTTATTTTTTCATGATAATTTGACAAGGAATTACCCATATATGTTTATATATTATATTATAATATAATTTATATAATTTATTTATATAAATATGTTTATAATATCATAATGTGTGTGTGTGTGTGTGTTTATATATACATATTAGATTATGATTTATATATATATATATATATATGCACGCGCACACACGTGTGTGTGTGTGTGTGTGTGTGTGTGATTAAATAGATACATTCACTCATACATTTATAAAGAAAATAAAAAAATAAGCTTGAATCTTTGAACAATGGCTGTCCCCGTCGGCTCATTTTGATACTAGATAATATCAATCACATATCCAGTAAATATTGCCGTCGGCTTCTTCCAATGAAGTCGACTCTCCTTCCGCCTCGCCGTAAACTGAACAAAAAGTCAAGTTGAGGAAAGTGAACCAACGTCTGCGTTTCCTCAGGCAAAACTATAAAAGTACAACGAATTTCATGAAATGTACTGAGTGGTCGTTCTTCTTTCTTTCGTATTTGACTGGATTCTGAGCTAATGAAATGTGCTGGGTAGGTGTGGGTCATTAACTGGTAAACAACACTAAAGCGGGGACGTTCGTATTAAAAAAAGGCATCGCACTTTCAAGAAGCAGCTTTGCCAAACTGTGGTTTCGGATTTTTCAATTTAATTACTAAACATGAAGTGAATTCAATCTTGAAAATAAAAGTTGCTATTATATTAACTGGCAGAACCAGTGGATGTACCACAGTATGGTAATTTAATTATTACAACGTTTGATATGTATACTTAAGAGCTATTACAACAGTTCAATATGAAAAATCTCTCTCTCTCTCTCTCTCTCTCTCTCTCTCTCTCTCTCTCTCTCTCTCTCTCTCTCTCTCTCTCTCTCTCTCTCTCTCTCTCTCTCTCTCTCTCTCTCTCTTCTTCTTTCCATTATGTTCGATTGAAACAGATTAGCGTTATAGCTTCCGCACGCCAACCACTTCTCTCTATCTTTCCCCTACTCTCTTTCTTTCTTTCTTATATTTTTCTGTGTAGCGTATCCTTTCTCATCCTTTCTTTCTGTAATAATAACGGAATAGTTAATTATTAGGTAATGTGATAACACTCATTTGAACGGTCATATTTTTAACCAGAGGGTGTTGCATGATGATAATGGTCTTATTTCGTTGGAACACCAGTCTCTCTCTCTCTCTCTCATGTTCTATTAAAACAGATTAGCGCTATCGCTTCTGCGTACTCATCTCCTCCCTCTATCTTTCCCCAACTCTCTTTCTTATATTTTTTTCTGTGCAGCATGTCATTTTCCTTACCTTTCTTTCTTTCTTTCTTTATAATAAAAACAGAATGGACCATTATTTGGCTGAGAAATAAAAATTTGGTGGATAAGCAATTCCAGATAATCGGGATTTGCATTTCATCTAGGACGATTTAACGGTCTCATTTTTAACTAGAGAATGTTACAAAATAACGGTCGTATTTTTAAGGAACACGACTATTATTATATAAATTGAAAGAGAAAATAATTTACCGTTATATTCGTTCATACACGTTAAGTTGCCGACTACCAAATTATATATATGACGTACGCCATGGAAACATTTCCTACATTGAAGTCTGACCTGTGTGGCAGGGCATGTATGTCGAGGGTTTCATATGTGTGACAGGGTACATAAAAACAAGCTGGATCCGTGGTCCATCTGCGTGCTCACAACTGAACTACTTGTAGAAATGGCCTTATTCTTTGAAGAAGCGGCAATCACCATATATATATATATATATATATATATATATATATATATATCTTATTATAATGGAGATTGTGTGTTTTTCTGTCTGTAACCGAAACTATATTCCTACTCAAGTCACAATTCTCTTAGTTATTGACATCACATTCTCCATGATTTTATTTTTATCTAAATCTCAATTATTAATAAAATTGTCTTACATTATTAATACTGTTAACCATATCTACATACTGACAACATGCAATTATATTTATATATACAACAAAATAGCGGTTTACAGTGTGAACGGGAAGGCTAATTTGCATATTAATATTAAAAAATCGAATTTAATAAATATGTGCTTAGTATTATTGATTTCTAACTGTTTGGTTTTATTTTAATGAATATAAGCAAAAATCTCTTCAATGAATCTTAAATGAAATCCATTAACAAGATAAAATAACTGTCATTTTATTCTTTACTTCCTCTTATAACTAAATACTTAAATTAGAAAAAATAACAATGAAAGACGAGAGTGATGGAAGAGTAAGTTTCAGTTGTTCAATTTTTATTATACTCCCTCTGTTTCAAATCTTTTATTATACTCCCTCTGTTTCAAATCTTTTTATCTGTATTCTTATTTAGTTTCATTAGCCTTTCTAATTTAATACAATATTTTATTACATTAAAACTTAAATACTTGCACCAGGAGGGTGCATATATTTGCTAGTATATATATATATATATATATACTTACTTTTGTGTAAATGAAACAAAAGGCAATGTTTGTCACTCTTTTAATATATATATACATATACACAGAGATATATATGGAGATAGACAGATAGACATTGCCTTTTGTTTTGTAACCTGGGGCAAGACTAATTATTTAGGAGACTTTTGTCTTTAGATTTATTTCTTTGTCTTCCCTCTGTGTCTTTTTTTTCTTGTTTTTTTGTTGTTTTTTTTTTTGTCTATAAAAAAAACGAACCAAGCGGCTTTTCTTTGTCAGGCATCAAAGGCCGGCCTAAGTAAGAGTAAAATGTTGACGGTGCTAAAACTAATTGGGAAGTGCGCATGTGCGGTAATCAAGTACACTGAGGGAAAACCTAAAACAAAATGATCAATCATTATACATTTGCTCTTATCTGATTCTCTCTCTCCCTCTCCCCCTTCTCTCTTTCTCTTTTAAATGAATGCATAAGTAATTAAATATAAACTAAAGACAATGAACTTAGTCGACAAGTTTGTTAGTCCCTCTTTTTTTTTTCTTTTTTTTCTTTTTCTTTTTCTTTTTTTCTTCAACTTTTGTCATTAGTCTACTACTCACTTTTAGTTAGTGTGTAATTTTTTTTTAGAGTAGTTACGATACTTGTGTTCACCCTAAAGTTTTATAGTCAAAGAAATGCATTCTGATAATTCTAAGTACAGTAGAACCTCGGTTCTCGAACGACTTTGAACTCGAACAATTCAGAGTTCGAACCAAAAAATTGAGTAGAAAAGGCCTCAGTTTTTTAACAAATTTTTGGACTTCAAACATACGATTCGAGCGGACGTCGTGCAAATGACCACCAAGGCAAATCTAAGACGACCAAACGGCTGGTTGAATCTACCCAATCAGTATCAGTTAGCATCAGTCGCTATCTTGAACGAGTGTCTGATATTGTTTTGGGGGCAATTTCTTCGCTTCGTTTGTATTTATTCTCTACTTTAAGGCTACTTTAACCCTTATTCATGGATTCTAAAAAAGGCAGCAGTGTTACTACCGGAAAGGGATGAGTTCTGAGGTAGGATGATCAAGAACCCATAAATCCACTTTCCACTATTTTTTATGATGAATATTGTTTCAGTTTTCGAACAAATCGGTTCTCGGACATAATTTTGGAACGAATTATGTTTGAGAACTGCAGTATTTCGTTACCAAAAAGAATTTTTAACGCTATTATAGTCGATTTAGCAATTCATTTGACTCTAAACAAAGCTATTTTGTATTCAGTCCTCAGCTATGGGTTAAAAAGTACCACTATTGTTCTTCTACAAGGATGGCTTTTTCATTAAATTACCCTCAAAAGTTGCTATGCCATTAAACAAAGAAACCGAACTAAGCCAAACCAAACTTAATTCAGTTCTAATCTTAAAGTAAATACAGACAAAGAGATGAAGGCGTCCTATCGTGGTGTAATGGTTAGTAAACTATTCTCGCAGATTTGAATAGCATGTTCGATCCTCGCTGGGGGTCCCCATACTTGCGATCTACGAAAGGCAGAGTAAAAAGAGAAAGTTCGACAACGAAACATCTAAAGTTCGTCTTCAAGAGTTAACCTCGGTCACTGGGTCAGTAAGTGTCTTTTCTTTGTGCAAATCGGGATTTTCGGCCCAATAAAAGAGTCCCTAAAGACGGAAAAGAAAAAAAAACTTTAACACTTAGGGTTAAGTATTGAGGGGGAATCAAATGCTCTTCATTTCTCAAAGAAAGGCAACCAACTTGACAAAATGGTTCATTTAAGTTCAAATCATTGTCTGTCTGTTTGAGTGTGACAAGAGGGGTGTGGAAGAAGTAGAATAAGAAAAACGTACACATGTTTTTGTACTTTTGAAA
This sequence comes from Doryteuthis pealeii, assembly GCA_023376005.1. Lineage (NCBI taxonomy): Eukaryota > Metazoa > Mollusca > Cephalopoda > Myopsida > Loliginidae > Doryteuthis > Doryteuthis pealeii. Next base: position 39,068,693 of record CM042137.1, on the reverse strand, counting down.
ATTCTATTTGTTTCTTTTATGTATTTTTGTTGAGAGGACATCTGATGAAATTTTATTCTACATTCCGTTTCTGTAAAAGAAGAAACATGAATGAAGAACAAAGTGTGTGTGTGTGTGTGTGTGTGTGTGTAATAATATCAATAATACTTAGAAGTACCGTTCTCGCTAGATTACGATTATATATATATATGTATATGAGAGAGAGAGAGAGGGGGAGAGTATGTGTTAGAAATATACTAGAAATAAAGTGACCCGTTTGGTTACCTATTGAGTAGATAATTGTCAGGAAAAAAGTTAGTTTTCAAAACGAATTTTTTAAAAGATACAACCGGAGAATAAGAAAAAGCATTAAAATCATTTTGCTAAAATTTGCAATCAAGTAAAAAACTGACCCGTCTTATATATAAGCCAGCCGTCAGCTGCTGAAAATTAACATACGAAAAAAATATGTCATATAGTATCAATCTACCGCTCACACTCTCCAATCTCTCTCTTACCCACACACAGAAAACTAACAATAAAAGGAGTAGTTAATCAAGATATATATAAAGAGGGTGAAAGTGACAGGAAAAATGTGAAGTAAAAGACCGGTGAGTTTTTAACTTGATTGTAAATAACTAATTAGAACCAAATAAAATGGACTTTTTTTTTCAAACATAATTAAGGAATAATTTGGGATGTATCTTGTGTCATTAAATTAAATAGGAAAAAAGCCTTTAGCAAACAGTCATTAATTCACTCAGCTTTAGTATAATAATAATAATTATATAAAAAAAAATGTGGTGTGTGTGTGCAATACTTTACACAGAACGTTGAGGTACTACACACTAGGTTGGTACCCTTGGAACAGTCCTCCAAAGATTTGG
>CM042137.1:39042827-39062827 GCA_023376005.1 Doryteuthis pealeii | reverse complement strand
GTATTCTGAAAAAATGAACATTTCATTCATTCTTCATTTTTACCTTGGTAAATACGGCTTTAAAATCTGTACTTTTTTTATACACCTTGTATTCTGAAAGAAATGCGTTACATTTATTGTTCATTCATATTTGGTAAATACAGCTTCAATCTCGATACTTTTTGACAATCCTTATATATATATATATATATATATATATATATATATAGAGAGAGAGAGAGAGAGAGAGAGAGAGAGAGAATAAATATGGAATTAATCAGGTGGTAAATGACACATGAGAAATTTATCAATATGTCTACACTTTGATATCAATTTGTTCTTTTTGTTCCGCGATCTGCTTTTAGCCCTGTCAAGGGGGCATAAAATACGTTAATTGTATCCCCCATATAGGGGTAAGATACCACACCAAAATGTATTGTCCTGGGGTGGCACTTCATTCCTATTACTACGAAGTAGTAGTACCTGTTAGGGTCTCAGTTGTGGCTCAAACAGATCTGTTCAAAAATTATTCGTATTCGATGGGACCATGTACAAAAAAAAAACATAAGAAACACGTATACAAAAAATGGGCATAAAATAATCCCAGACGGTTTGAAATACCGTTAAAATCAATCAATCTAAGCAATCTGTTTTCAGCATGTTTTTTTTTTTTCTAATAATTTTTATTGATCTTTTTGTCGTAATACAAGATTTCTTCAGTTTGATTTGTTGTTTGTTTTGTTTTACGGCATACCAACACTTTTGGGTCATTTAATGCCGAATCAAGTCATTTTTTTTATAAACAAAGGACTCTGGTTACTTGCCGTACCTGTTGTTGCTTAAGTGGCCACCCAATTAAGTATTGAACAGGCTCGTCGCTGCTTAACTTCGGAGATTTAGCCGGATCCTTAAGTTTGGTTTAATATTATGTAAAATCTTTTCTTCTTTTTTTTTAAATTAAACAACTTGATTATACCATTTTAATGGCTAATGCTATTAGAAATTCCCAGGGAGAAAATTTTGGACAATTTTTATATAATTTTCAACCAAACTTTAAAAACTTTATAAGCCGATGTTAAAAGAATAGGCAATTAACAAAACATGCTTAAGAGAAAGAATCATATATATATATATGTGTGTGTGTTAATAATATGTATATTCCTTGTACGGCCGTTATCATCTTGTAACACCTTCTAGTTAGACATGACACCGTCAAAGCCGTACAAGGTGAAAGACAAAAATGTAAATACTGATTATCTGGTGTTGCTTATCCGCTGAATTTTTATTTCTCATGAGGGTAGTCACTTCAGGTAAATAATGAGCCTTTCCGTTTTTATTATAAAGAAAGGAAAGAAAAAGAACACGCTACACAGAAAAAAATAAGAAGAAAGGAAGAGGGATGATAGAGAGAGGGGTGAGCGTGTAGAAGTGATAATACTAACCCGTTTCAATTGGACATAATGAAAAGAAGAAAAGAAAGACAAAAAATAGTAAGAGAGAGTTAAACCAAGATTATTATACTTTTAATATATTGAACTTTTATTGCAATAGATCTTAAAGTATATACATATCAAATGTTGTAATAGTTGAAATATCATACTTTTGTATATCCACAGGTTTCGCTAGGGAATTTAAGATTATGCTATAGTCACAAAGCAACGAAACGGACAGTTTTCTATTAATACACAGGAGATACGTTGACGAATTTCTTTGAGAGAAACAACTAAGGACTGTAGGTATAAAGTAAGTCAACCCATTTTTGAAGTCAGATAAAATAAACCTGAAAGAATCCAAAGCAAAGGAATAGCCTCGAAGAAAATCGACTTTTTTTATTCTTTATTCAGGGAATCTATTACTGTTGTTTTTTTGTGGAGGGTGGAGGGGGGCTTAATCTCTTTCTTTCTCTCTACACTTCGCGTTATCATATTGATTACATTGAGTCTATATTTGCTGTTGTCTTTGGCATAATACATACGTCACAATATATATATATATATATATATATATATAAGTTTGCTATTATCTTGCCGCCAGTACTTGCTATTTTATTGATAACTTTCGGGTTGCATTTGGCGCTAATTGTGCCGGCTGTTTGTTTTTCCTAGGGTCATTTGATCAGGGTGGGGTTCGGTCCGAAATCTGGTGGTTTCCTGCCATTATGTTTCGAGCTGCGTCCGTTTTCTGCTTTAGAATAGAGATAAGTAATGTTTGTGTGTTGAAAAGGAGGGGGGAGTAGAAGAAAATGAAAAGAAAAGGCCCGAGTCAGGCTTTCCCGTTTAAGTGCGCGACTTTTACAATCGCCTTTCTGTCTTCTTAAATAACTGAGTGGGCGCACTTTTTTTTCAATACGTTTGTTAGCATATGTAAGGTTACATTGTTTTTCTGTTCAGATGTATTTTCAGAATGCTTGTGCCAACACACACACACACATATATATATATATATATATATATATATATATATATATATATATAGCAGGACGTACAATAATTTAATTATTACAAAGTTTTATGTTTACTTCAATATGTAAAAACTATCATAATCCTGTTCTCTCTCTCTCTCTCTCTCTCTCTCTCTCTCTCTCTCTCTCTCTCTCTCTCTCTCTCTCTCTCTCTCTCTCTCTCTCTCTCTCCTTTCATTTTGTTTGATTGAATAGATAAGCGTTATCGCTTCCGCGCGCTCACCCCCTCTATCTATATTTCCCCTATTCTTTCTTTCTCTCTTTCTCTCTTTCTAATTATATTTTTCTGTGTAACATGACCGTTTTCTTCCCTTTCTTTATAATAAAAAAGGAATGGTCCATTATTTCGCTGAGGTGACGACACTCAACACCATATAATCAGGATTTACATTTCTGCATTTCATCCAGGATGATTTGGCCGGTCTCATTTTTAACCAGAGGCTGTTTTAAGGAACACGGGTATTGATATATAGATTTTTATTGTATCTTGTGAGACTATGAATCAGCGCCCAGTTCTCGAAAGAGGCCTGAGCAAATTTGTATGAAATGGCCAGCAGCTCCCAATGCATCAGGTCCCCCTCCCCACTCATGTTGTCCAAGGGAATGGCCCAGTGCTATTGTCGCTGGTTTATTGGTTGTATTTAACGGCATGTCAACCGTTATTGGGTTATTTTATGCTAAAGACGTTTTATTTCACTCACTCTTTGATGGGTACTCAATTTTTCTTTTTTAAACTCATATTTTTTTTTCTATTTAATCCATAGATGTGACATTAACAGGTACCATCACTCCGGGTCAGAGTTGACCTGGGAATAATGGTGATGAATGAGTTCTCCACGAACTCTAGAACTGGAACCTCACCATAAGATAAAGAATAACGTCATACCCAGGACATTGTCGTACTCATAGTGGCTTAAGCAACTGACTTTGATTTTCAAGTTTTCTTTCTTCTATATTGGTTGCCTTACTCAGACTTCACAACCTGGTCTGCCCTACTGTTTTACCTATTGGTATGCTTGATGGTAAGGAATATATTTAATCAATTTCTAACTCACCAAGGACCAATATCAGCATTATGCCTAGACTACGTACTTCGAACATCATTAGATACGATGAAAGAAAATGACCTCACCCTAAAAAAGGCAAGAATCAGGCGACACCACGCAGAGACTATTACAGACGCAGATGATCGGGCACTTCTCTCAAATACGCCTGCACGTGCCGAATCCCTGCTACATTGCCTGGAGAAGGTTGCACAGAAACATCGGCCTCTATGCGAACTCCGATAAAACTAAGTTCATGTGTTTTAAAAAGGAAGGAGGTATCTCAATACTCTAAAGTCGGCAGAACAATTCACGTACCTAGTTAGTAATATCTCATCCACGGAAAGCGATGTTAATGCATGCATAGTGAAGGCATGGTCTGCTATAGAGAGATTATCAATCATATGGAAATCTGATTTAACTGACAAATTAAATCGACAATTCTACCAAGCCATAGTAGTATCAGTGCGACTGTACGGCTGCACCACTTGGACCCTAACGAAACTCCGAGAGAATATGCACAAGAATGCTGCATGCGATCTTAAACAAATTGTGGAAAGAACATCCTACAAGAAAGCAGGTATACAGCTACTGGCTCTTTATCACACAAACAATTTGAGTGAGACTAACAATACATGACGGACAGAACTGGAGAAGCGGGGACGAACTCATAAGTGGCGTTCTCATGTGGAAACCAACACACGTAAATGTGGAATACCCCACAAAGACCTACATCGACCAGCTCTTCGCGGATACAGGATGCTGCACAGGGGACCTCCCGAGGGCAATGAATGATAGGGTTGGTTGACGAGAGATTGTCATGGATATCTGTGGTACTAGCGTGACATGATGATGATATTTAATCGATTCCTAATTTACCAATGACCAATATTAGCATTAGTGTATCCGTGATATACTAACACTGAACACAACGGAAATAAATTCAAAATAAACTCATTTACACATAAAAGAACATTTAACCTTTTAGGTAAATAATATACATACTAATAATGCGTGTTGGCGTGAGGTGTAATGGTTATCATTAATGGTGACACGAGTTCAAATCCTGGATCAAGCTGTTTGCATTTCATATAGCGCTAATCCAACTATTCTGCATCCAGCTATGGGTAAATGGATGGACAGACTGGACACTTTAACCTTGGTTAGGCAACTAGTCTAGGGTTCGAACTCGCTTACTGCGATGTCGCAGTCCTGCACGTTGGTCACAGTTTAACGATATTGGTGAGGTAGAGCAAATCTGGGACGTATGGTCAAAGGCAAACCTCATCCTGGTCTCCATGATTGGTATCATGTGGTCCAGGATCACTTTGTTTATTTTGTTGCATCCCGCCCAAAAGACAAGAAGACGTGGAAGGAAGACGTCACGCTCCAATCCCCACACCAAAGTTCGGGGAAATCCGGAAGTGTGTGCGAGTGCAAACTTGAGTAAAAAATAAAGAGAATTTGGCGCTCCTATATATATATATATATATATATATATATATATATATATATATATATATATATATATATATAATACTACGACTACTATTACTTCGTTGTTTTTACATTTTAAACGCTCATACAACCGTGAAAGTTCAAGAGCTCCGAAAAAAAAATTGGGGAGGGGGTTCACTTTAGATCTCCCATACTTTACAAAACTCTGCAAATAACCAATCAAATAGTTCGCGTTTATGACACATAGAAGAAATATAATGTAATAATGACTTGACCTTTGTCCCGTGCTGACAGGAAAACAGATCCCTTTTTTAAAGTATTTTTTACTATATTTTAAGCAGAAAATGTTTAATTGATTAAATTGACTAATTTTCATCAGATTCGAAGCGTCGGCGTTGCCTAACGTGTCTGAATGCTATGTCTCGGATGCATGCTCGGTGTTAATACTTTGTGTGGATGGTGGTTGGTTTTGTCGCGATGTGAAAAGCTAGGATGTTAGAAGCGGCAAATTGAAGCACCTAGATTTAGTGCGACCACTGATTTATTAATGCACAGGAAAGCTGGGGGAGAGACGATTCCGATTCTTCACAAGCTACACACACACACACACACACATGTAGACGAATAGCCTTTATTTAGGAAAATATACGGACTTTGACATCACGTCTTTAAACGTATTGTAGAATTTAAATATCTAGTTTCTAGTGTTATTTCTGGTTTTAATTAAAAGATCATAGCATGATGGCGAGGTTGAAGACTGTTGGAATATTGTTGCAGGAAGAAAGACTTAGTCGACGGGCTTTTCCAGTCGGGAAATTGATTACCCGAATCAGTTTTTTTCTAATTACTCGCAATTTTCTTTGAATCAAATTTCACAGATGGTTAGTCAATTCTTAAAGAATTTTAAAACCAGAGTTTTGTTTTCTTGTTGACAGAACCATCCATCATTACGTAATCGAAGTATTTTGCTGACAAAAATGTAAACAATACTTTTTTTTACAATCACTCTAAAACTGGTTTCAAGTTCGCAAAAGTATTTTCTTACGACTCTCATGCTGTGATCTTTCAATTAAAACCAGAACTAACACTAGAAACTAGATATTCAAATTCTACAATACGTTTAAAGACGCGGTGTCAAAAGTCCTTATATTTTCCTAAATAAAGGCTATTTGTCTACATGTGTATGTGTAGCTTCTATTTAAAAACTATGACAACAGTTATACCCCAATACCATGTAAATTCTGGTTCAGCTTCTTTCAAGAAAAGTTAGTGTGTGTGTGTGTGATTCATAAAACTAAAAAACGATAATGTAAAATTGTTGTTACCATAAACAAAACAAAAAAACGTATCAGTTTGTATTAAAACAGTTTTAGGCTAACAAAATGCTCCTATTTAGGAGGGAAAAAAGCTTGAAAATTGTTTTAAAAAATAATAATCCTAATAAGCTAGTCTATTTTGTATTATTTGGATTTTTCTGACTATAGTCTTTATCTTTATTGTTATATACACAACTTTTCAACTGATATGCTCTCCAGCCATCTTCAGGTGTCTTTTGTCAAACTCTCGAACCTTTTTGTCGAATTCAGAAGCCTTCATATCGTAATAGGCTCCCTATTACGATATGAAGGCTTCTGGAACTTCGAACCAAATACTTTATTTAGTCCGCTGGGGTAGACAGTTCTCATTTCGTTAACCATGACCGGGTACAAGTGTTAAGATATTCTATGTTATTATGCCTTAGGCCAGAATTGAACCAGCAAGCTACCGATGATTGTCACTTAGAACTGTATTGTATCCGGTCATGGTTAATGGAATGAACACTCAACCTATGTGGATTTAATAAAGGATTCGGCTCGAAGTTCCGTTATGGCTCCCGAGTTCGACAAAAAGGTTTCCGATGTCCGTGCATTCAAAGCCATTTTTAGAGACGACCTAATAGATACAAACTTTTAAGTACATTTCATAAAACAAGCCTTTTTTATGAGAGTATTTGTCGATCTCAACTCAAATAAACATAAGACATCCAGTTATACATAAAACTGAAACACAATCTACACACTGTTTACAGTAAAAAGAAAAATAAATAAATCTTCATCTGCTTATATAATAACGGCAATTCATTTGTGCGCATGTCTATATGTGTGTATTTCCGGATTATATTCAAAATCTACAATAATTAGTCCCCAACATGTATATACTTATTCAGCTTCTCTCAAGGAAAGTTTTCTATTACCGTGTTTCACCAAAAGTAAGACCTACCTGCAAAATGAGACCTAGCGTGATTTTTCAGGATAATTTCAATAACTATCCCCTTAAAATAAGCCCTAGTTGAGAGCAGCAGACAAACGAAAGAAATAAGCATTCTTCACAATCATATCATGAGACGCAAACACTCAACTTTATCACCCATCTATGGGTTAAATAGAAAAATGTATTTATAAAAAAATTGTATTATCCATTAAGAATTGATTTATTTCAAAACTTTATTGGCATTAAATGACCCACCGAGGTTGATATGCCGTAAAACAAAACAAAACCAAAATCAACTTCGTCAATGATCAAAATGACGCACAGTTGCTTGCGCTATTTATCCTGATGCTCAGTAAAAGCTGTAGCCACACACACACACACACACACACAGTTTTCCTGATCGAGACAAATAAGGCACTTCCTAAAGTAATCGGCTTTGATGAGTTTTTAAATAAAAGATGTTAATGGTAAATAAATGTAGATAGTTTTTCGTAATTTCTGTTTATTTAGAAATTTCGTAATTTTCTACTTCGTTATGTCGTTTTTCGATATATCAATAAGATATCCCACGAAAATAAGACCTCGTGTTATGTTTCAGAGTGAAAATTGATATAATCCCTGTCTTATTTTCAGAGAAACACGGTATCCCTAATTTATGTATTTGAGGTTAGGATAGATACCCCATAACAAGCTTTTGTTTTCCTTGAGTTTTTCTTTTTCAGTAATGCATCGTACTAGATCAAATGTATTTATTTAATCAATTATATCAAACAAGGAATGATGTTTAATATAGCCAGTGTCAATAACTGCTTACCGCTTTTTTCTCCTTCGTAGTGAATATAATTCCTTTTTTATTTGGATCACGGAGTGGCATAGACTAGGTCATGTGCCCCCACTGAGTGACCCAGAAAGGTCAAAACGCAATCTTCTCACGACTGTTAGGTAAATAAGGTGCGTCATAATTATTTTGTCTTATTTTGTTTGTTTGTTCTATTATCACTTTCGTCATTGTCAGCGTTTATATCTTTAGTTCCGGGACGATTTTTTTGCCTTCTCCTACATTTCGTTTAAGATTCTTTTTCTTTTCTTTTTTTAAATCAACTTAAAAAAGATTATACGCCCTTTGAATGGCTACATGGCATATACACACCCCTTTATTACTTCCAAAGAGTAAAGGAGTATCTATTTACCGAACCCCACTAGATTTGCTAGTAGTGCAGCCGTACAGTAACACTGACATGGCTACTGCTTGGAAGAATTTTCACTTTATCTTATCTCTGAGATCAGATTTCCATATGATCAATATTACGATGTATTTTGTTTAATAATGGATTTTTCCAGTTCCAATTCAGCCCTGTTGGCTGGGGCTTTAAAATACACCCACTGCACATCTGCAGAGGGGTATTGGGTGTATTCTAAAGCTGCTGGCCGTGGATGGTGACCTGTAATGCTTAAGTACCGAATCCTTGTGACTGAGCACTTATGACATGCAACACTCTACTTTGACCTTACTTAGGCTAGACGGACAGTCGGTGAGGCCTACGCAGATCAATCGGCTGGTCACGTCAAGCCCTAGCACCTATATGATTGTCACAACACTATTGCTCCTACGGCAAAATCCAACTCTTTTTATAATATATGTGCTAGAAGACGAAGTCTTAGTGTCCTGTGTATGACATTAATCTAATGAGGAAGTTCTAGTTTTGGATCTCTGGGGAGTGTTGAGTACTTTTCATTACCATTACTTACAGGTCCACTCTGTTAGGGTCCCATCTATGGGTTAAATAGAACAAAAATAAGTCTTGTAGTACCCTTTTGTTGCTATTACTCCCGGATCCACCGTGAATCAGAGTGGTAGTACCTTTTAAGTTCCCTTCTATGGGTTAAATAGAAAAAAATGAGTTTTAAAATATGTTTAAAAAATTGAGTTAAAAATTAAGAAGCTATAAATTGAGTTATATATACTTGAAGAATATATATATATATATATATATATATATATATATATATATATATATAATTTAATATACCAAGCGTGTTGGTAGATCCTTGCGGAGAGAAAAAACCCGGCAGAGAGTTTGATTGTAAAAATATACTACCAAACATCAACCAGGAAGAAAAAATTTTTGAAAAAAAGAAAAAACCAAGATATTCGTACCAACAAAAAATAATCTATTGGTATAGTATTTGGCCAAAAGAAAAAACAATTTATATGTATATATATTTATATAAGATATATATATATTCATATAACCGCTAGGAGAAGCTAATTTGTAAAAAGTGCTCGATACCTAAGTAGAGCCAAGTAATAAAGATAATCTACTGAGTCAGACGAACCTACTATTAGTTTCGCATAAAGCTCTTCAGGGCTAAAATCTGACTGAAGAAGAAAAGGAGCAAGACCAATAAATACTACTAACCACATTAATCATTTAAATTATCAAATCATACTGACCAATAAAAACACAGAACGCTATAAGTTCTGAAGTTATAGCGTTCTGTGTTTTTATTGATCAGTATGATTTGATAATTTAAATGATTAATGTGGTTAGTAGTATTTATTGGTCTTGCTCCTTTTCTTCTTCAGTCAGATTTTAGCCCTGAAGAGCTTTATGCGAAACTAATAGTAGGTTCGTCTGACTCAGTAGATTATCTTTATATATATATATATATATATATATATATATATATATATATATGAAGAAGCTATAAGATTGACAATAGATCATGGAACTATTTGCGACCAAATAACCACGACTATTGAATCTGACGGGGGGTAATGATAACACCGATTGCACTTAAAGTGTACGGATTTTTATTGGTTTTTCGTGTTTTGTTGTTTGTTTTTCTTTTTTGAATTTTTTGTTTTATGGTGTGCTACGGTTTGTGTTTACTGAGGGTGACGCTTATAGCAAGGGTTGCGTGATTTGATCATTCGGTTTAAGAATAAACTGTACTCAACATTAAAAAGAATCTACTGAACAAAACGTTGTATTGTAAAAACGAGATAGAAGAAAATGACATGCATTTTGGGGGGAAATATGTTTTATATTTTCATTTCTTTGTGTTTAAAGGTACAGCTTTTTTTCCTGCACGTAAAAACCTATATATGCAAAGTGCTGTCAAACCAGCGAAAAGATTCACGTGATTACTATTATTTATATGCAACGGTTTCTAAAGACTTTTTTTCAATTGAGGATTCGATCTCTAATTTTCAAAAGAGTGCGGCAACTTTTTCATGAACCTAAAACGAAACCGTACTTTACTGTTTTGATATTGGTATATATAAAAAAAAACAAAAAAAACTAGTGTTTATATCATAGTAAGCAGAAGTGCCTGGTCCATTACCGGAATAAAAAAAAGTTTTAGGAACACCAGGGAGTGAGAGAAAGGGTTAAGAGATGTGTAATAAAGCGAGTAAGAGAAAAAAAATTTAGCAAATTTCTTATTAATCTTTTTCAAAAATTGTTAGAATTCGCGTATTACAATTTTTGTTTATTTGAGGATTTTTTTGGTTTTTTTTACATTTAAAATACTATTTTTTTAATGTAATATTAAACTCGTGAGTGTTTTGAAATATAATTTTATTTTTCTAAAAAAAGATTTTTGTACGAATAACAAAAAAAAATAATTCAGGTTCGTAATTGTTTGAGTTAAAGTGAAAAAAATGTATTCGATTAATTCATTTCCTTTTTTACCCTTAAAAATGTAAATTATAAAAAGAATTAAACATATCCTCTTATTTGTAGGGGGAAAATTTCTCGTAATAATTCAAATAAAAACTATTCGTTTATACTATAAATAGTTTATTTCTTTTTTTAAAGCATGTTTTTAGTTACACTGATTAAGAATTAATATATTTTCTTCTCAGAAATAAATCCTCATACAACAAATATTGAAATTCCGTTCTTAATTGCCTGTTGGGTTAGAGTGAAAAAATGTATTTGCGTTCATAAAGAAACTGAAAATTAAAAATGCGTCCTGATTTGTGGGTGAAAAATACAATATTCGTTTAATCTATAGTTTATTTCTTTTCTTTTTTAAGTTTTTGAGTTTCACGGTTTAAAAAATAATTTTAACGATAAAAAAGCGAAGAATTCGCGTATTATAATTGTTTATTTTTAGAATTTTTTTTTTTTTTATAGTGAAAATATCATTTCTAAAAACGTAACCTTAAACTCGTGAATGTTTTGAAACGTGATTTTATTTTTGTAAAGACTAGTTCTTAATTGCTTGTTGAGTTATAGTAATAAATGTAATCGTTTAATTTATTTAAAATAACACAGTTACCCGAGTTCAAATCCTTGATGAGTTTGATTGCGTTTCATTTTGCGTTAATACCCTAGGGAAAGATATTAATCACTCACATCTATCCCCCTCTATGGGTAAAGAGTAGGAGAAACTGCTAATATACTGCTATGCGTTGAAAATTTCTGAATAGAGCCCACCAGGAGGATGTCATTTTAAAAATGAAACGAATAAAAACTGTTGTCCTTTATTTAAACAAAAGGGAAATATGTTTCTAATATCAGTCACACTTTATCATTTTGTTAAACTTTATTTATAAATACTAGCAAGAATATGCACCGGGCGTAAATAATTAAGTTCTAATGTAATTAGATATATTGAATTAGAAAGACTAGCGAAATTATATAAGAACTCATATAAAAAGATTACACTTATTTTAATTATATCTTAATTGGTTTCTATATAAAATCATTCAAAAAATCGAAAACAATTAATTGTAAATGAAAATATATTACATGGATTAGCAATAATATGCACCCTTGGGGCGTAAGTATTTAAGTTTTAATGTAATTAAATATATTAGATTAGAAAGAGTAACGAAATTAAATAAGAACGCATATAAAATGGTTACACTTATTTTAATTGGTTTCTATATAAAATCATCCATAGGATTGATTTTAGTATGCTGGAGAATAAAACAATGATATTAGAGATCAATAACACCAAGTAATTATTTATTAAACCCGGTTTAGTTCAAACCAGTATGCCAATTAACTACAACATATATTATGTAAACCTTTATTTCTTAGTGATATATAATATACATTGCAGGATTTTTTTAAAACATACTAATAACATGGGCTGTTTTGAGGCGAATCTAAATGAGATTTTCATAGAAACCTAGTTAATAAATAAGATTTATCATTCTATGAATTAATGACATTGACTATAAATCAAATACTCATTGATAAACTTACGCAATTCATGAGTGTATTGTGACGTAAGCATTGACGTAGTTTCGGCTAAAGACAGACTCTGAAACTTCATTATAAGATAGAAAGATATAAATCCTTTTGTCGAACTACTCCATTTGTTCGCGTGTTTGGTAATATTTCGTCCGTGAATGTATGTGTGAGTGCATGCGCGTGTATGTTTCTATTTCCCGCGCAAAGAAAGAAAGAAATTATCGCTTGCATATCAACTGTCATTTTTTTTCCTTATCCTTTTTTCTTTTTCTTTCTTTTTTTTCTTTTTGTTTTTCTTTTTTGTTGTTTTGTTAATCAGAAGCTTGTGTTTTAATCCTAACAAAGGTCAAATTTCGAACCACAAATTTTACATTTGGTTCTGGCAGTAGAATAAAAAATAAATTAATGTGTTTTTATCCAGGCTCGGCTTAAGTACAATAAATTTCCTCCCAGCTATTGCTATATTTTCTAATTCCAGTTGTACGATAAAAATAAATAAAAAGAATTTACAAAAAACTTTATCATTATTATTGTTATTATTTGAGTCCATGAGAGTTATTCACTCCTGCTTTGCTGGTAGTTTATTGGAGGCTGAGCGATAACAAGTTTCATCGGGTCTCCAGGACTCTTGTGAGTATTCTAGCAGATTTTATCAATGCTGTTTTTTGGATGGTCTCGATTCTTCCCTTGATTTCTAACTCATCCAGACTCTTTTCCAAACCCTTGAGGACTGTTCCAAGGGCGCCAATTACAATTGGTACGACCTTTACATTTATGTTCCACAATTTTTTTAGTTCTCTGGCAAGGTATAAGTATTTGTTTATCTTTTCGCCTTTTTTTCACTTTCACTCGGTATATCCGTTAGGAAGGCAAAAATCCACGTGATGACAAGGTTTATTATTATTATTATTATTATTATTATTATTCCTTGCGACTCTCTCTCTCTCTCTCTCTCTCTCTCTCTCTCTCTCTCTCTCTCTCTCTCTCTCTCTCTCTCTCTCTCAGATAAGTTTTCAAAATAAGCTTTCTTCATTGCTCTTTTACTCACTTACTCACTATATATATCTCTTCCCTTTTCCTCCTCTCTTTTTTTCCTTCCATTCCTTTAAAGCAGACAATAAGCGTCTGATGTATTAGTGTTATCATTTTCTTTTTCTCTCCGAGTTTTTGTTGTTTTTTCTTCTCTTTCTTTCCTCAAAATCAAAATAGAATTTATTTGGGGTAATGACAGGGCGTAACATCCGAATATATGCGTTCATGTCTAACGCTATTAATATTATAAATTATATTACTCCTTGTGAATCTTTCACAGCAAATCTAACTGATAGTTTTTCACTCATGTTTCTCAACTTTGTTATTTCTCATGCAAAGTTCATGTGTCTCTAGCTTTCTATCATCTTTTATTTTCACTGTGATCGGCCGAAATGGTATAAATCGACTTGGTGACAAGTTCTTTTCTTCTTATTAATTAACACTAGGTCTCATTTTCTGGTCGGGATGCATTTGTATTTTAAAATCCCAGAAAATTATATGAGCCTCATTATCTAGGACAGATTCTGGTTTGTGCATTATACCATTTGTTAGTATGATCAAATTTTAATCTCTTGCACAATTTCCAGTGAATCACCTTTCCCGCCCAGTCGTGCCTACTTTTGAGCCAGTTTGTGATTAACGATTTCATCTCTTTCACCACTTAAGCTACATTTGCTATTCTTCTGGGTATTATCAATTTTTGATTTGATATAACTAGGTCTTCTTCTTCTTCTTCTTCTTCTTCTTCTTCTTCTCATTATTATTTATGAGTAGTAGTTGTTTCCCACCTTGCAAGTTTTCTGGTCTTTCACTAGAGTGAGTGACAACAAGTTACCCCAGGTCTTCTTCTTTCGCCTCTTTTTCTTCTTCTCTTTCTTCTTCTTCTTCTCTTCTTCTTCTCTTCTCTTTTCTTCTTCTTCTTCTTCTTTTTCTCTTTCTTTTTCTTCTTTCTTTTTTCTCTTTCTTTTTCTCTTTCTTCTTCTTTTCTTTCGCCCCTTCTGGTTCTTTTTCTTTCGACCCTTCCGTTTCTTCTTCTTTCGACCCTTCGTTTCTCTTCTTCGTTTGTTTCTTCCCTTTCTTCTTTTTCTTTTGCCCCTTTTTCTTCTTCTTCTTCTTCTCTCGCCCCTTCTTCTTCTTCTTCTTCTTCTTCTTCTTCTTCTCTCGCCTCTTTTTCTTCTTCTCTCGCCTCTTTTCTTCTTCTTCTTCTTCTCTCGCCTCTTTTCTTCTTCTTCTTCGCCTCTTTTCCTTCTTCTTTCGCCCCTTCTTCATCTTCTTCTTTCTCTTCTTTTCTTCTCTTCGCCTCTTTTTCTTCTTCTTCTTTTTCTTCTCTCGCCTCTTCTTTTCTTCTTCTTTTTCTTTTTCTTCTCTCGCCTCTTTTTCTTCTTCTTTTTTCTTCTTCTTCTCTCGCCTCTTTTTCTTCTTCTTCTCTCGCCTCTTTTTCTTCTTCTTCTTTTCGCCCCTTCTTCTTCTTCTTCTTCTTCTTCTTCAAATTTGTAAAAAAAAAACTAAAAAAAATTAATATCCCTTGTCTTAGTTTGGATTTATCTTCATTTTCCGGTGCCATTTTTTTTTCTTCTGTCAATAGACAACCACACCAACCATAAATCATTTTTTTCTTTTTTCTTTTCTGTTTTTTTTTTTATTATTATTTGTCGTTGTGGAAAAATAATACAATAATCGCCTGGAATTCTATTTAAATGAGGCACATCGAAATTTCATTTTCTCTCTACACAACCCGAAATTTTACGCACGAATATATAAAAGTAACCGCACACAGATGTTCACACATTTAAAGATGAACAAACCCAACCAATTCACGACCCAAATCTTGAGGAGGCCGCACTAAATATAAACAGACCGTTTATATGAATTTAACCTGAAAATAAAAATTTCTATGAAAAGGGTGGAAATTATTATTATTACTAACAGGGCCTGTGGTTATACCACCGTATGATAATTTAATTATTACAACGTTTGATATGTTTACTTAAGAGCTATTGCTAAATAGTTAAATATGTAAAAAGTATAATAATCTTGACTAGCAGGACCTGTGGATATACCACAGTATGATAATCTAATTGTTACAAAGTTTGATATGTTTACTTAAGAGCTATTGCTAAATAGTTCAATATGTAAAAAGTATAATAATCTTGACTAGCAGGACCTGTGGATATACTACCGTATGATAATTTAATTATTACAACGTTTGATATGTTTACTTATGAGCTATTATAATCTTGACTAGCAGGACCTGTGGATATACCACCGTATGATAATTTAATTATTACAACGTTTGATATGTTTACTTAAGAGCTATTATAATCTTGACTAGCAGGACCTGTGGATATACCACCGTATGATGATTTAATTATTACAACGTTTGATATGTTTATTTAAGAGCTATTGCTAAATAGTTCAATATGTAAAAAGTATAATAATCTTGACTAGCAGGACCTGTGGATATACCACCGTATGATAATTTAATTATTACAACGTTTGATATGTTTACTTAAGAGGATTTAATGGCTGCACAGAGCAGATCGCTTTAAGTTTTTGTTGGTTAGCCAACACTGGTGTGTCCATATGTAGGAGTTCATAGAACTTATGAGTTTGTCCTTATGTCCCCAGCAGCATCCTTGTATATTTCATATCTAGCTTGATCTAATTGAAATTTTCAAAATAATAAATAGAATTACTAATTATTTAATTTTTTTAAATATCTCTCCTTGAACTGGAAGCTTACTGTCAAGGCAGATTTAAAATATTTTTGCCAAGATGGTAATACTAGCAGGACCTGTGGATATACCACAGTTTGATAATTTAATTATTACAACGTTTGATATATTTACCTAAGAGCTATTACTATATAGTTCAATATGTAAAAGTATAATAATCTTAATTTAACTCTCTCTCTCTCTCTCTCTCTCTCTCTCTCTTCTCTCTCTCTCTCTCTCTCTCTCTCTCTCTCTCTCTCTCTCTCTCTCTCTCTCTCTCTCTCCTTTAGAATTAATTGAAACGGATTAGAGAAGGAGGTTGAGCTTACTTTCTTTCTTTCTTATTATATTTTTTCTGCGTAGCATGTCCTTTTCTCCCCTTTCCTTCTTTTTAATAAAAACGGAATGGTCCATTATTTAGCTGTGGTGACGACACCCACAAAAAATAAGAATTCGGCATAAAGCAACGCCAGATAATCAGGATTGAAATTTTTGCCTTTCACCTTGGACGATTTTTCAGAATTCTTAACCACTGAGCCATCAGCACACCTACAAATCGAAACCACAACTGATGAATATACACATATTCACCCCATGATACATCCTGATGAAGGTTTAAAGAAACCGAAACGTTTAAGCGTCGATAAATAAATTCATCTAATTTTGGAACACTTGTTTTTTCAAATTTCTTAATATTGTCGGATTTATTTCCATATTTACTCCCATATGTATATATGCAAAAGCCGTCAGAGAGAGCTCCATCCATAATAGTTTTGCATTTAAGCGTAATCGGCGGTCGTCAGCGAATATATATATATATATATATATATATCACACACGGGGCGGTCTTCATATCTATAGCTCTGCTGATGAGGTCTAATAGGCCGAAATGTACATACAGATTGATTTTTCTCGATTTGTTTAGCCTTACATTTAAATAGGTAAATCCCGCTTAATTAATTATTAATTAATTAACTTTCAAAAATTAGGTTCGACTTCAATTAAGCACATATTCTCCCATATATATATATATATATATATATATAAAGGTGAACAAAAGTCATAAGACAAACAGAAATGTTTATTTTATGTTATTTATTTTTTAATTGTCCTCAACTAGTTTTGACCCTTGGTCATCTTCAGAAGAAGATTTTGCGAAAAAAAAAAAGAAGGTTTTTAAAAAGTTTTTCACAGTGTTTGATAAGCCACAAAAGTAGGAACGGAAAGTGTATTGGTGAAGTGGCATATCGATTGTAACATTTTATTTTCATATGAGTAGAATATTTTATACTGGTTGAATTTTCAAGCAATTGAAATCTGTTGGCTTTTGTCGGAGACAAAGTGACAGCAAGTCTTTTCAGTACTCCAAATGTCTCTTTAGTATACTGGTTGATTTGGGGAGTCTGCCATTCTTCTTCCTCGCGCAACATCCTTGCTTTTCTGTTTCCTCTTTATCCTGTATTTTTCTTTGTTTTTTTTTTTATGGGGTTACCGCATTTCACAATGTTTTGTTTGTTTGTTCAGTTTTATTGCTAGTTCTAGATATTTTCTAACTTTTCATTTTCTTTTAAATATTTCTCGGGGTTTTGGAAACACGAATTGATACCTTTTCTTCTTGATTATGAAGACACGTTTCGGTTGGTTGTTTTGTTTTACGACATATCAACCCTTTTCGAATCATTTAACGCAAAATCAAATCATTTTTTTATTTTAAAAAAAGGAGGGCTCAGGCCGCTTAGAGTACCTGCTGCTCTTAAATAGCATCGGTTCCCGCTAGATCACCGAAATTAAACAGCAATTAACCTGTTCAGTACCTTATTGGGTGATCACTTTAGCAACCGCAGCGGCTATAGTAAAAAACTTCACTCAGACCTTCCGTGCTGGCCGACTCGGATTCGCCACACCATTGAACCGTAATTTATTTCACGATCTCTCTCTCTCTCTCTCTCTCTCTCTCTCTCTCTCTCTCTCTCTCTCTCTCTCTCTCTCTCTCTCTCTCTCTCTCTCTGTTTACGCTTAATCACCGAACTTAAGCAGCGAGGAACCTGTTCAATATTCAATTTGGAAACTACTTAAGCAAAAGCATATACTGTAAGTAACCATAGTCTTTTGTTTATCAAAATGACTTGATTTGACATCAAATGGCCCGAAATGGGTTGATATGCTTGCTTTGCTTATAGAAGTCTGTCACAGACGATAATAACCTCAATCGACACTTGTGAGATATTTTAAGTAGAAACCTCAGCCCACTGTCGTGGTAACCCGCCAGTTGGTCCAGTGGCATGGGGAAAGTCCGAAACGACTGGACTTTTGAGCTATTACAAGGTTTTGTAGAGTCATGAGAGGCAAGCCTCCCCGGAAGCGCCTGTGCTTTCACCCTAGCGCCAGATTGTATTTGGGGAGTTACATATTTACCAATCCCTCCGCACGAGCAGGATGTGACACAAGATCAATTTCTTAAGCGGGGTTTAACATGTTTGAATTAAGAGTTTTCCTCCCTTAGACTGATTACCTAGCCAAACTTAAAGATCCCAGTCTTTACCCATAGCTGGAGGGAAAGTAGTCGGATTTATGAAACTAAATAAGAATGAATATAAAAATATTAAACTTATTTTAATGTTATTTTAATCGATTTCTATATAAAATTATATATAGAATTACTTTTGATATGTTTGAGAATAACATGATAGTATTAGAAATCAGTAACAGCAAATGATTATTTATTAAACCCAGTTTTGTTAAAATCATTATGCAAACTATTCCCACTATATACTATGTAAATCTTTATTTCTTAGAGATATATAACGCATATTTCAGGATTTTAGATACATTAGTAATATGGGCAGTTTTGCGGCAAATCTAGAATAATATAGAGACATAGTTAATAAATAAGATGCTAATTAAGATTAAATATTGACTATTTCATAATGGTTGAGAATATAACTTAGATGAATAAGGAAATCAGCGGTGTCGTAGTTTCGGTAACAGACACTTACATAATCTCTATTATAATACGATTTGGACAAACTGCTTGTTACTACCTAACCTCTCCACGGTTATTGGCATCAAAAAAGCTATTAAAGATAGGCATCCCTGAGAAGATCTAATCTTCAAGGAAATCACTGAAGGTATTCAAAATGGACTCATCCGTTTTCGTTGGAGCCGTGAAGCGACGATTAACTTGTTGATCTCGCATGCCGTTGTAAGTGATTTTGTTCATTCTATCATGACTGTGATATAGGAATAGAATTTGGCACCAGCTAACAAATAATTGCAACGACATTCTCTTAGTTCTACGCTGCGTTTAGCATTGTCTCTTGCCATTCTTGGTTCGATTCCTCTGGGAGATTTAAAGGATTTGCTCTGTCACTTTTGAAGATAACATTTATTCTGGTATTTTATAGACCTGAAACTACGTTTTCATCCTGCCTTGTATGTCTATCTGTTTTTTTTTCTCTCTCTCTCTCTCTCTCTCTCTCTCTCTCTCTCTCTCTCTCTCTCTCTCTCTCTCTCTCTCTCTCTCTCTCTCTACAATCTTTCACTCCTTCTCTTTCTACCCTCCTCTCTCTACTTCCCCCCCTCTTTCCTCTCTCTCTCCTTCCCCTTCCTCCCTCCCTCTCTCTCTCTCCTTCCCCTTCCTCCCTCTCTCTCTCTCCTTCCCCCTTCCTCCCTCTCTCTCTCTCCTTCCTCTTTCCTCCCTCTCTCTCTCTCCTTCCTCTTTCCTCCCTCTCTCTCTCTCCTTCCTCTTTCCTCCCTCTCTCTCTCTCCTTCCTCTTTCCTCCCTCTCTCTCTCTCCTCCCCTTCCTCCTCTCTCTCTCTCTCTCCTTCCCCTTCCTCCCTCTCTCTCTCT
>CM042137.1:39012827-39037827 GCA_023376005.1 Doryteuthis pealeii | reverse complement strand
TCCCTTGGAGACTATTTCAGTGGCACCAACTACAATTGGTATCAACATCTATGGATACATAAATAAATGCCAGTTGGTTGTGTAAATATGTATGTATGCCCGGACGAAACTACGAAAATAAAACAAAGTAAATATATAGAGACATTAGATATCACCGGTTCCTGATTTTTGTGCAAAAATTATGAAGATTTGATTTATATTCGAAGATATTTAAAAAAAAAATTAAATCATACATAGAAATAGCATTAAAATTCTACTTGAAAATGTCCCAAATCAAAACACCAGTTTTTTTGTCCCACCTCTACCCAGGTGACACAATAAAGAGATAGATAATACGGGAAAGATTTCGAAAAAAAAAAAAAAGAAAAGAAAAACGCTTATGACATTAACAAAAAGGAAGAGACAGAAAAAACCGAATCAACGGTTAATAGGTTTGTATTGGTGATTGCATTGGAGAGAAAGAAAAAAGAAAATGCGGGAAATTAGAAGAAGAGAGGGAGGAGGGAGTAAGATGAGGAGAGAAAGGAGGAGTAGAAGAGGACAAAGACGAAGGAGAGTCGAAAAGAGGAAGAAAAGAAAAAGAACAAAAGAGAGGGGCGAGGAGGGAGGGAATAAGATCATCATCATTATCATCATCATCATCCACGATATTTAGTTTGGTCAAGAAATAATGGAAAAAGGTGACAAGTTCTGCCTGTGAGACAAATATTTGTCCTTTCGTTCCTTTTTTTAACAACAGGCAAAACTTGGATAACGAATGCCAGTCAAGAAAGATCGTCTGAATTCATTTCCCCTTCGTCTGTATCATTTTGAATCCTTTGTATCAAACGGTGGGATTGTGTCTTGCGAAAATCCTCAACAAATCGAAAATACCAGGCGTGTTTTCTCCACTGAGTCACTCTGACTGAAGTATGCAAAGCAAAAACAAGATGCCAGCGTCCTGGGGGAGTAGTAGCGCTCCGTATTGGTTACCGGCAGACGACTAAAATGATATCAAACACTCAGATATACAAATTAAATATGAAACAGCAGGAGATCTCATTGTTTTGTGCTGCCATTATAAGAGATTCAGTTTCTCTTTTGATGTTCACTTTTCTTAGCCATTTTCAAGTCTTCTTATGTTCTAATTTATCGCTTCAAGTGTATATATAATTGTTTTTCTTCAAATTTTTGTTTCCTTGTTTTTGTTGTTTTTCTGTTCGTCCATATGTTGCAATTGCTGTTATTGGCTGTTGTAATTAGTATTTCTTTGCTCGTTCTAGTGTATTTCTCAAGCCCTCAAATTGTTGCATCTCATCATCATCATGTCGCGCAAGCAGCACGGATATCCATGACAATCTCTCGCCAACCTTCCCTATCACTTATTGCCCCTGGGAGGTCCTCTGCGCAGCATCCATAATCCTCGCATTGTTGGTCAATGTAGGTCCTTAGTTAGCATGTCCATGTGTTGGCTTCCACAGGAGAACGTCGCTTGTGAGCTCGTCCCCGCTTCTCTAGCAGTGTCCTGCATGCCTAGTCCGTCTCACCCGGATGGTTTGTGAGATGGGCTTTGCTCGTTTTAGTGTATTCCTCAATCCCTCAAATTTTTCTTGACACATATCTATGACTATACATCTCTCGTGTGTAAGGCCTTGTGCATCATCATCAATTTCCCTCTTTTTAGTATATTCATCAGAGTTTCTACCTTGTCCATTTTTAAAATGGTCCAGAGTATCTTACAAGGGGAACTGCTAAGGTATTTATTTTTTTACGAGATTCCTGCTGGAGAGCTTGTTTTCAAAAAGTCTTCTTGTTCTTCTGATGTTATATAACCATTCTCATATATACGTATATTGTAGAGTATACCTGCATACCTGTGGTTATAAACAGATATACTTATCTTCTTCTATACTTAGCTTGTGTTTCTTTTTCTACGCTTCTGTGTATTTGGCTGCTTATTTTCTGTATCTTCTCTTATTTTCTATCTTGGCTCTGCACTGAGCTGATTTCTTCTTTGGAATTCTCTTGTGCTTGTTGTTGTTTGTTTTTAGTTAACGAACACAAGACTTTGCTTTGTTTAGAGCTCATATTTTATTTTATAAGATAAATGTTAGATCAATAAACACGCGTGCGAGAATTTAGTCACCATTTCGACCGTCCTGTCCAGCGCCTGACTAAAATCTGACATTTATAAACTCTTTCTAAAGTTTGTGCTCGTGAATCAAAACAGGAGGTCAAACACAGGTTAAAATCCGTCAATTAAATAACCTGTATTTTTCCATAGTTAATTTGAAATAAGCTACACTATCACACATATTTAGTAGTCTACCAAATTAATTATGTAACACTAAGATATTCTTTAATTTATTTTTTCTTTCATCTCTGATGGTATCCGCTTCCAATATTGCCAAGAACTTGTAACTTTCTTTTCCTCCAGGTGTTTTTATGCTTTCCTGATTTCGAAGTCCCATTTCTTTTTTCCCCCTTTTCATTATCAACATGGCACACTTTTTTGATACCAAATTACATTCCTATACCGTGGCTGTACATTCTTATAGCTTGTTAAAGGTTTTCTAGTTCTTTTTAAATTTTGGTAAATACCTTTATATCATCCACGCATCATAAAGTGGTCTATTTTTTTTTTCTGTGATTTTGTAAATTTGTAGCCCTCTTTTTCTTAAGTATATAGTTGAGTGGCATCATTGCTTAACCGAATAGCATTGGCGAGAAGGATTCTCCCTGGAAGATGCCTCTTTGGATTTTTACCTCTGCTAGGATTTGTCCTCCTGCTGTTAATTCCACTTTACAGTTTCCCATGGCTTTTGTTATGAAGTTTATGGCTTTGTCGGATATTTAGAACATTTTCAGACGTTCTACTATGCAAGTTTACCAGACCATATCATATGTCTTTATTATGCAAATACTAGACGAGACTGTTTACGTTTCACTTCGCGCGTATGCATGAATCCATTTATCTTCTACCTTTCCCTAGATATCGGTAAATAGTTAAGCAGACTGACTTCTTTAAGCTTATTTAGGCAACCAGTCTAGGAGAATGAAGAATCTATATTCAAACCAGCTTTACTTCTCTTAAAATTGACCTTGTATCATATCCTGCCTGTGGTGAAGAGGTCGGGTAAATATGAGGTTAATCCAGAATGTAAGATCTTCAAAATATTTAGAAATCCCAGAAACGTGTCTTATCAATGATGTCTACATAATTTAAAAGTTTAAACATGTATCTATCTTTCTACATAATCACTATTTCAATTGATGCATTTTGTAGACGTGGCAGCTTGTGTGTGCCCGTGTAAAACCAGCTCATCGCCATGTCGTTGAGGTAGCATTGAACCTCGTCGTCGAAGCGAACTCCCTACATCACTTGGAACGTTTTTTTAACATCCATGCACGACTCACCATGCACTTCCGTTAATTGGCGATGATTTCAATTGGTTTAATGCCTTTTACGTTCTAAAACCGAATAGCTGACTTCACACTTGGCGGTAGGACATTCGACTAAGTTTGACACCGAGCGACAAGCACAGCTGCAACAAACACAACAGTAGCCGCACAAACAGTTTCCCAGCATTAACAGCGTCCCCCAGTGCTCTGGAGACGTTGCTTTTGGGGTTCCTTCGTATTAACAATATTAAGATTTTTATAACAAGGTTTCTATATCTAAAACGACAATCCCAGGTAATATTTATCGGCTTGGGCTTTAAATACACCGGCTGCACCTCTGCATAGGGCTAAGATCCCCTCCTAATTAGGCCACCTGTTGGCCGTGGGTGGCGACCCGTAGTGCTTAATGATGGATCCCTGGTGGCTGAGCAGCCCATGACATGCAATACTCCACTTAGACTAGACGGTTGGTCGGAGACTCCCCCTCCGATCAATCGACTGGTCACGCCAAGCCCTAGTACTCATGATTGTCCCATGTTGCCCTTATGGCAAGTCCCAACCCTTTTTATCATATATGTGCAAGGTGGTGGCTGAGAGTCTTGTTGTTCTGGGTATGACCTTAAACTCTATCTGATGGTGAAGTTCCTGTTCTGGAGCTCTGAGAATTAGGAATACCCCTTGATCACCATTACTCACTGGTCCACTCTGACCCGGAGTGGTAGTAACTGTTAGGGTCCATCTATGTGTTGAATAGAACAAATGACTTCTGAAAACATTTAAAAATTGAGTTTTAAAAAATTGAATACCGTCAAGAAGGAATAAATTGAATACCCATCCAGAAGGAATAAAACAAAACGTCTTCGGCATAAAATGACCCAACAAGGGTTGACATGCCGTAAAAACCAATCAACCAGCCAACCAGATAATATACTCAGACGATCACTGACAATGTCATATGATCTCTCAGTTCAATTGCCGTATTGAATAAACCCACAAAAAACATAATGATTTGCTTTTATAAATAAATACTAACATATTAATAAAATAAATTACTTTTTTGTTTGCTATTCAAATATGGATTTCTTACAAGTATTACGTTTCAAACTTACTTTGTTTTTAAATCGGAAATCTGTTTTGATGGACGAGGTTTACAAAGGAACAAAAAAACTTTGCCAATTGCTTTTTAATAATCTTAATTCTTTTCTTTGTTTGGTGTTACGCACTTAAGAATTTTGATTTTGAGAAGATCATATAACATTTATAATAAATCTTTAACAATGTCGCATTCCTCGTGTCTCTCGAGACAGAGACTCTATTGCTAATATGCGAACTAACATTTCTTTTATATTCTTGACATTTTTCGAAATGTCTCATTTATTATAAACTTGTTACCGACTATATTTTTTTGTTTTGTATTTATCAATTGTTTTGTTTTACGGCATATCAACCTCAATGGGTCATTTAATGCCAAAAGTTTGGAAATAAATTCGTTCTTAATGGATACTCATTTTTTTTATAAACACATTTTTCTATTTAATCCATAGATGGGACCTAACAGGTACTACCACTCAGGATCAGGGTGGGCCTAGGAGAAATAGTAATGAAGGGGTACTCCAGAACTGGAACCTCACCATCAGATAGTTTAACGTCATACCCAGGACATGAAGACCCTCGGTCACGGCATTCTAGCATATATAATAAAAAGGGTTGTTGCTTAAGTGCAATAGGGTTGAGACAATCATATATGTGCTAGGGCTTGACGTGACCAGCCGATTGATCGGGTGGGGCCTTTCCGACCGCCCGTCTAGCCTAAGTAAGGGCCAAGTGGAGTGTTGCATGTCATGGACTGCTCAGCCTCCTGGGTTCCATCCTTAAGCATCGCGGGTCGCCACCCACGGCCAAGAGGTGGCTCTATTGGGGGTCTTACCCCTCAGCTGACAAGGCTTTGTATTTATCAAGATACATCAAAACTATTTTTGTTTTTATCAACTACATTTCTTAAAGCTTACACGTTGGCCTCCCTATGGCATCTTTCGATTATCCTAGTTCTTCGAAAAGTTTTCAAGGGTACATCGTTGTGCAGTGGTTAGCAAGCTAGTCACGCAGATCCATTACTACTTAATAGCGAGCTTCATCCTAGCTTAATGCTCCAAACTTGTGGCCTTGTGTCACATCCTACCAGTGGTGAACGAGTTGAATAACGTGTTCGTTCCTCGAGGGATGTCCTGTAATTGCGACCTTGTATAACATTTATTATTTATTATCAAACTCTACAGCATTGAAACTCTGTAAGCAAAATTATGAATATGCATCAGTCCAAAAACGGATATTATTAGGTATTATTTATTATGAAACTCTACAGCATTGAAACTCTGTAAGCAAAATTATGAATAAGTATCAGTCCAAAAACGGATATTATTAGGTATTATTTATTATGAAACTCTACAGCATTGAAACTCTGTAAGCAAAATTATGAATATGTATCAGTCCAAAAACGGATATTATTAGGTATTATTTATTATGAAACTCTACAGCATTGAAACTCTGTAAGCAAAATTATGAATAAGTATCAGTCAAAAACGGATATTATTAGGTATTATTTATTATGAAACTCCACAGCATTGAAACTATGTAAACAAAATAAATTTTACAATTATAGATAAAGGATGTGCCTATTTTTGAACTGCTACATATTCATATTTTTTATTACAGACTGTGACTGCATGTACAGGCCTGTTTTAACATCCAAGGAAGATACGTGTATTTACCCAACCCCTCGGCAAGAACAAGATTCGACACAAGGTCATTTTTTAGCGAAGTTAAACAGATTTAAATTCAGCGTTTTCCTTTTCCTAGACCGGTTGCCATACCAGGCTTAAAGATCCCAGTCTGTCCTATTATTTATTTGAGGGAAATAGCTGAACGCATACCTTTTCCATGAGTATGGGCATCCCACCGTGGAGTAATGGTTAGCAAGCTTTCCTCGCAGATCCATTACTACAGAATAACAATTTCGATCCTCGTATGACGCCTCATACTTTCGACCTTGTGTTACATCCTTATCCACGGTGAACGGGTTGGGTAAATACCTACCCTGATAATACGATGTTATTCCTGAGGTTTATTCAATTACTTTCGGTTTTTAAGTTCATTCATACGGTTTACTTCACAATGAGCACAAACTAAATTCTAAAGAAATAACAGAAGAAAAAACAGGAACGGCGTCAGTCTATTGAATTGCAATAGACTGCATTAAAATTGTTCATATTTTGCGGTCAAAAAGAACAGAGAGAAAAAAAGGCAGGTGTATTTAAAGTGAACACATTTCTTGTTGCTTCCTGTATTGTTTTCTCACACTAAAAATATTGAAGTAAATAACAATAGATGTCAGGTTGGTAAAGGCTATCCATCAAAATCAGTGGATCAATCATCTATTGTATAAGATTCCATAACTATCGATCTCATGGTCTGACAGACAATTCGGTTGTACGTCAATCCCCTCACCCTTCTCTCTCTCTATATATATATATATATATATATATATATATATTATATATAGTTTTCGTTTCGAGTTTTGCCTCTCTTTCTCCTTCTCCATAGATTTGTTAACCTTACGAAACCCCGGAACTTTCCGTGTCTTCCTTGGTTGTGCTGTGGACTTAACTTACATTTAAACTTGTTTTTTTTTTGTGGCTGGATTGCATCCTAAACATTTTTGATACATCTTTTGTCTTATATATTTTTACTTCAAACCTTATTGAGTTTTTCTCATGGATGTTAATACTTCTAGTTTTAAAAATAAAATTAATTTTATTTTTAACGTAAAATACGCATTTTTACAAAAATTTTAAGACATTCTGGCGCTGAACGAGAGCGTTGTTTGTGCCTCTCGTGCCAAACGGTAAACTATTCTCTCTTTCTTTCATAAATACAGTTGCCCTTGAGGATGACCGCTTTATCAAAAGGTCGAAACAGATATCTGTCAGCATACTAATATTGTCATTTGTTTTTTCTATAAATTTTCTATCATACTGTCGGATCTATATCCATTTTTTATACACTTATATATATATATAAGTAACCTATCGGCATAAAATAATCCTAGACAGGCTAACATGCCGTTAAAATGAATATATATATATATATATATATATATATATATATATATTCACACACAAAATTTGATCGATTCAGTTTAACGGCATGTCAACCTGTCTAGGATTATTTTATGGCAAGAAGTTACTTGAAGCTATAATTGCTTACTAAGGATTATAATCATTAATTACTTGAAACTATATAATTGATTGCACATTATTAATATTAGATAGAAATACTTTATATCATATAAGTGTGTGCAAAAATAAACTTTTAAAAAACAACTACTCAAAAAAGTAAATATAATGGTACTATTAACATGATTCTTTAATTTCTGGTCATAAAATAACCCTAGATGGGTTGACATGCCGTTAAATTTAATCAATAAAATCTATTTAAAAATACTCTCGAAAAAAAAAGAACTTTAATTCTTTAAAGAACAATATCTGACGTTAAACTGCATCTAGTGGTGATTTTCCAATTTTGGAAATCTGGAGAATGTGGAGTACCACTTTATTACTTTTACTCTCAGGTTCGCCCTTATCAGGAGTGGTAGTACCTGTTAGGGTACCATCTATGGGTTAAATATATGTAAAAGAATGAGTATTAAAAATGTGTTTTTAAAAATGAATTTGTAAAAAAAATGAATACCCAACAAGAATGAATAAAACAAAATGTCTTCGGTATAGAATAACCCAACAAGGGTTGACATGCCGTAAAATCAAACAGAACAGAACAATATCAATTTTCTTGGGTCATATAAGAAAAATATTTTTTAAAGTATACAAATCTCTTTATCGCTTTATGATTGGTCAATATCTGTTTTGTGGATTTATATTTTATCGTCGCAATTATCGTTTTGTAACCATGCAGTGTAACTAGTAACAAAAATTGTAAAAAAAAGAAAAAGATATTGCTTAGAAAAAGGAAATAGGTAGAAGTGATTTTTTATATTTGTCTTTTAGTCTTGCTTGTGACCTTTCATTCAATCCCTGGTTTAGCTCTAGTCAAAAGGGGATAGACTCCTTTACTGTTCGGCTGATACCGATGTAAGATTCAAAGTGATATATACTTGATGGTCAAAACTCCGACAAAGGTTGATAGACCAAACATTTAATAGGTATACAGCACATGGATAAACGGGGTACATAATACATAGAGGTGTACATAAACATACATACAAAAGTGGAGATAATGACACATTCACGAATGGAAAAACATAAAAGCAACAGACATGAGACTAGGAATAGTCCATGCTGTATAAATCACTTACAGTAATGTAAGGGGGGCGAAACCCCAACGAGAAGGGGTAGACCGTGTCTAACCCATGTCTCGTAGGTCGGCCGGCAAAAAGAGAGAGAGAGAAGTTCAAACCAGCCGCTTAAATATAACAGGCCCCTAGCGGGAACCAGCAAACTAAACGGACAGACAACTCTCCAGGCAAATACGAAAGTAACGCCACACCGACAATAGGCCACTCTGTCAACTTTAATTTTTTATGTTTGATTATGCCCCATACTACTGACCTAAACAAGACCAGAAGTATGGGTCACTCAGTGAGAATTGAATAGTAATAGTCTATTTGAATTGCTTGCAATAAGTTCGGTTTAGCACTGTGGGTAGAGTACCCGCCTAGGAAACGCAGAGTTCTGGGTTTGATACTAGGCCCCGACAACTCAGCGCATAAGTAGCACAGTTTGAATAATATGGTCTGTGTGGTAAAATGGGAAGTTTTATTATGCCCCATACTAATGGCCTAAAATTACTAAATGACTAGGGAAAAATATACATGTCAATATCATATCTGTTCTCTCAGCTTTTAGCACCAGTGTCTAAAAAAAGTTTGTAAAATATCTATATACTAATATTCGTGTTCTTTAATTGTATGACCATTATCATCTTGCAGGACATTCTGGTTAAAAATGAGACCGTTCAAATCATCCAAGATGAAATGCAAAACTGTAAATTCTGATTATCTGGTGTTGCTTATCCACTCACACTCGTCTCTTTCCCATGCTCTTTTTTCTGTGTGGCGTGTCCTTTTTATTCCCTTTATTTTTATAATAAAAACGGTATGGTCCATTATTTAGCTGAGATGACGACACTCATAAGAAATAATTATTCGGTGGATAAGCAATACCAGATAATCAGGATTTACATTTTTGCATTTCATCTTGGCCGATTTGGATGGTTTCTTTTTAACCAGAGGGTGTTGCAAGATCATAACGGTCGTACAAATAAGGAACACAAGTACCATAATTATTAGTATTAGATAGAAATACTTGATAACATAAAGAAATTCTTGCACAAAAAACAACTCTTAAAAACAACTACACAAAAATGCAAATACAAAGGTATACGATTCCCTAAATTTCTGGCCATAAAATAACCCTAGATGGGTTAACATGCCGTTAAATTTAATCAATCAATTGAATCCAACAAAATAATTCTCGAAAAAAAAAAAGAACTTTAATTTTTTACGGTATCTGACATTTAACTGCCTCTGGTGGTGAAGTTCCAACTCTGGGGAATGTGGAGTACCCCTTCATCATCATTACTACCAGGTCCACCCTAACCTTTTTCAAAAACATTTTCCTAATTTATTGAATGCACCTTTTATATATTATTATTATTATTATTATTATTATTATGTACAATACATTTAAGGTGCGATTGTTACCATTGGTTTCAAAGCAGCGAGTTAGCCACTTATTGTCAAGACAATACGCCATTTTCCAACGCTAGTAAAAATACCTTATATATATATATATATATATATATACATATATACATATATATAATTTTTAAAGTATACAAATCTCTTTATCGCTTTACGATTAGTCAATACCTGTTTTGTGGATTTATCTATTTTTTTATCATCGCAATTACCGTTTTGTAACTATGCAGTGTAACTGACAATAAAAATTGTAAAGAAAACATTGTTTAGAAAAAGGAAATAGGTAGAAGTGATTTTTGATATTTGTCTGTTAGTCTCAATGAAGCCGCGATCCAAGACTGTGACCTTTCATTAAACATGAACGGATACTTGGGCGCGTCTTGTGTGGTTTAATGGTTGGTAAGCTAGACTAGCAAATCATTGTTAGATTGATTTACACTAAGTGTCCTACACTTCTTGCCTTGTGTCAAACTAAGCTCAGTAAATAACAATATAGGCTAGTACTCCAGCTAATAAAGTAATAATCTTCGTATTAATCTGAAGTGCTACGATATTCGCACAAATTATAGAAGTAGGTAAATAAGGGCAAATATCTTGATTGGTAAAGATAGATAGACAGTTCGATAGATAAATAGATATGATTAATATAATATAGATAGATAAGACTATATGAATAGAATGATAGATAAGACTATATGAATAGAATGATAGATAGATGATAGATAGACTATATAATAGATAGATAGATAGATAAGACTATATGAATAGATAGATAGATAGATAGACTATATAAATAGAATGATAGATAGATAAGACTATATGAATAGAATGATAGATAGATAGATAGATAAGACTATATGAATAGAATGATAGATAGATAAGCGTATATAAATGGAATGAGATAGATAGATAACACTATATGATTAGAAAGATATAGATAGATAGATAAGACTATATGATTAGAATGAGATAGATGTAAATGAATGCACTGAAAGACTGTAATAAGTAGCAAGTGCGAAATATTTGGCGTATACGCCCTTCCCTTTGTCAATCCAGGCTATGAATGACACCCAAAGGCTAGGAAGGAATTTCCTCAAACAGCGCAAAGTGTTGTCCAAGAGCATAGAGGGGGTTTGCCTCGCTACCAAGGTCACCAATATCGCACTACCCCTGCGTCTAATAAAACCAAATTAATCAGGCAGATGTTCTCTTTTTCTTTCTCTTCGGAGAGGGTCGGGCAGTAGAGGTTGACCGCCACCCCACCCCCTGTAGTTAACGGGGTTTAGACTAAGTGCTAATCGCTTTCCCATTCTGGGAGCCCCACCCCCCGGGCTCGATGGCCAAATACTCACCTGCAGCTAAGTATACAAATTCCGGAGACCTTTGCTTTTGAGTTGGTGTGAAGCTGGATTAGGCTTCTGTTGGCTAGACGTTGCTTGTTTTATTAAGGGGAGGGATAAACTCGAATTAAAATCAACACTGGGGTTTTCATTTGAAACAAAAAAAATGACCAAATAGAATTGTAGTTCTCCGAGATTTGAAGCTGGTAAGGAGGAGGAGAATTGGGAGAAGGAGGGGGTGGGCATGGCATTCCTTTACAAATAATTTTATCATTTTGAAATACGCTCGTGTGATGATATTACTTTTGAATATAAAGCGTGACACTTTTAGTTACTATTGCTCGTGATCTTTAAAAAGAATAACTAATATATATATATATATATATATATATATATATATATATATATATATATATATATATTTTCATCAAAAAGTTACTATCACGTTTTCATTGTAGTAGCATAAGTAGTTAATCCAAAAGGGTTCAATATATCTGGTAAAATAGAGAGAATTAATGGAGAGAAAAAAATTTCTACAACTATATATATATATAGAGAGAGGAGAGAGAGAGAGAGAGAAACGAAGTGGATATAACAACACAAAATAAATTCAATTGAATTTAGTTGTTGTGTTGTTATATCCAATTTTTCCCTTTATTCTCAATCACATTTTGGATTTATTCAATCCTTCACTCCTCATATATATATATATATATATATGATGAAAACTTTTCATACTCCTGCTACACTAAGGTGTAATGAACAGCTGGTGACCTCAGGCGTCACATGAAAGTTCACAGTGATGCATATACCGTGCCGATCGTCTCAGTCAACACCGATCGTCCTGAGTGACAAATTTGGTCTGAGAGTTGCAAGTCGCTGGCAGGACTGAAAATGACAATGAATGAGTGTTATTCGTCTGACAAGACGTTGCAATCAACATATATATATGTGTGTGTATTAATTGCAACGTCTTGTCAGACGAATGATATATATATATATTATACTAAAGCTGAGAGAATCAACTTCCCTAAGGCTTGTTTTCCTTTTTAGTTTAATGACTAAAATTAAACACTAAGATATTCCTTACTTGTGGGGTTGAATTATGTTTGAAAAATAATTAATTTTCATCGTTTCAGCAATTTGCCATTACCTCACAAAGCAACCCATTCCTCACTTACCTTTTTATCTATCAATTTCCACCCCACCCCCTCTATATATTTCATTCCCCTCTGTATATAGAGCTAAAAAATATGGGATTAATTAGGGTTTGGTGGTAAATGACATGAGAGAATCTTTTTTTACCATAGCTGTTTTTTTTAATATTTCAATATTTAACCCCCTGAAGATTGCTTAATACGTAAGAAACTATAGTTACGGAAAATTAATACCATAATATTTCATTTATGATTTGATCTGCTCTGCTATTTTAGCATGTTTATATGCTAAAACTTTTCATATTCATTCTCCATTCTATTATATTATATATTGTGGATTAAGATTGTGGAGACACTTTTGTCAACTGTGTCGTCTTAGCGTATGACGTACAAACTGTTATTTCGGGTTTTATTGTACGTAAATTCCCTCGGTGTTCTTACATGAATGATCAAACATATCAGTCATTTGTAATTTCGTTTTTCCCTTTCGCATTTATCAATAAACAGTATTCTTTTTTCTTTCTTACATTTTCTTATGAAGTTGGGAGTGAGTAAATGTTCATATTAGAGTCTCCTTATAAAGTTGGTGAATTTAAATTGCTGGCAAAATTCGCAAACGGCATTTATAAATGATGAAACCATCGAAAAAATAAACTCAATCTAAACGAATATGTTACGTTGAGACGCGCTTAATTTTATTCTCCAATTTTAAATATATATGAATTTAGATAGATAGATATTTGTATATATTGATAACGCATATGAATCTGGAAGGACTTCTACGGTGTATATAGCCGTGAGATCCATGTGTGGATACGTCTACAATGAAATACTTAAGAATTTCACTCTTGTGAATAATACTTCAACACACACACACACACACACACACACACACATATATATATATATATATATATATATATACGCGTGGTGTAATGGTTAAAGTAATGGGAAATGGACTCGTCACCCAGAGTTCAAATCCTGGGCATGGTAATTGCCTTTCACTTAGCGCTAATACCCTTGGTAAAGGTATGAATCCTACTCTCCTTCCAGCTATGGATAAATAGTAGGGCAGACTGGGCTCTTTAACCGTGGTTAGGCAACCGGTCTAAGAGAAGGAAAACTCTGAATTTAAACCTGTTGACTCCGCTTAAGAAATTGACCTTGTGTCACATCCTGCTCGTGCGGAGAGGTTGGTAAATATATATATATATATATATATATATATATACACACACGGAAATAAGCATATTCACACACACACATATATATTTATATACAAATAAGCATATTCACACGCATATATTTATATACAAATGTATTTATACATATAAGCATATTCAAACACACACACACACACACACATACATATATATATATATATATATATATAAAGTTAAGGTAGCATGGACATGGAGTCAATGGTGCTTGGTTACTGAAAATTTCCCGCCTATGCGATCTTAACTTAAATGGCTATGTGACTTATTTGACATAGCAAGGGCGACCGTAACATAGAATACTTAACACCTTAACACTTGTACTCAGTCATGGTTAACGGAATGACAAGAGTCTACCCCCGTGGATTGAATAAAGGGTTCGGTTCGAAGTTCCCCTAAGACTCCCGATTACAACATGAAGGCTCTCGAGTTCGACAGGAAGGGTCCCGAGTTCGAGAAGGTCCCACGATTCCGAAAAGAAATATTTGAAGAAGTCCAGAAGGCTCATCTCCCGAAATATTGTGGATATAATAATAAAGATGAGAACAATAGTCTGAATAATACAAATTATCAAACCTCAACTCAAAAATTCAGAGAAATAGAAAAAATTTAAAAAATACTTTCAGACAATATTATCATAATACTTTCATGGTGTAATGGTTAACAAGTTAGTTTCACAGATTCATTACTACTGAATAGCGATCTCAGTCCTTACTGAATTCCCTATCATTGTAACTTTGTGTCACATCCAACCATTGCGAACATCATCATCATCATCATCATCATGTCGTGAAACCTTCCTTATCACTCATTGCTCCTGGGAGGTCCTCTGCGCAGCATCCAGAATCCTCGCAGAGTTGGTCAATATAGGTCCTTAGTGGGCGTCCTACGTTAGCATGTCCATGTGTTGGCTTTCACAGGAGAACGTCGCTTATGAGCTCATCCCCACTTCTCCAGCAGTGTCCTGCATGCCTAGTCCGTCTCGCATGGTTTGTGAGATGGGAGTGGGGCAGGTGACCATATAGTTGCTTCCTTGTGGGGAGCTGCTTCCACGACTTGTTCAGGACTGCACGCACCATTCTTGTGCAGGTCCTATCTAGCTTATTTACAAGGCGCTTTGTTAGGGTCCAAGTGGTGCAGCCATATAGCAGCACTGATATAACCACAGCCTGGAAGAATTGTCGCTTTAGCTTGTCAGTGAGATCAGATTTCCAAAAGATACTTTTATATCTGGCTGATCTAAAACATCAAAAACACACAGGTTTTCTGTTTTGTTTTGTTCTTTGTTTTTTTTTGTTGTTTTTTTGTTGTTTTTTGGGGGGTTTTAAGGGGTTTCATTGCGAGAGTAGCTATCGTAGTTGATAGAGAAAAAAAAACGATATAAAGCTAAGTTGTCCAGGCCTTTTTCTCTGCTTGTGAAACATAGAGGTCTTTTTCCGTAAGGCCGGGGTCGAAGGCAAACCGGACCGATAACCACGTGCTGCAGGAATGTCGTCATGTATGCAAAACAACGGGAGTCTCAGACAAACTATAGACTTCATGTTCCCTTTTCTGGCTTCTCACACCACCAACGGTTACCTTCTGGTGATGAGTAATTTGAGCAAGAACCATTCTTCAATCCTAAGAACGAAAGCCTTACTCTCCTCCCGCTAACAAAATCTCACATACACACACACACACGTCACAAAGAGACACATTATTTTCGCTTGATGTTAAAAGCCGATTATGACTCAACTGCAGCCACCCAATTTCCAGCATGATTACCTGAAAAAGATTTGAATCAAACCAATCAAGTTAAGGCCAGTTGGATGCAATGCAACCATTCACTAGTCGCCATTTTCTTTTGTTGCGTTTTCTTCATTTTTTTTTTTTTTTTCATTTTTTTTTTTTTTTTTTGTCTCATCGATGATTTCACTGTCTCTTTTCGCTCTTTATTCTCCATTCTTACACAATTATATTCTCTCTCTCTCTCTCTCTCTATATATATATATATATTATATATATATATATAATGTGTGTGTGTTATTCCCAGTCTTTTATTTTCTTAATGTGTATCTCTCTCTCTCTCTCTCTCTCTCTCTCTCTCCTCTCTCTCTCTCTCTCTCTCTCTCTCTCTCCATGTCTGTCTGTCTGTCTCTCTCTCTCTATTCTTATTTATTATTTATTTATTCCAGTCTGTTTTCTTGTGTTTTTTTTTATTTATATTTTTAATATTTTGCTGTGTTTCAAATAAAATTTCTATTTTTCCCTTTTCTTAAAAAGTCGATGCTTATTTGTCTGTACTTATTGGCATTCTTCTGGAGATTTGAGAGAGAGAGAAATGAACTATTATACGAACATTCCTATGTTTATTTAGATAAATAGATAGATGGATATCTGAGTCTCTGTCAGTCAGTCTTTTCTTTTCTTAATCAGTACCCGTCACCCTGTCTCTGTCTGTCTTTCTCTCTCCCTCCCTACCCCCTCTCTCTCTCTCTCTCTCTCTCTCTCTCTCTCTCTCTCTCTCTCTCTCTCTCTGCTCTCTCTCTCTCTCTCTCTCTCTCTCTCTCTCTCTCTCTCTCCTCTCTCTCTCTCTCTCTATCTATCTATCTATCTATCTCTATCTATCTCTATATGTCTGTCTATCTATTTATCTACATGCGTATCTGTCTATCTGCCTTAGTCTGTTTATCTATCTATCCATCGAAATGAATAATCATACGAATATTCCTATGTATAATTGTATGTGCATCAAAAATATGACCACCCCCAGATTATTACCCAATTATGACACAGATACTGACAATTTAGACCTCTAGTCTCGTGCTATAGCCCCACTAATGTCAGCGAAGAAACGGATATCGCAAAGTTCTACAATGAACTATCCTTCCTATGCAGACAGATTCCCAAACACAATGTCCTGATCATCGGGGCAACATGAATGCGCAGATAGACAAAACCGAGAACATAAACATCCCAAATAGAAACAGCGAAATCCTAGCCGAGTTCTCTCTTGAGAACAGGCTTGTATGTTTAAACACCAAATACCAAAAAAGAAAGGGCAAACTATGGACCTACACATACCCAAATAATACAAAAGCCCAATTAGATTATATCCTAATAAATAAAAAAATGGATAAATAGTGCAATGAACTGCGAAGCATACTCCTCTTTCGAAGGAGTATCCTCCGATCACAGAATAGTCACAGCAAAATTACGACTAAGCCTACGTAGAAACAAAAGGCAAACCAGTAAATCTGTACGATATGACTGGTCGTCACTTGCCAACAGCGATATATGCGATCGCTACTCTGTGGCAGTAAGAAATAAATTCGATATCCTCCAGGAGGATATCGAATTTATGAAAGTTCCACTCCAAACGAGGAATACGAAAACTTTGTCAGTGCCCAACTAGAAGCAGCAGCTGAGTGCGTACCGACTAAACTAAGAGACAAAAGCACTATATTTCCTGGGAGACAGAATCAGTTAGGGAAAAGAGAAATGATATAAAAAAGCAACCCAACGTAATAAAACAAACCCAACTAACACCAATTTACACAACCTTAAGAAAGCCCAGATAGAACTAACCAAAACATACAAAAAAGAACAAATAGAATACATCCAAGTACAAATAAATAATATCAGACAATCGGTGGAAGACACAGTCGCGATTAGCATGGCAAACAGTAAATGAAATTAGTGGTAGGAAAAGTAACTCTAGATCAAAGCTAAAGGCAACCAGCCAAAAAGATAGACTTCAGAAGTAGAAAGACCACTTCCAGAAACTACTTGGGAATTCCTCTAAAATCATAGAAAATAATATCCAAAAGATTATAGATAGACAACTAGACATCAAACTAGGAGATTTTACAAAAGAAGAACTCAACGAAGTCTTAAAAAAACTAAAAAGCAGAAAAGCTGCAGGTCTTGACGAAATACCCCGCGTGGTATGGAAGATGAGAAAGTTCAATGACATACTGCTTAGGTTGTGCAATGGAGTATATAGACAAAATAGAATAGATAAATGGACGAAATGCTGCATCCTCTTATTCCCCAAAAAGGGAGACCTAGGAATCGCGAAGAACTACAGAGGCATAACTCTTACTGCTATTGCAGCTAAGATATATAATGCCCTTCTTCTTAATCGCATCCGACCCGAAATAGAGGAAATCCTTAGGAAAAACCAAAACGGATTCCACAGAAATCAATCCATAACCTCTCAGATCCTGACTATTCATCGGATATAGGAGTTCGGGCAAAGAATCTAGAGGCAACGCTGCTATTCATAGATTTTTCTAAGGCTTTTGATTCCATACATAGAGGGAAAATGGAACAAATACTACTAGCATACGGTCTCTCCAAAGAAACGGTTGCCGCTATAATTATGCTCTACAAAGACACTAAAGCAATTGTACGCTCACTTGATGGTGACACAGATTTCTTTGACATAGCCGCTGGAGTCCTACAAGGAGATACATTAGCACCATATATATTTATAATATGCCTAAACCACGTACTCAGAACATCATTAGATACCATAAAAGAAAAAGGTTTCACGCTAAAAAAAGGCAAGAAGCAGGCGATATCCCGCACAGACTGTCACAGATGCAGACTACGCTGATGACCTAGCACTTCTTGCAGATACGAAGACTCAGGCGAGTCACTACTGCATATCTTAGAGAAGGCAGCAAAGAACATCGGCCTCTATGTAAACTCCGATAAAACAGTTCATGTTTTTCAACGGTAAGCCTCCAAAGCCAGTAGAGCAATTCACATACCTATGTAGTAATATCTCATCCACAGAAAGCGATATTAATTCACGAACAGAGAAGGCATGGTCGGCTATAAACAGATTATAATTCATATGGAAATTTGATCTCACTGACAAGTTAAAGCGACAATTCTTCCAAGCTGTGGTTGTATCAGTGCTGCTGTATGGCTGCACCACTTGGACCCTAACGAGGCACATTGACAATAAGTTAGATGGAGCTGCACAAGAATGTTGCGTGCGATCTTGAACAAGTCGTGGAAGCAGCATCCCACAAGGAAGCAGCTGTACAGGCACCTGTCCCCCATCTCACAAACCACCCGAGTGAGACGGACAAGGCATGCTGGACACTGCTGGAAGAGCAAAGGCGAACTCATAAGCGACATTCTCCTGTGGAAGCCAACTCATGGACATGCTAGTTTGGGCCGCCCAGCAAGGAACTACATTGACCAACTCTGCAAGGATACTGATTGCTGCGCAGAGGACCTCCCGGGGGCAATGAATGATAGAGAAGGTTGGCGAGAGATTGTCGTGGATATCCGTGCTTAATTGTGCGACATGATGATGATGATGATGACATCAAACCTTTCCCTTTCTGTCCAAACAAATAAGCATGTATGCATGCACATACGCACACGTGTACCTGCACACACATATGCATACCTGCATTAACATGGCACACACTTTAAATCGGTGGTTAAACAAATTCAAAAGTGTCTGGAGTTCAACCCTCTCTAAGCGCCCCACCCCTATTATTGCCAAAGGTAGAATTTTTTTAAAGACAGACCGAGACTGAGAGATACAGAAAGTTATTTATTTCATATTTCTTTTTATTAATTAGCTGTGTTGTTGGTTGGTTGGATTTTACGACATGGCAACGCTTGAAAAGTTGACTATTAAAAAAAATTGAGCACCCATTAAGAATGAATAAAACAAAACGTCTTCGACATAAAATAAACCATCAAGGATTGACATGCCGTAAAATCCAACCAACCAACAAACATGCTTTTAAGTGAGATGTGATCCTTATAAAGTAGTAGAATTAGCGAAGTGGTTTATAGTCGTATCAGCCGGACAGCAAGGGTATTGAACACGGAACCTTGTTGATGGTAGGCGGGTGCTCTACCGACTGAGATAAACCGGCCTTTCCCTTAACTGTACACGAAAAAAGGTCGTAAAAAATTCGGGAGGTCATTTAAAAATAGTCCTGTTACAGCAGATGTGAGTGTGTAACCTTGAACCAATGCCTATTAGTGCAATGAGGCGAGATAGGGTCTGAGAAAACGGATTGCCGCTAACTAGGTTTCTATTCTATTTTTAGCTTGTGTCGTTCAAAGACGGTAACAAGCTTATCTTTCGGGGGTGATGCAAAAAAACATTCACTATGTTTGCAGCGATACACTATTCGACATAAATAGACACACTTGTAACTTTTTGTTTTCTTTCTTTATAAACATTTTGTGGTTCCGGACTCCTGTTCTTATTTACGCTAAGTTTTTCCTTGACGGTGACTGGCGTGAAAACGGACAAATTTAGACATTTACCGACAGCCATTTCTCGCTTTTTAAATCGGCAAGTTAATTTAGACTCGCAGGTCCTGTGGATATACCACAGTATGATAATTTAATTATTAGAACGTTTTAAATGTTTACTTAAGAGCTATTGCTAAATAGTTCAATATGTAAAAAGTATAATAATCTTGATTTAACTCCCTCTCACTCTTTTTTTATATATATATATATAAAAATACGCAGGCATATTTATATTCATATGATATATATATATATATATATATATATACGCAGGCATATTTATATTCATATGATATATATATATATATATATATATATATATATATAAAACGCAGGCATATTTATATTCATATGATATATATATATATATATATATATATATACGCAGGCATATTCATATGATATATATATATATATATATATATATAATACGCAGGCATATTCATATGATATATATATATATATATATATAAAAAATACGCAGGCATATTTATATTCATATGATATATATATATATATATATATATATAAAAATACGCAGGCATATTTATATTCATATGATATATATATATAATATATATATATAAATACGCAGGCATATTTATATTCATATGATATATATATATATATATATATATGCAGGCATATTTATATTCATATGATATATATATATTATATATATATATAATATATATAAACATACGTAGGCATATTTATATTCATATGATATATATATATATAAACATACGTAGGCATATTTATATTCATATGATATATATAAACATACGTAGGCATATTATATTCATATGATATATATATATATAAACATACGCAGGCATATTCATATGTTATATATATATATATATATATATATATATATATAAACATACGCAGGCATATTCATATGTTATATATACTAGCAAATATATGCACCCTCCGGGTGCAAGTATTTAAGTTTTAATGTAATTAAATATCGTATTAAATTAGAAAGTCTAATAAGAAGGCAGATAAAAGATATGTAACAGAGTGGGGGTATAATAGAAAAATAGAAATTAAACTTACTCTTCCATCACTCCCGTCTTTCATTGCCGAATTTTACTTATTTAACTATTTAGTTAAATTAGGAAATAAAGAATAAAATGACAGTTATTTTTTCTTGTTAATGGATTTCATTTAAGATTCATTGAAGAGATTTTTGCTTATATTCATTAAAATAAAACCAAACAATTAGAAATCAATAATACTAAGCACATATTTAATAAAATCACATTTTTAATATCAATATGCAAATTAGCCTTCCCATTCACACTGTAAACCGCTATTTTTTGTATATATAAATACAATTGCATGTTATTTGTATGTAGATATGGACAACACTAATAAAAAGGTGAAGCAATTTTATTAATAATTGAGGTTTAAATATAAATAAAATCATGGAGAATGTAATGTAAATAACGAAGGGAATTGTGACTTGAGTAGTAATATAGTTTCGGTTACAGACAGAAAAACACACAATCTCCATTATAATAAGATATATATATATATATATATATATATATATATATATATATATATATATATATATATATATATAAACATACGCAGGCATATTCATGTTTATATATATATATATATATATAAACATACGCAGGCATATTCATGTTATATATATATATATATATATAAACATACGCAGGCATATTCATGTTATATATATATATATATATAAACATACGCAGGCATATTCATGTTATATATATATATATATATATAAACATACGCAGGCATATTCATGTTATATATATATATATATATATAAACATACGCAGGCATATTCATGTTATATATATATATATATTATAAACATACGCAGGCATATTCATGTTATATATATATATATATATAAAACAACGCAGGCATATTCATGTATATATATATATATATATAAACATACGCAGGCATATTCATATGTTATATATATATATATATATATATATATATATATATACATACGCAGGCATATTCATGTTATATATATATATATATATAAACATACGCAGCATATTCATATTATATATATATATATATATATTATAGCAGGCATATTCATATGTTATATATATATATACGCAGGCATATTCATATGTTATATATATATATATATATATATATACATATAAACATACGCAGGCATATTCATATGTTATATATACTAGCAAATATATGCACCCTTCGGGTGCAAGTATTTAGGTTTTGATGTAATAAAATATTGTATCAAATTAGAAACTATTTAGAAAATGATAAACTGAGGGGGTATAATCGAAAAATAGAACAGCTTTAGATTTAACTCTTCTATCATTTTCTTTCACTCCCATCTTTCATTTTTCCTAATTTATCTATTTAGTTAGATTATGAAGTATTTAATAAAATTACAGTTCTTTCGTCTTGTTTATGGATTTCTTTTAAGAAGGGATACACCCCGAGATCTTTGCTCAGATTCGTTAAGAGAAAACCAAACAATTAGAAATCAATAATACTAAGCACATATTTAATAAAATCACATTTTTAATATCAATATGCAAATTAGCCTTCCCATTCACACTGTAAACCGCTATTTTTTGTATATATAAATACAATTGCATGTTATTTGTATGTAGATATGGACAACACTAATAAAAAGGTGAAGCAATTTTATTAATAATTGAGGTTTAAATATAAATAAAATCATGGAGAATGTAATGTAAATAACGAAGGGAATTGTGACTTGAGTAGTAATATAGTTTCGGTTACAGACAGAAAAACACACAATCTCCATTATAATAAGATATATATATATATATATATATATATATAAACATACGCAGGCATATTCATGTTATATATATATATATATATATAAACATACGCAGGCATATTCATGTTATATATATATATATATATAAACATACGCAGATATTCATGTTATATATATATATATATATATAAACATACGCAGGCATATTCATGTTATATATATATATATATATATAAACATACGCAGGCATATTCATGTTATATATATATATATATATAAACATACGCAGGCATATTCATGTTATATATATATATATATATAAACATACGCAGGCATATTCATGTTATATATATATAATATATATAAACATACGCAGGCATATTCATGTTATATATATATATATATATAACATACGCAGGCATATTCATATGTTATATATATATATATATATATATATATATATACATACGCAGGCATATTCATGTTATATATATATATATATATAACATACGCAGGCATATTCATATATATATATATATATATATATATATATTCATATGTTATATATATATATACGCAGGCATATTCATATGTTATATATAT
Organism: Doryteuthis pealeii; assembly: GCA_023376005.1. Taxonomy (NCBI): domain Eukaryota; kingdom Metazoa; phylum Mollusca; class Cephalopoda; order Myopsida; family Loliginidae; genus Doryteuthis; species Doryteuthis pealeii. Next base: position 39,014,284 of record CM042137.1, on the reverse strand, counting down.
ATATATATTATATATATATATACATATAAACATACGCAGGCATATTCATATGTTATATATACTAGCAAATATATGCACCCTTCGGGTGCAAGTATTTAGGTTTTGATGTAATAAAATATTGTATCAAATTAGAAACTATTTAGAAAATGATAAACTGAGGGGGTATAATCGAAAAATAGAACAGCTTTAGATTTAACTCTTCTATCATTTTCTTTCACTCCCATCTTTCATTTTTCCTAATTTATCTATTTAGTTAGATTATGAAGTATTTAATAAAATTACAGTTCTTTCGTCTTGTTTATGGATTTCTTTTAAGAAGGGATACACCCCGAGATCTTTGCTCAGATTCGTTAAGAGAAAACCAAACAATTAGAAATCAATAATACTAAGCATATATTTATTAAAATCAAATTTTAAATATCAATATGCAAATTAGCCTTCTCGTTCACACTGTAAACCGTTATTTTGTTGTATATATAAATACAATTACATGCTATTAGTAGGTAGATATGGTCAACAGTATTAATAAGGTATAACCATTTTATCAATAATTGAGGTTTAAATAAAAAATAAATTCATGGTAAATGTGAAGTCAATAACTAAGGGAATTATGACTTGAATAGTGATTTAGTTTCGGTTACAGACAGACAAACACACAATCTCCATTATAATAAGAAGATATATATATATATATATAACATACGCAGGCATATTCATGTTATATATATATATATATATATATATATATAAACATACGCAGGCATATTCATATGTTATATATATATATATATATATATAAACATACGCAGGCATATTCATATGTTATATATATATATATATATATATATAAACATACGCAGGCATATTCATATGTTAAATATATATATATATATATATATATATATATATATATATATATAAACATACGCAGGCATATTCATGTTATATATATATATATATATATATATATAACATATGCAGGCATATTCATATGTTATATATATATATATATATATATATAAATAAACATACGCAGGCATATTTATATTCATATGTTATGTATATATGTATATATATATATAAACATACGCTGGCATATTTATATTCATATGATATATATATGTATATAAACATACGCAGGCATATTTATATTCATATGATATATATATGTATATAAACATACGCAGGAATATTTATATTCATATGATATATATATATATATATATATATATATATATATATATAAACATACGCAGGCATATATATATATATATATATATATATATATATATATAATCATATGCAGTCATATTATATATATATATATATATATATATATATATATATATATATCATATGCAGTCATATTTATATATATATATATATATATTATATATATAATCATATGCAGTCATATTTATATATATATATATATATATATATATATATATATCATA
>CM042137.1:38990327-39007827 GCA_023376005.1 Doryteuthis pealeii | reverse complement strand
TAGGTGTGACAATCCGCCTAAAATGCAAAAACAACCTACTTGGTCTAGCGCTAGTAAAAAGGGGATATAATCCCTGGCTGTCTCGCTGATACCGACTTTATGCCACCCGACGACTTTACTTTTTCATTTATTTATCTATTTATTTGTTTATTTTACAGAGCTATCCTTTTTGCTGACTACGGTATTCCAACTCTTGTTGGGTTGTTTTATTCATTCTTGATTAATGAAAATTGTTTATACAAATCTAAAGATATTAAGAACTTTAAAGATAGAAACTTTTATCAAAATGACTTGTTTCGACATTAAATAACCCGAACAGGGTTGAAATGCTGTAAAACCAAACCAACGAGTGTGTGGGGGGGGGTGATTCCTTAATCAACGCAGAATTTGAAAAACTTGCATCCAGTAAACGGAACCCATATATTCCTCCGTCTTTTATTTATTTATATATTTATTTATATATTTATTTATTTATTTATTATTAGTGTTGTTATTAATATTATTTGTACTTGTTGACTTTTCCCACCAGAGGTTTCTGAAGGCTTTTATTGGAGATACAGTGATAACAATTCCTCTTAATACTTAAGTACTCTCCTGCTGGTTTTCAGTAAAGCTGTCGTCTGGATAATTTCATCTTCACATTTTCAGTTCCTCCAAACCCTTTACAAGGCTTTACGTGCCTCGCGTAGCGCAATGTTTAGCTCGCTAGATTTGCAGACCATTGTTAGTGAGTTCAACCTTCACTGGTGCTCCATACTCCTGACCTTTTGCCAAAATGAAATAAGCTTATATTATAGACCACATATAAAAGTGTGCTGGGGAGCAAATAGCATGTATGTATTTATGCAAACCCTCCGACACAGACAGGATGTGACGCAGGATCAATTTTAAGCAAAGTTTTAAGACTGGTAGGTAACTAGTCCAGGAGAAGGGCATTTGAATTCTAACCAATCACCAAACTGTCAGTGAAAAACTCATTACTGCTACACATCTTATAGACCGTGGGAGAATGTCTAAATCCTGTAGTGAGCTGGGAAAGTCGGATGGTAGTGTGTGTGTATATATATATATATATATACACACATATAATTTTTTTTTTTACTTAGGATTATTATATATATATATATATACACATATATTTTTTACTTATTATATATATATATATATAATATATATATATATATATATATATATATATATATATATATATATATATATGAATTTAGTTGTGTATCAATTTATTGTTCTTGTGAACGTTTTACGGTGATATTGGAAGCATAGGAAACATATAAAAAGGGAATATAAACAATAAAAAACAGAATTCTAATATATAACCATTGTGTTGCCTTTGGTTTGCTTTATTTTTCCTGTATTTCGATTGGTCTTCACCCTTTGTCAAGGTATTTTTTGACAACTGTATATGACTTAACAGGAAAATGAAATAAATTGAATGTGATAAAAATCAATGAGAAGGATTTGGCATTGTTTAGCCGTTACTTTTGTTTCGAAATCGAAATGTTTATATATATATATATATATATATGTCTATGTCAACCCTTCCACACAAATAGGATGTGACACAAGACCAATTTCTTAAGTGGAGTTTAAGGGATTTGAATTCAGTTTTCCTTCTCCTATATTGGTTGCCTAACCAAGGATAAAGAATCCAGTCTGCTCTATTATTTACCCATAGCTAGGGGTGGAATAGATGGATTCCTGTGCTTCTTAAGGGAATTAGCACAAAGTGGAACGTAACCTGCCTCGTCTAGGATTTATGCTAAGTGCGCAATATCTAGTATTATTTCCTAAGATTATATATGTATATTTTTTTTAATGTTGTTTTTTTAAATTGGGCGTTATTATGAAGCATTAAAAATGTATAAATGAATGAACTCGATATTATGGAGTATTGGATTCGCTTATTTTCTAATTATTTTTTGTCATAAATTTTCAGGTTCGTTAGATACCCTTTGTCAAATGTTATTACTGTTTAACGGTTTCTTTGTCTCTGTTGTTATCGACAGTGGCAGCGTCTGTGAAATATTTGTAATAACGGAGAATTCCGATATCTGCGTTTAATCCCTTCACGTGCGTTTGTAATTTTAGAATCCATTTAGTTTCTGATTGTTTTCTAGATTGCGTTGTTGGAAATGCGTGTTCTAATAAGATGCATTTGAGGTGTGTAAGGTTGTGTGATAAGGTGTTAAAATGAAGTGCTATTGTACTATACGGGGATTTGAGATTTATAGTGGATTTGTGGTTATTTAGTCTTAGTCTAAAGGATGTTGATGTTTCTCCCACATATCCACTATTTCTACATTGTATGCAGTATATATAGTATATAATGTTAGCGCTATCGCATGTTAGGTGTGGCGGATGGATTGTTATGTTTGTGTAGGGTATTTTTATTTCGGTTTCCGTATGTATGTGGCTGCAAACTTGGCATCTAGGCTTGTTGCATCGTTTATTACCTTTCCGTACGGTGTTATGTAAATTTTTCCTGGATGCAGTGAGGATGTTATGTAGGTTGGGTGGTTGTTTGTTTGCGTTGATGGGCGGGGTTTTGAAGATGGACTTTGTTGTGGGGTCGGTTTGTAGGGTTTTATATTGTTCAGTGAGTAGCTTAGTCAGTTTGTGCATATGTCGGCCGTGGAGAAATACCATAGGGATTCGATCATTAGTTTGGTGTGGTTTGTATACGAGTAGTTCTTGTCTATTAAGAGATGATGCTTTGTCGAATGCTTTTTTTATTAATTCTATGGGGTAGTCACTATTTAGGAATTTTCTTGCTAGGTTGGCTGTGTGTTGTATATATTCTTGTTGGTCTTCACATATACGTCTTAGTCTTATGCATGCACTATATATTATCGATTTTTTTAGTTTATGCGGGTGGTTGCTGTTATAGTTTAGAAATGTGTGGTTATCAGTGGGTTTGGTGTAAAGAGTGGTGTTTATGGTATTATTTCTTAATTTTGTGGTAATGTCTAGGAAAGGGATTGAGCTGGTGGAGTATTCTATCGAGAATTTGATAGATTGGTGGTAGCTGTTAAAGTGTGTGTGGAAATCTAGGAGGCTATTGAGGCTATGTGTCCATATAAGAAATATATCGTCTAAATATCTATAGTAGTAGGTTGGGGTTAGAGGGTAGTTTTTGAGTAATTTTTTCTAGTGTGTGCATGAAAATATCTGCATAGCTAGGTATCTAACGAACCTGAAAATTTATGACAAAAAATAAGTGAATCCAATACTCCATAATATCGAGTTCATTCATTTATACATTTTTAATGCTTCATAATAACGCACAATTTAAAAAAAAAACATTTTTTTTAAATATATATACCGAGAGAAGCATACGGAGACCACCTAAAATACAACATGAATATATATATATATATATATATATATATATATATATACTCGCACACATGTGCCTGCACACACGGTCGCTTGCATACAGACACCCCACATTATCTTTTTAATATAACAAATTATTTTTTAATGTTAATAGATTCATATTCTTATTATCTCTTTACTTAGGTTTTTATGGGAAATGAGGGGTAATAAGTGGGGGGGGGTTAACCCTGTCTCAAACAAAAATAGGGTTTGGATTCTTTCTTTGATTTCCAGTTCCTCTAGTCTCTTTTCTAAACTTTTGGTGACCGTTCCAAGTGCACCAACTATAATTGGTATCACTTTTACCCTCTTTTTCCACATTTTTTTCAATTCTCTAGCAAGGTTAAGTATTTGTCTATTTTTTTTTTGTTTCATAACATGCATCGAAATTCCGTGGTCAAATATCATTAATGCTGGAACTGCCAAATCTACCAGTTGACAAGATCTTTTATTCTTATTAATTAATACTAGGTCTGATCTTCTAGCTGGGATAAGGTGATCCGTCTTAATTTCAAAGTACCAGAGATTTTTATGATTTACATTCTCAAGAATAGATTCTGGTTTATGCATATACCATCTTGTTATATGGTGAAAATTTAGTTTTTTGCTCAATTCCCAGTGGATCCCCTTTCCAGCCCAGTCGTTCATAACCTTGTATTGTCTTTGTGCTATTATTATTATTATTATTATTATTATTATTATTGAGAACTACATTTTGTACGGAAAAGGAGTTTACATAGATAATGTTTAACTTTATTCTATTTTCTACTTTCAATACCTATCCATTTCTGTAAGGACCTTTATAAATTTCCTTGTTTTTCTTCTTTTTCTTTTTTTTAAATATGAAAAAATAGATAATTATAATTCGTCAGGTAAGAGGAGCTGTTGTTTAGTAAGTTCGTCTCTTAAACTAATTCAATTGTGTAGTGAGTTCGATCATATATATATATATATATATATATTATATATATATATATATTATTTCCAATGCATTTGTAAAGTAAAATCATTTGTAATGAATTTTATAGTAAAATCATTTGTAATGAATTTTTATAGTAAAATCATTTGTAAATGCATTTCTATAGTAAAATCATTTGTAAATGCATTTCTATAGTAAAATCATTTGTAAATGCATTTTTATAGTAAAATCATTTACAATGCATTTCTATAGTAAAGTTTTAGCCTTGTACCAAACTAAACTAACCTTAGAAAATAACTATAATCCATTCCTTTAGATTTTGTTAAAGAAGAAATCGTGGGGGGTTCAACGCTTTTGGGTCAGTCATGACAACTCTTCAGGGGTTTATTTCAAAGTAGATAATTTCGAACCGATTCCCCTGGGTGGTCGATTCTAAACCGGGGAGGGGGCACAACATCAAGGGATCTGTCATTGTGTGGCTAAAGAGATGGCTTTTCTATTTTGTTTTTGTTTATTTATGTGTTTTTGTTGATTGTCCCTACGAGCCTCATTCACAGAACCGAAAAGCTGTAGCAGATGGTCAGTTTGTCTGTCAACTAGTAGCTAAAATGGTTCAACATCTTATTGATCTAAGAACATGGTTTCTTTTTTTCTTTTCATTTTTTTTTCTTTCGCTATTCCAACCCGTCTAGTATCTTCATCTTTATTGTCTCTATCACAAGATTTAGCTGGTGTTGCATCTGTTGATATTTTGTGTGTGTCGGCTAGTATCTATTTATCTATCTATCTATCTCAGTCTGTTCGTATCTATCTATCTATCTCAGTCTGTTCGTATCTATCTATCTATCTCAGTCTGTTCGTATCTATCTATCACAGTATGTTCGTATCTATCTATCTCAGTATGTTCGTATCTATCTATCTATCTCAGTCTGTTCGTATCTATCTATCTCAGTCTGTTCGTATCTATCTATCTCATCTGTTCGTATCTATCTATCTATCTATCTATCGTCTGTTCGTATCTATCTATCTATCTCCGTCTGTTCGTATCTATCTATCTATCTCCGTCTGTTTCGTATCTATCTATCTATCTCCGTCTGTTCGTATCTATCTATCTATCTCATCTGTCTGTTCGTCTATCTATCTATCTATCTCAGTCTGTTCGTATCTATCTATCTATCTATCTTAGTCTGATCGTATCTATCTATCTATCTATCTATCTTAGTCTGATCGTATCTATCTATCTATCTATCTATCTTAGTCTGATCGTATCTATCTATCTATCTATCTATCTTAGTCTGATCGTATCTATCTATCTATCTATCTATCTTAGTCTGATCGTATCTATCTATCTATCTATCTATCTTAGTCTGATCGTATCTATCTATCTATCTATCTATCTTAGTCTGATCGTATCTATCTATCTATCTATCTATCTTAGTCTGATCGTATCTATCTATCTATCTATCTATCTTAGTCTGATCGATCTATCTATCTATCTATCTATCTTAGTCTGATCGTATCTATCTATCTATCTATCTATCTTAGTCTGATCGTATCTATCTATCTATCTATCTATCTTAGTCTATCGTATCTATCTATCTATCTATCCTAGTCTGATCGTATCTATCTATCTATCTCAGTCTGTTCGTATCTATCTATCTATCTATCTATCTATCTATCTATCTTAGTCTGATCGTATCTATCTATCTATCTATCTATCTTAGTCTGATCGTATCTATCTATCTATCTATCCTAGTCTGATCGTATCTATCTATCTATCTATCTATCCTAGTCTGATCGTATCTATCTATCTATCTATCTATCTATCTCAGTCTGTTCGTATCTATCTATCTATCTATCTATCTCAGTCTGTTCGTATCTATCTATCTATTTCTTTGAATTTATGAGATGAGGCTTGATAATTTGTATTATTTGTATTATTCGGACTATTGTCCTCATCTTTATTATTATCTCCACAACGTTTCGGGCAATGTGCCTTCTAGCCTTCTTCAGATATTGTTTGTCGAACTCTGAAACCTTCTCGAATTTGGGAACCTTCTTTTCAAACTCGGGGGCTTTCAACTCGTAATCGAGAGCCTTCCGAGTTCGACAAGAAGGTTCCCTAATTCGAGTAGATTCTCTAGTTCGATAAGAAATACCTGACGAAGGCAGGAGAGCACATCGACCGAAAAGTTGTGTAGATAACCATAAAGATCAGGACAATAGTCCTAATAATCCAAATTATCAAGCCTCATCTCATAAATTCAGAGAAATGGGTAGATAGATATGAATAGACTGAGAAATTCAAATTATCTATCTATCTATCTATCTATCACGATGAACAAAAATAATAAGACAGACAAGAATAATATATTTCTAAAATGACTTGCCTTTTAATTTTCTCTATAGTTTCAAGGTCGTCATCAGGAGAACGTAATCATTTTTATTATGTCGTTGTTGTTTTGCTTCTTTTTTTTTTTTTTTTTTTTTTTTTAAATTCAAACAATCTTTAGGATTCTATAAACTATCACTGCATTCTCTCATCTTTAACTGCATTAATGATATTGACCACGGAATTTCGATGCATGTTAAACCTATAATGATTTTAAACTGATGAAAATTTTCGATTTTTGATAAAAACGTTATTCGATGAAAAATCATACCATGCTACCCGATTGACACCACCCGATACTATACCATGCCGCCCGATGGCACTTATAAATGGTTATTGAAAAGTAGCACCCTATTTTAAACGGTCTATAAATGTTTTATAGGCAGTTGCATTTTTTTTTTCAATTCTTTAATACATGTTCCTTAATATATGGAAATTAAATGTGTGTTGTTATTTAATGGTGTCCCTCCATATTTTGTTATTGTTGTTCGTGAATGGCTGAATCAACATTTTCCTGTGAGATGGATGGGTAGACCTGGTCCTCATGAGTGGCTGTCCAGAAGCCCTGATTTAACATCCTGCGATTTTTTCTTTGCAAGTCTACTGTACAAAACCAATGACTTTGGAAGAACTTGAAGGGCGAATACAAGAATTTATTTCTGTCATACCACAAGAGTTCCTTGGATGATCATTGATGCGATTCCCAAGCGGCTTGAGAGGCTGGAGGCGAATGTGGGTGCTCATATAGAATCTTAAATAAAACACTGTTATGTGTATTCTTCTTATGTTCATTTTTTTGTAAAAACAATGATTCAAAAAGAAATAAGAATTTTGAATCAGGGAATTACTTTACAATCACCCTGTAGTTACCCATCTATACATATATAAAGGGCAGTTGGTGTGATGTATGTATGTATGTCCGGATGAAACTATGAAAATACAACCATTAACAACAAATTATATATATATATATATATATATATATATAAAATCACCGATTCTTGTTTTTTGAGCAAAAATTACGAGTATTTTATTTATATTTACGAAGATATTTGAAAATTATAATATACATAATAATAATGGATCTATAAGATTACACCACGTTTTTATCCTCCCTTTACCAAGGCGATACTGGGTAGCCGCTTCTAGTATATATGTAAAGGCCAGTTGTTTATATGTATGTATGTATGTATCTATGTTCGGATGAAACTACGAAAATAAATTAACGTCAAAGTATATATATATATATATATATATATATATATATAAAACATACATTAAATATCACAGCTTCTAGCTTTTTGTGCAAAAACTATGAAGATTTGATTTATATTGGAAGATATTTAAAAATTAAAATATACATAGAAATAGCATTGAAATTCTATTTAAAAATGTTCAGCATTTGTAAATCTCAAAAGTAAACAAATCAATACACCAGGGGTTTCTCCCCTCTACCCAGGCAATGCCGGGTAACCGCTTCTAAATAAACTCCCTTTGCCCTAGTAAAATAATCAGTCGGGCGGTGATTAGGAAAAATTTCACAAATTTTAGACGCAAGAGGCTTAAAGACGTTGTCCAGCAGAATCGGGGTGGGGGTAATTACTTTAACAAAGAATAAAGAAAACGAGCGAAACTGATTAAAAGAGAATGAAAGGAAAAAAGAAGAAGAAGAAGAAGAAATTGGCGGGAAAGAAGGAAAGGAAAATCGTTCAGGCGAAAGAAGAATAAACAAACAATACTGAAAACTAAAAAGGTTGTGGAAAGAATAATGAGGGGGGGGGCTAAATGAATGGTAAGAAAAATAAAACAAAGATTAAAAGGAATACCAAATAAAATTAGGTAAAAAGGGGGGCGTGGAAAGAAAAGGGAAGATTGATAGGGAGAAAAGGGGTCAAGAAGAAGGGATAGTTAGAGGAAGAGTTAGTACAGAATGAAGAAGGAAGGGGTAAAATAGGGTGTTAGTAGAGAAAGGAGAGGACAGAAGGAAGAAGAAGAAGAAGAAGAAGAAGAAGAAGAAGCAGGAGAAGAAAAGGGCTGAATAAAGGCATGAAGAAGAACAAGAAGAAGGGGTGGTAAACTGAGTTTTAGGGGAGAAGGGAGAGGACAGAGGCGCAAGAAGAAGAAAGAAGTGGTGGGTGAGAAGGAGGAGGGGGAGCAGACCAAGAGAAGAAAAAGGCTAAATAGAGGAAAGAGAAGAAGTTAAAAGAAGAGGAAGAGGTGTTAAACTGTGTTAATAGAAAAGGAAGAGGAGGAGAAAAGTGGGAAGTGGTGAAAGAAAAAGAAATGATACATTAAGGAAATTTTGGGAATGTCTAAATAAACACAAATGCCAATTGATGACGATAATAATAAAAACAGAATTTCAATCTGGAATAATGAACCATTATTCTGTTATTCTGGGGTGAAAATTGGTGGCGAATCGGAATTGAAGGAGAAATAAACAAGCAAATAAATAAAGCGAAATTCCACGATGCGTTTCCGAATGTCCGAACATCGAGATTCCAGCTGGATACGGTGTTTTATCTTTGTATGACTCCCATTGATGTCGATGGTGACTAATGATATGGAAAAATAATAAGAAACAGAAAGAAAGAACGAAAGAAATTAAAATAAGAAAATAAATTAAACAAAAAACGGTAATGGAAAGTTCGAAATGGTAAACAAGAAAAGAAAGAAAATATGGAAATAAATAAATGAAAAACAAAAATGAAAGAAAGAAATGGAAAAAGGGAGAAGAAATTATCAAAGAAACAAACAAACAAAATAAGGAAATCAAGAAATGAAAAACAAAAATGAAAGAAAGAAATGGAAAACAACAAAGAAAGAAAGACAGAGAGAAGGAAATCAAGAAATGGAAACAAGCAAAGAGAATAAGAAATGAAAAGGGGAGAAAAGAGAAAAAAAAGAATGCAGAAAAAAATGAAAGGAGCGACTTGTTGGAATGAAATTGAAAGACACAAGAAAAGAGAAATAAAATAAGAAAATATGAATGAAATAATGATAGAATAAGAGGAAAGAGCAGTACAAAAAAGGAACGCGAAAACAAAAATAAAAAAATAAAATCTTTCTTGGACACTCTGCGTCTTTGCAATAAACAGTTCTCGTTATCTTTCTTTGATCTTGGTTCTTTTTGTTAATTTTTTTAGTTAGTTTTTTTAATTGTTTTTAGATATTACAAAATCCCTTAGTAATCCATTTTTCAACTTACAAACCATCATCCAATAAAAATCTGTCAACTTTAGAAAAAAAAATTACATCAGGCGACTTTACTGCCTTAATCGGCGGCAATACGACAATTAGTATAAATATCTCCTGAGTCCAGTATCATTTACACTATTAATTCTAACACAACGGGTAAGTCATCTCTATTTCAGGTTAATCTATGTGAACATTTACACACACACACACACACACACGTGTGTGTAAATGTTTTAAAAAATATATATATATATATATAATTTTTTTTTTTTTTACTGAACAGATGGACACGCCACTTCTAATACACTTCTCTGCCCGGATTATAGTGGCTTGTCAAACACTTTAAAAAATTCTTTTAATTTTTTAAAAACTTTTTAAAAACAATTTCTTTAACAAGATATTTTCTCCTGACGATGACCTAAGGTTGAAACTAGTTGAGAAAAATAAACATAAAAGAAATATTGCTGTTTGTCTTATTACTTTTTGTTCATCTTATATATATATATATATATATATATATATATATATATATATATATATACTGACAACTGGCTGTCATCAGGCATTCGCTGTCTATTTGGTCCCATGAGTGTTAGGAGGCGGAAAGAAGACGCGTCATGTCGGCAAATGGTCACAACTGTAAGAGACTATCCCTCCTGGGTATATCTGACGCGACACCCTACTAAACCTCATTTTCCCGTGCTGTATATCGTCAAAGCTGAGGATGTCGAATAGTCGAATGAGGGCCATGTTAAACGACAACAGAACGGCCGGTATAACCTGATAACAGTCTCTGTTTACAATGTCCTTCATCGCAGGACTTGCAAGCGTCCTACCCGCGCTTTTTTGCTATTGACACGTTCGGTTGAGGAGTGAAACCAAAGGGATCGCCATATTTGACCTCAGAGGAAAATCTCTGTGGAATCATAATAAACAAAGTGAATTTCAGACTTGCAAACATATGAAAAGAAGATTTCCCGCATTGTATGACGGGAAATCCGATCTCACTGACAAGTTAAAGCGACAATTCTTCCAAGCCGTAGTCGTATCAGTACTAGTGTATTGCTACACCACATGGACCCTAACGAAGCGACTAGAGAAATTGCAAGGTGGGAGCTGCACAATCTTAAACAAGTCGAGAAAGCAGCCGTACGGCCACTAGCCTCCAATCACACAAACCATCCGAGTGAGACGAACAAGATATACTGGACACTGCTAGAGAAGCAATGACGAACTCATAATTGACGTTCTCCTAAGAAAGCCATCACATGGGCACGCCATTGAGGGCCGTCCAGCAAAGACGTACATTGATCAGCTCTATGCGGATACTGTATGCTGCGCGGGGACCTCCGAGGACAACGAATGATAGGGACGGTTGTTATGGATATCCGCGCTATTAGCACGACATGATGATGATGGGAACGTTGGTATTTTTTCTTCCCCTCCCCCATCTGATTTAAACTGGGTTCCTGTTGCTATTGGCAACACTGTTGTGTTTATTGTACATGCACCTGTACGCGCCTCGCTACAACGCTTAGTCTTGGCTTGGCAGTCATTTCTTAGGGAGCTTCCGATTGACGCTACCATCAAGTTATTCTGTTTTTGAACGCAAAAGGCATTTAAACCGATTGAAATTCATGGCGTGTTGTAAGAGGTTTGCAACGACGATATGAGGTTCAACGCTTCCTCAATGACATAGCGGCAAGCTGGTATGCATATAAAAACAACCACAGCGCCCAAAAAATGCATCGACCGAAATGGCGAGTAAAAGGTGTTTTATAAAAACAATCGTGAATAATGTATTTGTTCGGTCATTGTGAATGGACGGTCACACGGTACACAAGCTCATTTAATAGCATTTCACTGTCGACCGTGTATGTACTTACCTATCTCTCTATCATGAGTAGGATGTGACACATGGTCAATTTCTAAGTGGGGTTTTAAAAGATTTGAATTCAGAGTTTTCCTTCACATAGACCGGTCGCCATACCAAGGTTAGTGTTTACCCTATTATTTACCCATAGCTGGAGGGAGAATACCTTTTCCAACAGTATTAGGCTATTAGCAGAATATGCACCCTCCGAGCGAAAATATTTAAGTTTTAATGTAAGGAAATATATTGAATTAGAAAGACTGACACAATTAAATAAGAACGTATATATATATATATATATATATATATATATACAGACAGACAGACACACACCAACTCCTTCGCACGAGCAGGATGTGACACAAGGTCAATTTCTTAAATGGAGTTTAACAGGTTTGAATTCAGGGTTTTCCTTTTCCTAGACTGGTTACCTAGCCAAAGTTAAAGAACCCAGTCTGTCCGTTTATTTACCCAAAGCATAAGGGAGAGTAGTTAGATTCATACCTTTCCCATGGGTATTAACGCTATACACAGCCTCGTCCAGGATTTGAACTCTGGTCGACGAGTTTATTTCTCACGATTCTAACTATTACACCGTGGAAGGAGGATATTGTCGATTAGCAAGTTGGGTCTTACTTGTCGAATTCTTGCTCTGAGCCTCGTTAGGGTCTCAATGTAGGCTTTAGTTTTATATAGAAGAAAAACTAATATATATATATATATATATAGGCGTTACTTTTTGACTCACTCTCGTATTCAAGTTGTAATGTAAGGAAATATATTGAATTAGAAAGACTTTAGTACGAGCAGAATGTGACACAAGGTCAATTTCTTAAGTGAAGTTTAACCAGAGTTATACTGATTACCTAGCTAAAGTTAAAGAGCCCAGTATGTCCCTACTATTTACCCATAGCTGGAGGGAGAGTAGTTGGATTCATACCTTTCCAAAGGGTATTAGCTCTGTGAAATACAGTCTCGTCCAGGATTTGAACCCAGATCGACGAATTCATTTCCCACGATTCTAACCATTATACCAAGTGCCTCCATAAATAAGCGTGTGTATTTAAATTCTAATGTAATGAAATATATTAAATTAGAAAGACTAACGAAATTAAATAAGAACTCATATAAAAAGATTACACTTATTTTAATTATATTTTAATTGATTTCTATATAAAATCATTCATAGGATTGGTTTTAATTCGTTGGGGGATAAAACAATAATATTAGACATCAATAACACCAAGTAATTATTAATTGTGTGTAGGGACAACCTTTGAAATGTTTTTATTCGTGCATATAGAGGTGCATGTATACGTCAGTGTATAAGTGTTATGTGCGCATGCGTGACGAGCCTGAATGATACCAGAAAAATAAAAACAAAATTCATTGTAACTCTTTTAAGAAATTTAAGTTTTGAATAAAGTCCATCAAAAAAAAATGTTCCTAACGGTTCGTTGATTTTCTCTATTTTTTTTTTTTTTCCTCTTGAACAAATTCTGTATCAGAGGTCAATAAGTTCAATCCCAATCCCTTTTTTTTTTTTCGTTTTTTTCTCTTTCTTATTTTGACCCTCATCCACCCGCTGAGTGTCTAAGAATAAATATCTTCAAGTGGGCCTGTCAGTACTGGCCTCTTAAGCAGAAGACACTATTTCAGTCCCAGGCAGAAATCTTGGAGAACCTTAATAATAATCACCCCTCAACCCCACCCTTTTACCATCGAACATCTGCATCCCAAAATGGCCAATTTTTTTTTATTCTTCTTTTTTATTTGTTTCCAATTAGTTTTATTCTTTAAGAATCAGCTTGATGGCGAGAATGGTAACGAGTTTGTCCCCAATGCCATTCAGTTCGTCTTTTGGTCAGGGTGAAATAACCTGAGTGTCCCCAGTGTTGATGCTTTGGTCAAGGTAAAATAAACCCGAATACTCCAAGTGCCACGAGTTGGTGATTTAACTAAGATGAAAATACTTAGTGACCCCAGAATCATGAGCTGGTGTTCTAGTCAAATTCATAATTATTCTCACTTATACTATACTTATATATACATACGTGTGTGTGTGTGTGTACATGTGTGGAGATATTATGTGAGTGTGTGCGTATATGTATGAGTATGTGTGCAGAGAGAAGAAAGTGTGTCTATCTGTCTGTCTCAGTGTGTGTATACTGAGAGAAAGAGAATGTGCGTGTGCAGAGACAAAGAGACTGTGTGTGTGTGTGTAGAGAGACAGAGAGAGAGTGTGTGTGTGTGTTTAGAGAGACTGTGTGTGTGTGTGTGTGTGTGTGTGTGTGTTGTGTGTGTAGAGAGACAGAGAGAGTGTGTGTTATGTGTGCGTGTGTTTGTGTGCGTGTGTGCAGAGACACACACAGATGGATAGACAGTGTGTGTGCGTGTGCAGGGAGTGAGAGTATGTGTGTGTGTGTGTGTGTGTGTATGTGTGTGTGTGTGTAAAGAGAGAGAGAGAGAGAAAGAGAGAGAGACACACACACAGTGTGTTTGTGTGTGTGTGTAAAGAGAGAGACACACACAGTGTGTTTGTGTGTGTGCACACACACAGTGTGTTTGTGTGTGTGTGTAAAGAGAGAGAGACACACACTGTAGAGAGATAGACAGAATGTGTGTGTGTGTGTGTGTGTGTAGATATATCCTTTAAATGCGTAATTTCTTCGTACAAAGTATTCATACTAATATTGAAATGTTTTCATGTTATGTGTTGTATACAAATACATTTTTTTGCCCAACCACTTGTGTGTGCGTATTATACATAAACGATGTAAGCATTATCTATCGTTCTTTTCTGTTCTCTGACATCGTCTTTTCTAATGTCTCTATACGTAACATCTAATCACATTGTGTGTGGAAGGCAAATAATGACTTCTTTTTCAAATCTACTATATATCGTCTCTTCTTTTTCTCGTTGTTCTTGTTGTTCTCGTTCTTGTTCTTCTTCTTTCAATCTATTCTATCATCCCTTCTTCTTCTTCATTTTCCCACCCGCACTATCAACTTTTTCTACCTTTCTGCTCCACCCTTCCCCACTCTCCACTTTTCTTTTGTCATCTCGTATTTGAAAAAAAACTCATTCTTCGTAAACACTGTTCCTTCAATATATTCTCTCAGTCAATATCGGATCCTATCCCATTCTTACCGACTTTTGTAAATGTTTATTCGTTTATTCAAAAGGCATTTTTTAGTATCGGGGGCGTGGACAACCAAAAAAAAAACAGAAAATACTGCTTATCGCCATTTCTTTTCCAACCTCTTCTTTCATTCGGTGCATTTTTTAATGAATCAGCGATTTTTTTCTTTTTCTTCTTCTTTAAATCTAACCTATTTCGATGTAATCCTCCATTTTACCTCGCTTGGGTAACGCCTTTCTTTCCATATCACCCTCCTCATCACCCTTCCCCCTAGACCCAACATCCAAACAACGTTGTGAAGGGTAACATGATATTTCCCAGAAATATTACAATTATTTTCCATACAGTATTTCTTTCAAAGCCAGAAAAATACCCACCGGATTTCGCCACTTCTAAATGGCGTTTTAAGGGACTCAAATCCTTACCGTCCGTTCAGCGTCTATATATATATATATATATATATATATATATATATATATATATGAGAGAGAGAGAGAGGGGGGGTCAGTTTTGCTTATTAAGCCGGGCGTGACATTTAGCAAAGAAAATCACAGAAGAATTGGGCAAACAAAAAAATGTGACTAATTGTGTCTCGTTTACAAAATATCGTCGATGAACAAAACCCGGATGTTCTTCTGGGGTTGGCAGTTAACAATAAACTGGAATTACGTCGGTGTAACAGACCAAGCAGATTAGATGACTAGTGAAAGGTAAAAATACAATAAAATGTAATAAAAGAAAAAAGAAAGCAAAAAAAAAAAAGATTTAAAAAAATAACTGTGCTGTGAAATGTAAAAGAAAATGTAGCTTCTTAGAATAGGCTGGAGCTTGATTATATACCCTACCCCAAAAAAAAAGAGTTATTCTGGGCATGACGCTGGAATTTGCGAAGTGTGGAGTACCCCTTCATTGCCATTACTCCCATGTCCACATTGACCCGATGTTGTATAATCTGTTTGATCTGATCTAAAGAGATTTGTTTTACAAAAAATGGCTCTTACATTTGGTTGTTTGAATTTTACGGCATGTCAACACTTGTTGGGTCATTTTATATCGAAGACGTTTTGTTTTATTCATTCTTGATGAGTATTTAATTTTATTCATTTGAACTCAATTTTTTTAAACAATTTTTAAACTCATTTTTTTTCTATTTAACCTATAAATGGGACCTAACAGGTACTATCACTCTGTGTTAGACTGGACCTGTCGATGAAGAACTACTACATATTCCCTAGAGTTCCAAAAGTTCACCATTAGATGCAGTTAAACGTCATACTCAGGTCATTATGGCCCTCTCACTGCCTTCTATCACATATACGGTAAAAAGGGTTGGGGCTTGCCATAAGGGCAATAGGGTTGGGACATTTTATTGTATTTTTACCTTTCACTAGTCATCTAATAATTCCAGTTTATTGTTAACTGCCAATCCCAGAAGAACATCCGGGTTTTGTTCATCGACGATATTTTGTCAACGAGACACAATTAGTCACA
Source organism: Doryteuthis pealeii (assembly GCA_023376005.1). Classification (NCBI taxonomy): domain Eukaryota; kingdom Metazoa; phylum Mollusca; class Cephalopoda; order Myopsida; family Loliginidae; genus Doryteuthis; species Doryteuthis pealeii. The sequence goes on along the minus strand of CM042137.1, from coordinate 38,991,418 downwards.
TTTTTTGTTTGCTCATTTATGTGCTATGGCTTGATGTCTCTAGCCGATTGATTGGAGGGGGTACCTCTGACCACCCGTCTAACTTAAGAAAGGGCCAAAGTGGAGTTTTGCATGTCATAGACTGCTCAGCTACCAGGATTCCGTCCTTAAGCATCACGGGTCGCCACCCACGGCCAACAGGTTTAGGGGAATTGGTGCAGTCGGTGTATTCAAAAGCCCCAGCCGACCGGGCTGACACTGAGTTGAAATATTATTACCAGTTAGGGTCTTATCTATTGGTCAAATAGATCATTTTGAAAAAATATTCATAAGAAACAACTACAGACAAAATGTTGATATAATTGTGCAATGAATGCAATTTCCAAACCTCTATGCATAAAATAACCCTAGACGGATTGACATGTCGTAAAAATCAATCAATCAGTCAATCGATTTCATTTTATAACAGGAACAAAAACGGTACTAATGCATAATAGTGCGCAAGAGATAATATCATTTACGTATTTAAAAAAAAGCATTACAGTTCATTACATTTCGCGGAAATACCAGAAACCTTTGAGACGCTGTGGTTAGAGTTAAGGCCAGGTTTAAGGTTAGGGTTAGGCTACTTTGTGAGTTTCCGTAATCTAATGCTATTCATAGATAAAATGCGATTCTAATGATATTATCTCTTGCGTGCTATTCTATATTTGTACCCATTTTATAACAGGAACAAAAACAAAAAATAACTACCTTAGATATGTACCACGAAACTATTGTATTTGTAAAAAAAGATTAAAAAATAAAATAAAAGTATATTAACAAAAACGTTGGCAAGAAAAAGAGAAGAAGAAATTGCTTAGATTTTTCCCTTACACACCCACATGTGAACGAACGAAGACCCCACACCCCCACCCCACCCCGTGCAGAAGAGGAATCGTGATTTGACCAGTGTAGTTATATTGTTGTTCGTCGCGGAATCATTTTTCAGTTGGTAATAATGTCGTCAAGTGAAAAAGCCTCGTCGTCGTCGTTGTCGTTATTGGCGGGAGGTTTTTTTCGTTCACTTTTATTTCCCATCACAGCCGAGTGAATCGCTAAGTCAAGCTGAA
>CM042137.1:38932827-38982827 GCA_023376005.1 Doryteuthis pealeii | reverse complement strand
CTGACCTATGAAATTATATATATGGTATATCATTATATATATGGTATCTCCACAGAACGTGTGGAAATACCACAATATGATAATTTAATTATTGCAACGTTTTATATGTTTACTTAAACGCTATTGCAAATAGTTCAATAAAAAGTACAATAATCTCTTCTCTCTCTCTCTCTCTCTCTCTCTCTCTCTCTCTCTCTCTCTCTCTCTCTCTCTCTCTCTCTCTCTCTCTCTCTCTCTCTCTCTCATATTTTCATTATTTTCGAGTAAAACAGGTTAGCGTTTAGCAATTTATTCCCTTGATGAGATTTCTGCTGCAGAGCTTGGTTTCTAAGAGTTTTCTTGTTCTCCTGAGATATTCTTTTTTAACTTTTCCTTTCATCTCTGTTTGCTTGTTAGTGTCTGCTTCTAAAATTCCTAATTATTATTATTATTATTATTATTATTATTATTATTATTATTATTATTTCTGCAACTTCAAGGGTAAGAAAATTTGATTCTGAAATGTTGAAACCGTTAAAAATATTTATTTCCTTGTTTCAATTAATGAGAAAAAGAGAGAGAAAATGTGGGTTGATTTCTGGTGGAAATAGCCCCTGATCCCAGATACAATGCGAAGAATTTGATACGGTCTTTCTTTTCGTTTATTTCTTTTATTTCTTTTAAGTCATTTGCTCGGGAGTCGACGGGTTCCCCAAACAATACCTCAGTGTCCATACACAACACATCACACGCACAGACACACAACACACATATATACACACACAACACACTCACAATGCACACACAAACACAATACACACACACGTAGGCTCATGTATACACACACAACACATACACACATGTCCGTCCGCACGCACTCATACACGTCGCCGTCACTGTGTCTACAACTTAGGACTAAATTCCGATCGATAGAGAATGTGGACTATTTGGAAAATGTACTCAAATAATCACCTCCATGTGTTGAAATCGTTTCTGTTGTTTGCGAAATATTTTTGTTCGTGATACCATTAAATGGTCGGATTAATGCATAAGGTTTTATTTAATTATTCGTTTTCTTTTAAAAATTTCACTTGAAAATCAGGTGATTGTAATGGCGGACTTTTTTGTTGTTGCTTTCAACCCTCCCCGATCGACTTTTTAAAAAAAACGAGAAAAAAAAAGAAACAAACAACAGAAAACAAAACAAAAACAAATAACAATAAGCCTTAGACTCCTATGCGTCCCGTCCCCATTCACCTTCACCCTCAACCCCCCCACACACACACACACACTAGAAGTCGGATATCGAGACCCATTAGAAATTAAGTAAGGAAAGAATATCTGAAAATGCAGGGAATTTAAACCATTTTCACTCGCCTGCACACACACGCGCGCGCGCATGATCAAAGTATCGAGTCAGAATTTTAAAACTTTAAAAAATTGTTTCTGTTTGCGCATGTCTGTATGGGACTGTGTATGTGGTTGTATGCGCGTTTATATACATGATTATCTCGTATTTATTAGAAAATATAATTCATGCGAAATATCTATCAATCTATCTAAACAGATAGATACTAAATTTGTAGTAACTTAGATTTGTTTATAGCTACGTGATTTCCTAATAACTCAGCGTCATAATATTGAAGCGGTCATTGATAATGTAACTTACTATCCTCTAAATACCTATTAATAACAATTGTAGCAGAGGCACACACACACACACACATATATATATATATATATATATATATATATATATAAGCTTAGTGACTGTCAGTGTCTTACCTATACGACCATCAGACTTGGACTGAGAAACTGGCAATCACCAACCGCCGATGACTGTGTCTACGCTATACAAATTTAGAGTTACATATGCAGTATCACCAATATTGTGCACTCTTTATGCATAAATGTATCAAGCCATATATATATATATATACGTTGGAGAATAAAACAATATTAGATATCAATAACATCAAGTAATTATTTATTAAACCCGGTTTTGTTAAAACCAGTATGCAAATTAACTACACCATATATTATTTAAACGTTTATTTCTTAGTGATATTTAAGACACATTGCGGGATTTTAAGCACTAATGACATGGGCTGTTTTGAGACAAATCTAACTCAGATTTTCATTGAGAAATCATTAATAAATAAAATTAATTCTATGTCTAAATGATTTTAATTATAAATTAAATACTAATTGTTAAAGTTACACAATACTGAGGGTATTTGACGTAAGAAGTGACATAGTTTCGGTCACCGACAGACACTGAATCTCCATTATAATAAGATATATGTGTGTTTGTCTACATAAATGAGCTGTTAGTGTTGGGGATGTTTCTATTCCTCTTTTATTATAGATATATTAAATTGGCGGGGGGTGTTCGGAGAGCTCAGTGTATGATAATTATTTTCATTTGTATATTTGTATGACCGTCTGAAGAGGCTGAGATTCTCAAAAATTTGAAATAGATTTATAATCGCCAACAAAACCAATATTTATGTTTGATTGAGACAAAAAAAGGCTAAAAAAAAGAACCCGAGAAAGAGATGACTAAGAAAAATAAAAGAAAGAATATCAAGACACAATTCAGACTTTTAAAATAGTCAATTCTATTGGTAGTGTATGGTTGCACTACTTGGACACTTGCGAAGCGCCAAGAGAATGAGCTAGATTGGGGCTGCATAAGAATGCTTCGTGCGAACTTAAACAAATGGTGGAAACAACACCCTACAAGAAAGCAGCTGTACAACCACGTACCCTCTGTCACAAAGACCATCTAAGTGAGACGAACAAGACATTCTGGTCACTGCTAGAGAAGTGGGGACGAACTCAGAAGTGACGTTCTCCTATGGAAACCAGTACATGAGCACACCAGTGTAGGCCGCCCAACAAAGACCTGCGTTGACCAGCTCTGTATAGATACTGGATGTTGCGCAGAGGACCTGCCGTAGGCAATGAGTGATCGGGACGGTTGACGAAAGATTGTCATGAATATCCGTGCTACTAGCACGACATGATTATGATGATGATGATGATGATCAAATAAATGTAAATGAAATATACGTAAACAATCGTGTCAATTTTTAAGGGTCCTGACGAGTGACTTTTGGAAGGAGCTGAAACTTCCAGAGGATGTGAGTTCGTCCGGAGTAACTTCCGAATTTAACTACTTTTTAATTTAAAAGCCGTAGAAGAATGAACCAACTCAAAGGAAACGTGATAAGGAACATCAAAATTAACCAAGAAAACCAGTATATATATATATATATATATATATATATGTGTGTGTGTGTGTGTGTGTGTGTGTGATACAATCATCTATTCTTTATTGAAGCCATTACGATGAAGTTTTTACGAGATTCTTTGACATTTTGAAAGAGTTTATTTTTCTCTACTCACAAACCCAGTAAAAGTTCTGACTAAATGACCGCTGTTAAATTTCAAGACATTATATATATATATATATATATATATATATATATATATATATATGCTTTCCTGCTAATGGCATCTGTTTCGGACGATTGCCCCTGTTCATCTCCCCCCCCCCCAACATCCACCTAACCAACTAGCTCCCCCCCTCTTTTTAAAGCACTTCCTGGATTTCTGGATATCTTAAACCATCAAGTTGATAGCCCATAAAATTATTTGCCTTTTTAGCTTCCTATTTAATTTCACTCGGCAACCAGACACTTCCAAGTGGTAACGTGATTTCTTTATAGTACGCATGTATCGGCGCACACGCATGCGTATTAAGGCCACTCAGATCCAGAAAGAGAGAGGGGTTGTAGAGATAAGTTAGCAAGCTAATCGGCAAGTCGTTGTGAGTGACTTCTAGATCCTTTCTGGTTGCCCCACTATGATCGCTTTTATCCATTCTCACAAGTGCCAGAGTTTAATAAATCTGTATAAAGGCGCCTGCCTTAGAGCAGTTAAATTCGTAAACCATTGTTAGTGTTCTGAGTTCGATGTTAGGTTAGTATTTTATTGTTATACACTTGTTGTCATTCTAAGGTAATCTCCCCCTCTCTCTCTCTCTCTCTCTATATATATATATATATATATATATATATATATAGTCATCCACAGACACGTGTTTCGACTTATCAATCTCTTCAGTGTGGCTAGATATTTTGTGAGCTATCTACAGCCGGGTTAGAAATCCGATCGTTCAGCAGCAGCTGTCGGACAGCTTACCCTATCGGCTATCATCACCACAGAATGGGAGAGGATTTTAACTGTTTTAATACACACATCTGTATGTATTAAAGCCCGTCATAGAGTGCTCCATCCCTTTTATAGGAGAGTGTTGCGTTATGCTTTAGCTGGCGGTGTCAGCGAGATCCCCTCCAAAGTGCTCAACCCCATAGGAAAGGGGAGCATATATAGTCATCCACAGACACGTGTTTCGACTTATCAAGTCTCTTCAGTGTGGCTAGACATTTTGTGAGCAAACCTAACAGACTACACACTACAATCCCCGACGAAATGGTCGAAAGTATAGGACAGTTCTTCTACCAGCTGAATCCTAATTTACGGAAAGCCACTAGAAAGAATAAAGATAAAGGTCACTCACAGCCTCAGCTACCGCCTTCTAGCATATATATGATAAAAAGGGTTTTAGAGAATTGAAAGAAACTGTGTAATATGAGGATGAAAGTGATGTCAATTGTAGTTGGGGCACTTGGAACGGTCCTAAAAAGTTTAGAAAACAGTCAAAAGGAATTGAAAATCAGAGAAAGAATCGAGACCATCCAGACAACAGCATTGTTAAAATCACCTAGAATACTCAGAAGAGTTCTGGAGACCTGAGGAGACTTGTTGTCCCTCAGACTCCAGTGAAAGGCCATCAGCTTCCGCTGGTGTAAAAACAAAAAACTCGCAGGAGTGAAATAATAATCATAATATGTACAAACAGAAACACGAAAGCTGGTTGTGAGTTTAGACTCGAAGGACAAATAAAGAAATTATTGCAACAAACGAATACATTAAAGGGAAAAACGCAAATACACATTCTACTAAAATAACTTTGAAAAGACAACAGCAAATTAATATGGTAGAAAGAAATCAAAATATATTAGTCATAGAAGTAAGACTCGAAGGATATTAGTCGTAGAAGTAAGACTCGAAGGATATTAGTCGTAGAAGTAAGACTCGAAGGATATTAGTCGTAGAAGTAAGACTCGAAGGATATTAGTCGTAGAAGTAAGACTCGAAGGATATTAGTCGTAGAAGTAAGACTCAAAAGATACGGGTGGAGCAAAAACAAACACAAATAAACATCCAGATGCAATAGAAATAAAACTGTTTTGGAACAAAATATAAGAAAAAAGAACACAAGAAAACATCTAAATGGATAGATGATCTGAAAGGACTCGAGGAAGTACCTGTACCAAGCATACACATAATTTCGCTCAGAGCAACACTCAAGAAAGTAGTAAACTGAAAAACATCAGGCCATGATGGTATACATGGATTCTGGTTTTTTAAAAATTCACTTCAATCCACGAGAGATTGATCCAACAACTGAATAGATACCTACAAGAAAACGTATCCGAATGGATAACAAAAGGATTAACTACCCTAATCCAGAAAAACCCAAAAAATGAACCAACCCTAGCAATTATAGACCGATAACTTGTCTACCCATGATGTGGAAAATACTGACTACGCTAATCAAAGATTAAATATATCGATGAGTCGACGACCCCATTTTCTACGACTTTAACCATTACTCCATGCACCACCAATATATATATATATATATATATATATATATATATATATATATATACGGCGCTTGATAACTGACAGTTTTTCGTTTGTGCAATTTTCAAACCCCATTATCTCCACTGCCCTAATTTAGATATACTTTCTCTGTCAATGATATTGAGCACTTTTTACTTAGAGATATACCCAACTATATTATTTATATCTATCTATCTATCTATCTATATATATATATATATATATATATATATATATATATATGCACACATTTTCACTTAGTATTTTGAAATTCTAAAATTCTGTCTCGATACTTTGTGGTGGGGGGGGTGAGTGCTTATTTGTTAAAAAAACAATATTGTTTTGCAGACTTTCTTTAAAAGAAAAAAAAAGGTTTAAAAAAATCCCGTTTGCATTGTATCTGCTCCGAATCTTGATTGAAATCAGCACGTTTTGGGGTCAGCCTACAACAATATAGAAAGGTCACAGGCAAACAGGTCACTAATGAGGAATGGTAAGGACGGTGGTGAACGAGAACACACAAAAATGATAGAAAGAGTCGCGCCCTTCTCTTTCGCTGGTACAATTGTCTTAACTCGCCTTTCGCTAAACCTCAACAAAGTACACAATTTATTTATATATTGTGTGTATGTGTGTGTGTGTTTCATTCTGGTGTGTATGTGTGTGTGTTTTCATTCTGGTGTGTGTGTGTGTGTTTTTCATTCTTGTGTGTGTGTGTGTGTGTGTGTGTGTTGTGTTTTTTTTTTTCATTCTTCTTATCACAAAGGTATAAATTCGTTTTGTATCCCATTTTTTTCCTTTATTATTTCTATATTGTGATGTGTCCCAGAGTGCTTACCAGTGCATTTTCTTTCACAAACAAAGCATGAAAAACAATAGGAATCAAGTTTGTCTTCATAGAAGTTATATATAAAGTCTCCTTCTTATTTTGATAGAAACAAAAAGATAAAAGGAACACAATAACACCCGTTGATAGAGCAATTTTTAGTGACTACCCTAATCATTTATATATAAGACATACTATTACTATAAGTAATTATTTATTAAACCCGGTTTTGTTTAAACTAGTGTGCGAATTAAACACACCGAATATTATGTAACCCTTTTTTTCCTAGTGATATATAAGGATTTTAAACGTACTAATAATATGGGCTGTTTTGAGGCAAATCTAACTCAGATTTTCATTGAGACATCGTTAATAAATATGATTTATTCTAATGATTTTGACTATGAATTAAATACTCCTTGATAAAGTTACGCAATGTCGAGGGTATTGTGACGTTAGCAGTTTCGGTTACAGATAGACATACACCGAATCTCCATTATAATAAGATTTCAATTCATACATAGTTCTTGTTCTTATTATTTTTTAGATCTTTTATTTTATTTCATTTATTTATCTGTTTATATTTTTGGCGAAGAGTTACTTGATTCTTTGTGAGTGTGAAACCTGAGACGCCATTGTGCGTGTGTTTTGTGATTAGCCGTGTAATACAATGAACAAAATAGAGAATGAGAGAGGAGCGAACTTAAAAGTAAGTAAATAACTAAACAAGTGAATAAATAAATAAAGGTAATAGAGAAAACAAGGACTTGACATTACGAACAAAGACACCTTTATTTGATTCTATTCTTGGAGGACATTGTTCTGAACGCTGAACTTCCAAATGTGAAGACATTTCGTCCATTTACAGTGAGTGGCATGACTCGCCTGGGAAAAAATGCCGGCTCTCCTGACAATCGTTTTGCTCGTACAATTTGATCAAAACAGAAACTTGAAGCTTAAACAATCCTTTTGATTTCTTGATTGATTTTAACAGCATGTCAACCCGTATTGGGTTATTTTATACCTAGAGGTTAGGAAATTGAGGACAAACCAAACTAAATGAAGTTAATGAAAATTATTTATACCAATATGCAAAATGTTTACTTTTTTTAGAGAGAGAGAGAAAGAGAGAGAGATGTTATATACCCTCATTGACATCGGGTATATAATTGAGAGAGTTCTTCAGTGATAGAGACAGACAGACAGACAGAGACTTACTTGGTTACTTCTGCTGATTCTTGCTAATTTCATTACTATCTTGTGTGGCCGTTTCCTCTTCTTCTCTGGTCGTCATCTTGTCGTATAGTTGGGTTCTTCTAACTGCTTCCTCTAAGTGTTTCTGTTGGGCTTATTTTAGTCATTGTAATTAATTGAATGAACTACAAGACTTTTTTTTCCTTGATCAAGCTTTTATTTGGCCCATGTTCTTTCGCGCGGGAGATATACGCCCCATCAGAGAGAGGCACATCCTCTCTGCTCAAAAGTCAGATTGTATCTAAAATCTAAAACTAGTCACGTGTTTCTCGTGACGCCTTTTCCAGGGATCGGGGGAGTATAGACGTCCTGATAGTTTTCCACTCCTTGATTTCAAAGCCAATGGCCCCTTATTCAGCTACAGGGTCTGACAACAATTCATATCATGAATTGTAACAGAGAGAGAGAGAATGAAAGAAAGAAAAACAAATACTTGGATCTGGCCAGAGAACTAAAAAAACGTGGAACATGAAGATGAAGTATTATTCGGACTATTGTCCTCATCTTTATTGTTATCTGTACAACGTTTCGACAGATGTGCACTCAGGTCTTTTTCAGGTATTTCTTGTCAGAATCGGGAGCCTTCTCCAACTTGGGAGAATTCTTTTCGAACTCGGAAAACTTCTTGTCGTAATCGGGAGCCTTCACGGAACATTGAACCTAACCCTTTATTCAATCCGCACATCAACACAGCTTAACACCTGTACCCCAGCTATGGTTAGTGGAATGAGAACAGGATACCCCCGTGGATTGAATAAATGGTTAGATTCAAAGTTCTAATTAGAAACATTATTATCATTATGTACAAATGCTCTAACAGGAATGTACACATTAAATCGAGCCTTATGTTCTTCTGATCTTATCAACGAAATGATAGAAATATACTACGGAGTTTAACAATCGCCTTCAACTTACTAAGAGAATTCATTTTCTCAATTCTATTTTGTTATCAACGAGCTGCTCTAAAATGTTACACTGCCTTTTCTTCATTTCTGAATTTTAGAACTGAGCAAATATCAAACTATCTTTCTGGTACAAATAATGTTCGATATATGTGAAATAATAATAGAAAATAAATTTTGTCATAGATGCTGTGCCACATCGGGATATTGATTTTGCTAGGAAAGATCAGAAATCATTGATAACTTAAAGTTGGTTGACTTTAAGACTTTTTTGGTAGCATTTTTGGATTCCTTGGACAAAAATGCTTTTATAAACCAATTTTTAGGAGTAGGGAAGCTCTAGAACTCATTTTACAGACAAAAATAGGTTACAAAATGTCGCCATTTTTTGCAAACCCCACCAAAAAAATCGGCATAACTCCGCTAATTTTTGGAATTGGAAGCTCAAATTTTGAGGATCGTCTAACATCAACATAGTACACACCTGGAAAAATTGAAAGGGGTGGGTGACAATTTTTAATGGAATTACCCAACTGTAATATTTCTGAAACACTATATACATCTCAAATGATATCAAATTCTTTGAAAGACTCAGGATTTTCGGTAGAATACAAAATTAACAATTTTTATTTCGGTTCATGACTCAATTAAGGACCAACAGCTTTAAAAGTCCTTAAAGTCGAGTGTACTAAAAAAAACTTTTAACGTATTCTGAGATTGGCAATTTATTTCTGCAAGGTTTAGCGATCGGTGATAAGATATTTTATATATATATATATACGGCAGTTGAGTTTGTTTCTTCGGCCGGTTACGTCAAGCCCTAGCACCTATATGATTATCTCAACCCTATTACCCTTATGGCAAACCCCCAACCGTTTTTATCACATATGTGCTAGAAGGCGGCGGCTCAGGGTCTTAGTATCCTGGATATGACATTAAACTGCATCTGATGGTGAAGTTCCAATTTTGAATCTCTGGGGAGTGTAGATTACCCCTCACCACCATTACTCCCAGATCCATTCTGAACCGGAATGGTAGTACCTGTTAGGGTCCTATCTATGAGTTGAATAGCAAAAATATGTTTGAAAAAAAACTGTTTTAAAAAATTGATTTTTTCAAAAATGTTGAATACCCATCAAAAATTAATAAAACAAAACGTCTTCGGCATAAAATAACCCAACATGGGTTGACAACGGTCGGGTTTCGTGTCAAGGTAAAGCCTGAAATTTAAATGATCATTTTCAAGGAATGCTAAGAGACCGTCTCCGTGCTTACAAGAATTGCGCAATATAATCTTTAAGTCACTCTCATGGTCCCTACCACCACAAGCGATTAGTCTTATGCCGATTAAGCGAAGTTTAGTTGATATCTATATATACATATGTGTGTTTCGCAAACATACTTCATGGTAATAAGATCAAAGTATAATTTGTTTTTTTGTGTGTGTGTTTTTTTGTTGTTTTTTTTTTTGTTTTTTGTTTTTTCTTATCCAATTACACTGACTGTCAAGGAAAAAGGCCTCCCAGGTCCATGAGAAATATTTGCATTGGCAAATAAAGCCTGGGTTGGTGCATGGACAATATGCAAATGAAATGTCCGGATTAGAAAGTCGGTGCTGGAAAGAGATTAACTGTGTCTGGAATGATTTTAGCGATCTGTGAGAAAGAAAGAAAACAGTAAAACAATAAAGAGAAAAAATGCCTCGGCAAAGAATTATGAATGAACGAATAAACAAACGGAGAAGGGAAAAGAAAGAAAGAAATGTTGGGTATCTCCACAGAAATAAATCGATTTGCGTAAAAAGGAAGAATATTAGCTACCATACTTTCTAAACCGGAAGCTAGCTACTGACAATTACGATATAAATCTCCTTAAACTTGTACACAATCCAAACGAAGACGGTAAGTCAACTGTAATTCTTGAATATTAGCCCACTTGAATTCTCAGTTTCACTGTTCTTTCATACTTAAAAAAAACAACTACATTTATTTTTATAACCTTGTCATCAAATACACGAAGCCTACGCGAAACCCTTACAATTTAATATATATATATATATATATATATATATAATGTGTGTGTGTGACTTTTAAACGATCTACTGGTTGTAAACTTTTCAAAATGGACCGGTCGAAAGAGCCCTTAAGTCTTCTTTTTATTTAAATAGCTGATCGTAGTTTAATAAAGTATGATATTGTTCAAGTTTTTGTATAAAATTAGTTGTACCAAAAATTTGTTTATATATATATATGTATATATATATATATATATATATATATATATATATATATATATATATATATAGCTCCATAGGAACTATGCTATACATATAAAATCCGAAATATATATCTTAGTAAAACATATAAGTATTTACACAGAAATTCATTTAATCTTATAGCAACATAGTAAATATGACTGCCTTTTTTGTTGGCACCTTTTCGTCCACTAAGGACGATGGCGTAGTGTCTGCATCTACTTAAGAGACTGTGCGGGCCAATTCTTGAGTGACAGTCTTTGGTGCACTGACTACACACAAACTGTGATGCTTTCTGGGACTGCTGTCTTTTCTCCCTCTTTCTGGCTCTCTTTGCTGTCGAAGCTACTCTCCTCTCCGCCTCACCCCTCTCCGTGCCTTGCTTAACGTTTAGGCGACAGGCCGCTCTATTTTTTTGCATCTACCTCCCACGTTCCTGCCTTTACTGCCATCAATTAATGAGTTAAAAAAGATTGTTTTTAAAAAATGAGGTTAGATAAAACATTTTGAATACCCATCAAGAATGAAAAAAACTAATTGTTTCAGAAAACTAGTTTCTCACAATCTTGTATGGGGTTTTGATTTTATACTTAGCTAATCCATATATATATATATATATATATATATATATATATATATATCAACCCATACGCTCGAGCAGGATGGGACACAAGGTCAATTTCTTAAGTTTAACAGGTTTGGATTCAGTTTTCCTCCTTCTAGACTGGTTACCTAACCATGGTTAAAGAGTCCAGTCTGTCCTGCTATTTGCCCATAGCTGGAGGGAGGATTGGATTCATACCTTTCCCAAGGGTATTAGCGCCATGTGAAATGCAAACAGCTTCGTCCAGGAATTGAACTCGAGTCGACGAGTCCATTTCCTACGATTCTAACCATTAGACCACATATCTAAAACTCTTTACCTATTTACTCATTTACCATGCTGATCTTAGTTTTGCACAAGACCAAATGTATGGTGCTTCCAGTAAGAATTGAACTCACAAACAATAGTCTACTAGCCTCACTTGCTTACCATTACACCACCCAAAGTGCCCAAAAAACTAAACGTGGCTTAGATTTAATATAGGCTACAAGTATAGATCATCTCCGTTGGTAGAGCATCCGTTCGGGAAGTTTCCGGGTTCGATATCGGTCCCTGCTAACTCAGCGCATGAGCAACACAACTTAGGTTATCTAATCTGTGTGGTAATGTGGGGAGCTGATCGTAGGTGTGGCGCTCCACCCAGAAAAAAAATCTCCCTAGTCTAGCGCTAACGAAAAAGGTGATAGACTCTCTCACTGTCCGGCTGATATCGACGATAGGCCACTCCACCAACTTTACTTACTTTTTTACTTTGTGAGGATCGAACTCACTACTCATCGATCTACAAGACTAGTTTGCTAACCACTACACCACTATGCAGATGTACACGGGACATATAACTCATAAAAATAAAGCCGTTGGGATGGCCTAATATTGGTATCAGCCAAACAGCGAGGGAGTCTAACCCCTTTTCACTATCGCTAGAACAAACGGATTTTTAGTTTTAGGTGGAGCATCACACCTACCATCAGCACCTCACTCTACCCCACATATCCCTGAGTTGGCGAGAGTTGGTATCGGAAGTCGTAAAAGTAAAGTTGTCGGGGTGGTCTAATGCCAATATCAGCCACACAGCGAGGGAGTTTATATTCTTTTTTAGTGCTAGACCAAGAAGATTGTTTTTGCCTCTGAGTTGGAGCACCACACCTATCATCAGCTTCTCACTCTACCCCACAGATCCCTGAGTTGGTGAGGGTTGATATCGAACCAGGAACTTTGTGCTTCCAAGGCGGATGCTCTACTAACTGTGCTAAACCGGACGTCCCATATCTTTTTATGTTTAAGGTAGCCTGCCTTTAAAAAAAAAATCTTATGTAATACTTTTAAAGATTTAGTCGACCCTCGGCCAGCCGACAGGTCATCTATCTTATTTTGTCTGTTTTTTGTTTGTTTTATCTTCCGAATAAGTGAAGAACAGATATGAGAACGAATCCGATTTTGACATCTCACTCATACCTTCACTGATGTATTCATCCGCCGTTGGACGGATAACATCCAGACTGAATCGAGGTTTAGTCAGTATTGCGCTGCACTTTTAGTAAATGCCAATGAAAACAATAAAATTATTCTGAAATGGAAAAAATGGGTGGAAAGGGACTATGTGAATCAGTAATTTCCCTGAGGTACACAGAGGGTTAAAATCTGGCGAGGTGAAAGCACATACCGAAGAAAAACTGTGAGGGTTCGAAAGCTTCTACTGTTGGGGGGTATCGAGCTGATGGGTTGGAAAATTAAGAACCGGGTAATGAGAAAGAATGAAAGAATGAAGACAAAAGGAAGGAAAAGAGATGACGTAGGATGAAATGAAAAGAAGGAAAAAACGGGATGAGAGAAGAGAATTAGTAGAGTTTTGTATAAAGCCAAATGGAGATGTGTTCTTGGAGATATGATAGATAAAAATTGAAGAAAACAGACAGTACGTTAAATAAGAAAGAAAGAAAGAGATTTTCTACCCAGATTGGAGGACCCATTCTCATACAGAAGTGTCAGACCCCCGTGGCAGATGGATAGATTAAGGAATCTAGCTATAACAAATCAAACATGAACCATTTGCCTCCTACAGACGTCTTACAGACAGATTTATCTGCCCCGAAATCTGACAGACTCGATTCTATTCCTCCATTTTTATTTTCTTCCTTTTCTTTTTTTTATCTTTTTTTTTTTTTTTTTTTCGTATACAACTCTCAATTTACTATGGGTGGTTTCTTAGTCCTCGGGGAGAAAGCTTAATAATAACTTCTGCTTTCCAAGAGTTACATAAAATTTCAGTTATATCAAAACGAAGTTCGGGTAGCACATTTACCCGCCAAAATCTGTAACTTTTTTTTCAGGCAAAGTTAGCTTCCATTTTGTTTTGATTTAGATTCAACTGCATTGTCTCTTAGTTGGCTGAAGTTGAAATAAATAATTCATATTTGTATATGAATATATCTATCTATCTATCTATATATATATATATATATATATATATATATATATATATATATATATATATATATGTGTGTGTGTGTGTGTGTGTGTGTGACTTATCGGGGAATATAAAATATCGAGTTAGTCGACCGTCGACAAAATAATTAACTGAATAAGTCGGTGTTATAAAGAATACAAGAGTGCTCAATACGCTTGTAGAGCGCATTTAGTAAAATGTTATAACCAGATAACCTACTTGAATTTCACCATGTGAATCTTCAGGGTTAACTGCAATGAATTAATAAAATTAATCAATTAAGAATAAGAGGGAGTAAAACAACGTAGTTTTACTTCCTCTTATTCTTAATTAATTAATTGAATTAATTCGTTACAGTTAACTCTGTAGATCAGCATGGTGAAACTAGAGTAGGTTATCTGACTATAAGATTATATATATATATATATATATATATATATATATATATATATATATATATATATATATAAACAAACAATTCATATCTATTTTATTTTATCATATTTTATTTTTAATTGTCTTGTGTACAAATGATACTTTTCATTTTTCTCGATTTTAGTTTGAAAATGTCCATGTCCATGTGCAGGTGCGTTTGTGTACTAGGACGCCTACAATGACGCACATAGATAACAACTTCTCACATACTAATTCGCTCGTTTAGTGAATTTGATCCTCACTAAATTCACCATCACTATGTATTTCTGCCAGTCTAAACGTAACAGTAAATACTTTGTGATATTTTCTTTTAGAAAAATAGATAGCAAGCCATGTTTATTTCGTTAGATAAATTCTTTATGGGTTCGAACCACGAAGGTGGCACATAATTCTGCTAAGAGTTTATCCCATTAAATAACAATATATATATATATATATATATATATATATATATGAGAAGTAAATACACAAGCGATGTGTTTTGATATGGCTTTTTTAGCCGACAATTTTTGGGAGAATATGTGCTTTAATTGAAGTCGTACCTAATTTTAAAAGTTAATTAATTAATAATTAATTAATTAGGCGGGCATACCTATTCAAATGTAAGGCTAAACAAATCGAGAAAAATCAATATATATATAATGCAGATTGCTATATCTATAAATAGTGCTCAATATCGATGATAGAGTATATGTAGATCTAAATTTGGATATCTTAAACACGGGGTAAAAATAATTACACCAGCCAATAACAACAATTGGATAAACAGAATAACAACATATGGACAAACAGAAAAAACAACAAAAACTAGAAACAGAAATGGGAAGATAAACAACTATGTATCAAAAGACAAATTGGAGAGATTGCACATGACAAGACCTGGACATGGCGAAGAAAGGGAAACGTCTAGAGAGAAACTAAATCTCTAATAATTGTATCAGAAGACAATGGCATAGGAACAAATTACATAAAAATGAAAATAGCAAATTTAGGATGTGTGGACACAAAAACAAAACTGTTAATCAAATACTAAATGAATGCTACAAACTAGCATAAAGAGAGTACAAGACAGGGTGTGAAGGGTGATCCACTAGGAATTGTGCAAGAAATCAAACTTTCACCATTCAACAAAATGGTATATGCACAAACTGGAATCTGTCCCAGAGAATGAAACTCATAAAATGTTGCCATTCCCGTGGACCACAGAGTAAAAACAAAAGATGATTAAAAGATAGACAAACACGTGGACCTTGCCAGAGAACAGACAAAACTGTGGAACATGAGAGTGAATGAGATACCAATATGTAGTTAGTGCGCTTGGTATGGTCCCCAAGAGTTTGGAGGGAAAGTACTGGAGGAATATGACATTATGTTCATTGAAAAATGCCAATGAGAATGCCGAAATCTGAAGAATGGTCTAAATATCAACTAGAACTAAAGGGTCAAAGTTTCTATATGCTGAAAAGGGGGTCCCTTTAAAAAATTGGGATATTGTAAAAATGATCTGGTACCTCTAATGTAGGCGGCTTCATTTCCTGAAATGAGGTAACCAAGCGAGTACATGGTATTATTAGAAGTTTTGTGATTTAACTATTGTAGTTCTTTTTGACAATAACAAAATAAATACGATTATTTTAATCAATTATTATTCTGATAACTCCATTGCAATCTATTAGATTTTCCATATGCCACAGTTGAATGAGCTGTATATCTTTATTAAATTATAAAATGCCTGCTACGACATTGTTTCTATTAACTTTAACTTAAACTTAACTATCAAGGCATTTTATAATTTAATAAAGATATACAGCTCATTCAACTGTGGCATAATGGAAAATCTAATAGATTGCAATGGAGTTATCAGAATAATAATTGATTAGAATAATCGTATTTATTTTGTTATTGTCAAAAAGAACTACAATAGTTAAATCACAAAACTTCTAATAATACCATGTACTCGCTTGGTTACCTCATTTCAGGAAATGAAGTCGCCTCCATTAGAGGTACCAGATCATTTTTACCATATTCCAATTTTTTAAAGGGACCTCCTTTTCAGCATATAGAAACTTTGACCCTTAGTTCTAGTTGATATTTAGACCATTCTTCAGATTTCGGCATCTCATTGGCAATTTTTCAATGAACATAATGTCATATTCCTCCAGTACTTTCCATCAAACTCTTGGGGACCATACCAAGCGCACTAACAACATATTGGTATCCCTTCACTCTCATGTTCCACAGTTTTGTCTGTTCTCTGGCAAGGTCACGTGTTTGTCTATTTTAATCATCTTTTGTTTTTACTCTGTGGTCCACGGAATGGCAACATTTTATTGAGTTTCATTCTCTGGACAGATTCCAGTTTGTGCATATACCATTTTTTGAATGGTGAAAGTTTGATTTCTTGCACAATTCCTAGTGGATCACCCTTCACACCCTGTCTTGTACTCTCTTTATGCTAGTTGTAGCATTCATTTATATTTGATTAACAGTTTTTTTTTTGTCCACACATCCTAAATTTGCTATTTTCACTTTATGTAATTTGTTCCTATGCCATTGTCTTCTGATACAATATTAGAGATTTAGTTTCTCTCTAGACGTTTCTCTTTCTTCGCCATGTCCAGGTCTTGTCATGTGCAATCTCTCCAATTTGTCTTTTGATACATAGTGGTTTATCTTTCCCATTTCTGTTTCTAGTTTTTGTTGTTTTTCTGTTTGTCCATATGTTGTTATTCTGTTTATCCAATTGTTGTTATTGGCTGGTGTAATTATTTTTACCCCGTGTTTAAGATATCCAAATTTAGATCTACATATACTCTATCATCGATATTGAGCACTATTTATAGATATAGCAATCTGCATTATATATATATTGATTTTTCTCGATTTGTTTAGCCTTACATTTGAATAGGTATGCCCGCCTAATTAATTAATTATTAATTAATTAACTTTTAAAATTAGGTACGACTTCAATTAAGCACATATTCTCCCAAAAATTGTCGGCTAAAAAAGCCATATCAAAACACATCGCTTGTGTATTTACTTCTCATATATATAATATATATATATATATATATATATATATATATATATATATTGTTATTTAATGGGATAAACTCTTAGCAGAATTATGTGCCACCTTCGTGGTTCGAACCCATAAAGAATTTATCTAACGAAATAAACATGGCTTGCTATCTATTTTTCTAAAAGAAAATATCACAAAGTATTTACTGTTACGTTTAGACTGGCAGAAATACATAGTGATGGTGAATTTAGTGAGGATCAAATTCACTAAACGAGCGAATTAGTATGTGAGAAGTTGTTATCTATGTGCGTCTTTGTAGGCGTCCTAGTACACAAACGCACCTGCACATGGACATTTTCAAACTAAAATCGAGAAAAATGAAAAGTATCATTTGTACACAAGACAATTAAAAATAAAATATGATAAAATAAAATAGATATGAATTGTTTGTTTAAAACAAATAATTATATATATATATATATATATATATATATATATAATTTATAGTCAGATAACCTACTCTAGTTTCACCATGCTGATCTACAGAGTTAACTGTAACGAATTAATTCAATAATTAATTAAGAATAAGAGGAAGTAAAACTACGTTGTTTTACTCCCTCTTATTCTTAATTGATTAATTTTATTAATTCATTGCAGTTAACCCTGAAGATTCACATGGTGAAATTCAAGTAGGTTATCTGGTTATAACATTTTACTAAATGCGCTCTACAAGCGTATTGAGCACTCTTGTATTCTTTATAACACCGACTTATTCAGTTAATTATTTTGTCGACGGTCGACTAACTCGATATTTTATATTCCCTGATAAGTCACACACACACACATTATATATATATATATATATATATATATATATATATATATAGATATATATATATATATATATATATATATATATATATATATATATATAGATAGATAGATAGATATATTCATATACAAATATGAATTATTTATTTCAACTTCAGCCAACTAAGAGACAATGCAGTTGAATCTAAATCAAAACAAAATGGAAGCTAACTTTGCCTGAAAAAAAAGTTACAGATTTTGGCGGGTAAATGTGCTACCCGAACTTCGTTTTGATATAACTGAAATTTATGTAACTCTTGGAAAGCAGAATTATTATTAAGCTTTCTCCCCGAGGACTAAGAAACCACCATAGTAAATTGAGAGTTGTATACGAAAAAAAAAAAAAAAAAGATAAAAAAAAGAAAAGGAAGAAAATAAAAATGGAGGAATAGAATCGAGTCTGTCAGATTTCGGGCAGATAAATCTGTCTGTAAGACGTCTGTAGGAGGCAAATGGTTCATGTTGATTTGTTATAGCTAGATTCCTTAATCTATCCATCTGCCACGGGGGTCTGACACTTCTGTATGAGAATGGGTCCTCCAATCTGGGTAGACAATCTCTTTCTTTCTTTTATTTAACGTACTGTCTGTTTTCTTCAATTTTTATCTATCATATCTCCAAGACACATCTCCATTTGGCTTTATAAAAAACTCTACTAATTCTCTTCTCTCATCCCGTTTTCCTTCTTTTCATTTCATCCTACGTCATCTCTTTTCCTTCCTTTTGTCTTCATTCTTTCATTCTTTCTCATTACCCGGTTCTTAATTTTCCAACCCATCAGCTCGATACCCCCCAACAGTAAGAAGCTTTCGAACCCTCACAGTTTTTCTTCGGTATGTGCTTTCACCTCGCCAGATTTTAACCCTCCGGTACCTCAGGGAAATTACTGATTCACATAGTCCCTTTCCACCCATTTTTCCATTTCAGAATAATTTTATTGTTTTCATTGGCATTTACTAAAAGTGCAGCGCAATACTGACTAAACCTCGATTCAGTCTGGATGTTATCCGTCCAACGGCGGATGAATACATCAGTGAAGGTATGAGTGAGATGTCAAAATCGGATTCGTTCTCATATCTGTTCTTCACTTATTCGGAAGATAAAACAAACAAAAAACAGACAAAATAAGATAGATGACCTGTCGGCTGGCCGAGAGGTCGACTAAATCTTTAAAAGTATTACATAAGATCTTTTTTTTAAAGGCAGGCTACCCTTAAACATAAAAAGATATGGGACGTCCGGTTTAGCACAGTTAGTAGAGCATCCGCATTGGAAGCACAAAGTTCCTGGTTCGATATCAACCCTCACCAACTCAGGGATCTGTGGGGTAGAGTGAGAAGCTGATGATAGGTGTGGCGCTCCAACTGAGGCAAAAACAATCTCCTTGGTCTAGCGCTAGTGAAAAAGAGTATAAACTCCCTCGCTGTGTGGCTGATATCGGCATTAGGCCACCCCGACGACTTTACTTTTACGACTTCCGATACTAACTCTCGCCAACTCAGGGATCTGTGGGGTAGAGTGAGGTGCTGATGGTAGGTGTGATGCTCCACCTAAAACAAAAAAAAACAATGTTTGTTCTAGCGATAGTGACTCCCTCGCTGTTTGGCTGATACCAACATTAGGCCATCCCAACGGCTTTATTTTTATGAGATATATGTCCCGTGTACATCTGCATAGGTAAAGACTAGAGCACTTCTTTGTGGTGTAGTGGTTAGCAAACTAGTCTTGTAGATCGAGATGGAGTAGTGAGTTCGATCCTCACAAAGTAAAAATGTAAGTAAAGTTGATATCGTCGATATCACCTTTTCGTTAGCGCTAGACTAGGGAGATTGTTTTTTTTCTGGGGTGGAGCGCCACACCTACGATCAGCTCCCCACTTTACCACACAGATTAGATAACCTAAGTTGTGTTGCTCATGCGCTGAATTAGCAGGGACCGATATCGAACCCGGAAACTTGCAATTCCTGAACGGATGTTCTACCGACGGAGATGATCTATACTTGTAGCCTATACTAAATCTAGGCCACGTTTAGTTTTTTGGGCACTTTGGGTGGTGTAATGGTAAGCAAGTGAGGTTAGTTTGTGAGTTCGATTCTTACTGGAAGCACCATACATTTGGACTTGTGCAAAACTAAGATCAGCATGGTAAATGACTAAATAGGTAAAGAGTTTTATATATGTGGTCTAATGGTTAGAATCGTAGGAAATGGACTCGTCGACTCGAGTTCAATTCCTGGACGAAGCTGTTTGCATTTCACATGGCGCTAATACCCTTGGGAAAGGTATGAATCCAATTCTCCCTCCAGCTACGGGCAGACTGAGCTCTTTAACCATGGTTAGGTAACCAGTCTAGGAGAAGGAAAACTGAATTCAAACCTGTTAAACTCTGCTTAAGAAATTGACCTTGTGTCCCATCCTGCTCGAGCGTATGGGTTGATATATATATATATATATATATATATATATATATATATATATATATATAATGGATTAGCTACGTATAAAATCAAAACCATTACAAGATTGTGAGAAACTAGCTTTCTGAAACAATTAGTTTTTTTCATTCTTGATGGGTATTCAAAATGTTTTTATCTAACCTCATTTTTTAAAAACAATCTTTTTTAACTCATTAATTGATGGCAGTAAAGGCAGTCACGTGGGAGGTAGATGCAAAAAATAGAGCGGCCTGGCGCCTAAACGTTAAGCAAGGCACGGAGAGGAGTGAAGCGGAGAGGAGAGTAGCCTCGACAGCAAAGAGAGCCAGAAAAAGGGAGAAAACACAACAGTCTCAGAAAGCATCACAGTTTGCAGTCAGTGCACCAAAGACTGTCAGTCAAGAATTGGCCTGAACAGTCACTTAAGCAAATGCAGATATTTTTGGACACTACGCCATCGTCCTTAGTGGATGGAAAGGTGCCAACAAAAAAGGCAGTCAAATTTACTATGTAGCTATAAGATTATATGAATTTCTGTGTAAAAACTTTATTTCAATGTTTTACTAGGATATATATTTCGGATTTTATATGTATAGCATAGTTCCTATGGAGCTATATATATATATATATATATATATATATATATAAACAAATTTTTGGTACAACTAATTTTATACAAAAACTTGAACAATATCATACTTTATTAAACTACGATCAGCTATTTAAACGGGATGTTTAAAAGATGCAAAAAAAAAAAAAAAAAAAAAAAAAAAACTGAAAGAAAAAGGAGACTTAAAGGCTCTTTCGACCGGTCCATTTTGAAAAGTTTACAACCAGTAGATCATTTAAAAGTCACACACACACACACACATATATATATATATATATTAAATTTTAAGGGTTTCACGTAGGCTTCGTGTATTTGATGACAAGATTATAAAAAATAAATGTAGTTGTTTTTTTTAAGTATGAAAGAACAGTGAAACTGAGAATTCAAGTGGGCTAATATTCAACAATTACAGTTGACTTACCGTCTTCGTTTGGATTGTGTACAAGTTTAAGGAGATTTATATCGTAATTGTCAGTAGCTAGCTTCCGGTTTAGAAAGTATGGTAGCTAATATTCTTCCTTTTTACGCAAATCGATTTATTTCTGTGGAGATACCCAACATTTCTTTCTTTCTTTTCACCTTCTCCAGTTTGTTTATTCGTTCATTCATAATTCTTTGCCGAGGCATTTTTTCTCTTTTATTGTTTTACTGTTTTTCTTTCTTTCTCACAGATCGCTAAAATCATTCCAGACACAGTTAATCTCTTTCCAGCACCGACTTTCTAATCCGGACATTTCATTTGCATATTGTCCATGCACCAACCCAGGCTTTATTTGCCAATGCAAATATTTCTCATGGACCTGGGAGGCCTTTTTCCTTGACAGTCAGTGTAATTGGATAAGAAAAAACAAAAAAAAAAAAAAAAAAAAAAAAAAAACCACACAAAAAAACAAATTATACTTTGATCTTATTACCATGAAGTATGTTTGCGAAACACACAGATATATATATATATATATATATATATAGATATCAACTAAACTTCGCTTAATCGGCATAAGACTAATCGCTTGTGGTGGTAGGGACCATGAGAGTGACTTAAAGATTATATTGCGCAATTCTTGTAAGCGCGGAGACGGTCTCTTAGCATTCCTTGAAAATGATCATTTAAATTTCAAGCTTTACCTTGACACGAAACCCGACCGTTGTCAACCCATGTTGGGTTATTTTATGCCGAAGACGTTTTGTTTTATTCATTTTTGATGGGTATTCAACATTTTTGAAAAAATCAATTTTTTAAAACAGTTTTTTTTCAAACATATTTTTGCTATTCAACTCATAGATGGGACCCTAACAGGTACTACCATTCCGGTTCAGAATGGATCTAGGAGTAATGGTGGTGAGGGGTAATCTACACTCCCCAGAGATTCAAAATTGGAACTTCACCATCAGATGCAGTTTAATGTCATATCCAGGATACTAAGACCCTGAGCCACCGCCTTCTAGCACATATGTGATAAAAAGGGTTGGGTATTTGCCATAAGGGTAATAGGGTTGAGATAATCATATAGGTGCTAGGGCTTGACGTAACCGGACGATTAATCGGAGGAAGCCTCTCCGACCATCCGTCGAGAGAGAGAGAGAGAGAGAGAGAGAGAGAGAGAGAGAGAGAGAGAGAGAGAGAGAATTCAAAGAAACAAACTCAACCGCCTTATATATAAAAAAACATCTCTCATCACCGATCGCTAAACCTTGCAGAAATAAATTGCCAATCTCAGAATACGTTAAAAGTTTTTTTTAGCACACTCGACTTTAAGGACTTTTAAAGCTGTTGGTCCTTAATTGAGTCATGAACCGAAATAAAAATTGTTAATTTTGTATTCTACCGAAAATCCTGAGTCTTTCAAAGAATTTGATATAATTTGAGATGTACATAGTGTTTCAGAAATATTACAGTTGGGTAATTCCATGTCAAACCATCCAGAAAAAAAGTAAAAATTGTCACCCACCCCTTTCAATTTTTCCAGGTGTGTACTATGTTAATGTTAGACGATCCCCAAAATTTGAGCTTCAAATTCCCAAAATTAGCGGAGTTATGCCGATTTTTTTGGTGGGGCTTGCAAAAAATGGCGACATTTTGTAACCTATTTTTGTCTGTAAAATGAGTTTTAGAGCTTCCCTACTCCTAAAAATTGGTTTATAAAAGCATTTTTGTCCAAGGAATCCAAAAATGCTACCAAAAAAGTCTTAAAGTCAACCAACTTTAAGTTATCAATGATTTCTGATCTTTCCTAGCAAAATCAATATCCCGATGTGGCACAGCATCTATGACAAAATTTATTTTCTATTATTATTTCACATATATCGAACATTATTTGTACCAGAAAGATAGTTTGATATTTGCTCAGTTCTAAAAGTAAGATATGAGGAAAAGGCAGTGTAACATTTTAGAGCAGCTCGTTGATAACAAAATAGAATTGAGAAAATGAATTCTCTTAGTAAGTTGAAAGCGATTGTTAAACTCCGTAGTATATTTCTATCATTTCGTTGATAAGATCAGGAGAACATAAGGCTCGATTTAATGTGTACATTCCTGTTAGAGCATTTGTACATAATGATAATAATGTTTCTAATTAGAACTTTGAATCTAACCATTTATTCAATCCACGGGGGTATCCTGTTCTCATTCCACTAACCATAGCTGGGGTACAGGTGTTAAGCTGTGTTGATGTGCGGATTTAATAAAGGGTTAGGTTCAATGTTCCGTGAAGGCTCCCGATTACGACAAGAAGTTTTCCGAGTTCGAAAAGAATTCTCCAAGTTGGAGAAGGCTCCCGATTCTGACAAGAAATACCTGAAAAAGACCTGAGTGCACATCTGTCGAAACGTTGTACAGATAACAATAAAGATGAGGACAATAGTCCGAATAATACTTCATCTTCATGTTCCACATTTTTTTAGTTCTCTGGCCAGATCCAAGTATTTGTTTTTCTTTCTTTCATTCTCTCTCTCTCTGTTACAATTCATGATATGAATTGTTGTCAGACCCTGTAGCTGAATAAGGGGCCATTGGCTTTGAAATCAAGGAGTGGAAAACTATCAGGACGGCTATACTCCCCCGATCCCTGGAAAAGGCGTCACGAGAAACACGTGACTAGTTTTAGATTTTAGATACAATCTGACTTTTGAGCAGAGAGGATGTGCCTCTCTCTGATGGGGCGTATATCTCCCGCGCGAAAGAACATGGGTCAAATAAAAGCTTGATCAAGGAAAAAAAGTCTTGTAGTTCATTCAATTAATTACAATGACTAAAATAAGCCCAACAGAAACACTTAGAGGAAGCAGTTAGAAGAACCCAACTATACGACAAGATGACGACCAGAGAAGAAGAGGAAACGGCCACACAAGATAGTAATGAAATTAGCAAGAATCAGCAGAAGTAACCAAGTAAGTCTCTGTCTGTCTGTCTGTCTCTATCACTGAAGAACTCTCTCAATTATATACCCGATGTCAATGAGGGTATATAACATCTCTCTCTCTCTTTCTCTAAAAAAGTAAACATTTTGCATATTGGTATAAATAATTTTCATTAACTTCATTTAGTTTGGTTTGTCCTATATTTCCTAACCTCTAGGTATAAAATAACCCAATACGGGTTGACATGCTGTTAAAATCAATCAAGAAATCAAAAGGATTGTTTAAGCTTCAAGTTTCTGTTTTGATCAAATTGTACGAGCAAAACGATTGTCAGGAGAGCCGGCATTTTTTCCCAGGCGAGTCATGCCACTCACTGTAAATGGACGAAATGTCTTCACATTTGGAAGTTCAGCGTTCAGAACAATGTCCTCAAGAATAGAATCAAATAAAGGTTCTTTGTTCGTAATGTCAAGTCCTTGTTTTCTCTATTACCTTTATTTATTTATTCACTTGTTTAGTTATTTACTTACTTTTAAGTTCGCTCCTCTCTCATTCTCTATTTTGTTCATTGTATTACACGGCTAATCACAAAACACACGCACAATGGCGTCTCAGGTTTCACACTCACAAAGAATCAAGTAACTCTTCGCCAAAAATATAAACAGATAAATAAATGAAATAAAATAAAAGATTTAAAAAATAATAATAACAAGAACTATGTATGAATTGAAATCTTATTATAATGGAGATTCGGTGTATGTCTATCTGTAACCGAAACTGCTAACGTCACAATACCCTCAGATATTGCGTAACTTTATCAAGGAGTATTTAATTTATACTCAAAATCATTAGAATAGATCTTATTTATTAACGATGTCTCAATGAAAATTTGAGTTAGATTTGCCTCAAAACAGCCCATATTATTAGTACGTTTAAAATCCCTATATATCACTAAGAAAAAAAGGTTTACATAATATACGGTGTGTTTAATTCGCATACTAGTTTAAACAAAACCGGGTTTAATAAATAATTACTTATAGTAATAGTATGTCTTATATATAAATGATTAGGGTAGTCACTAAAACTTGCTCTATCAACGGGTGTTATTGTGTTCCTTTTATCTTTTTGTTTCTATCAAAATAAGAAGGAGACTTTATATATAACTTCTATGAAGACAAACTTGATTCCTATTGTTTTTCATGCTTTGTTTGTGAAAGAAAATGCACTGGTAAGCACTCTGGGACACATCACAATATAGAAATAATAAAGGAAAAAAATGGGATACAAAACGAATTTATACCTTTGTGATAAGAAGAATGAAAAAGAAACAAAAAAACAAAGACACACACACACACACACACACACACACATAAGAATGAAAACACACGCATACACACACACACAAGAATGAAAACACACACATACATACACACATATATATAAATAAATTGTGTACTTTGTTGAGGTTTAGCGAAAGGCGAGTTAAGACAATTGTACCAGCGAAAGAGAAGGGCGCGACTCTTTCTATCATTTTTGTGTGTTCTCGTTCACCACCGTCCTTACCATTCCTCATTAGTGACCTGTTTGCCTGTGACCTTTCTATATTGTTGTAGGCTGACCCCAAAACGTGCTGATTTCAATCAAGATTCGGAGCAGATACAATGCAAACGGGATTTTTTAAAACCTTTTTTTTCTTTTAAAGAAAGTCTGCAAAACAATATTGTTTTTTTTAACAAATAAGCACTCACCCCCCACCACAAAGTATCGAGAGAGAATTTTGGAATTTCAAAAACTAAGTGAAAATGTGTGCATATATATATATATATATATATATATATATATATATATATATATATATATATATATTAATTAATATAGATATCAATAATATAGTTGGGTATATCTCTAAGTAAAAAGTGCTCAATATCATTGACAGAGAAAGTATATCTATATTAGGGTAGTGGAGACATGATAATGGGGTTTGAAAATTGCACAAACGAAAAACTGTCAGTTATCAAGCGCCGTTGTGTTCATATCACCACTACCCTAACTCTCTCTCTCTCTCTCTCATATATATATATATATATATATATAGGTGGTGCATGGGGTAATGGTTAAAGTCGTAGAAAATGGGGTCGTCGACTCATCGATATATTTAATCTTTGATTAGCGTAGTCAGTATTTTCCACATCATGGGTAGACAAGTTATCGGTCTATAATTGCTAGGGTTGGTTCCTTTTTGGTTTTTTTTTTCTGGATTAGGGTAGTTAATCCTTTTGTTATCCATTCGGATACGATTTCTTCTTGTAGGTATCTATTCAGTTGTTGGATCAATCTCTTGTGGATTGAAGTGAATTTTTAAAAAACCAGAATCCATGTATACCATCATGGCTTGATGTTTTTCAGTTTACTACTTTCTTGAGTGTTGCTCTGAGCGAAATTATGTGTATGCTTGGTACAGGTACTTCCTAGAGTCCTTTCAGGTCATTTTTATCATTTAGATGTTTTCTTTTTTCCTATATTCTGTCCCAAAACAGTTTTGTTTCTATTGCATCTGGATGTTTATTTGTGTTTGTTTTTGCTCCACCCGTATCTTTCGAGTCTTAATTCTACGACTAATATCCTTCGAGTCTTAATTCTACGACTAATATCCTTCGAATCTTAATTCTACGACTAATATCCTTCGAATCTTAATTCTACGACTAATATCCTTCGAATCTTAATTCTACGACTAATATCCTTCGAATCTTAATTCTACGACTAATATCCATCGAGTCTTAATTCTACGACTAATATCCACCGAGTCTTACTTCTACGACTAATATCCACCGAGTCTTACTTCTAGACTAATATCCTTCGAGTCTTACTTCTACGACTAATATCCTTCGAGTCTTAATTCTACGACTAATATCCATCGAGTCTTAATTCTACGACTAATATCCACCGAGTCTTACTTCTACGACTAATATCCACCGAGTCTTACTTCTACGACTAATATCCTTCGAGTCTTACTTCTACGACTAATATCCTTCGAGTCTTACTTCTACGACTAATATATTTTGATTTCTTTCTACCATATTAATTTGCTGTTGTCTTTTCAAAGTTATTTTAGTAGAATGTGTATTTGCGTTTTTCCCTTTAATGTATTCGTTTGTTGCAATAATTTCTTTATTTGTCCTTCGAGTCTAAACTCACAACCAGCTTTCGTGTTTCTGTTTGTACATATTATGATTATTATTTCACTCCTGCGAGTTTTTTGTTTTTACACTAGCGGAAGCTGATGGCCTTTCACGGGAGTCTGAGTGACAACAAGTCTCCTCAGGTCTCCAGAACTCTTCTGAGTATTCTAGGTGATTTTAACAATGCTGTTGTCTGGATGGTCTCGATTCTTTCTCTGATTTTCAATTCCTTTTGACTGTTTTCTAAACTTTTTAGGACCGTTCCAAGTGCCCCAACTACAATTGACATCACTTTCATCCTCATATTACACAGTTTCTTTCAATTCTCTAAAACCCTTTTTATCATATATATGCTAGAAGGCGGTAGCTGAGGGTGTGAGTGACCTTTATCTTTATTCTTTCTAGTGGCTTTCCGTAAATTAGGATCCAGCTGGTAGAGGAACTGTCCTATACTTTCGACCATTTCGTCGGGGATTGTAGTGTGTAGTCTGTTAAGTTTGCTCACAAAATGTCTAGCCACACTGAAGAGACTTGATAAGTCGAAACACGTGTCTGTGGATGACTATATATATATATATATATATATATATAAAAAAGAGAGAGAGAGAGAGAGAGGAGAGAGAGAGAGAGAGAGAGAGAGAGAGAGAGAGAGAGAGAGAGAGAGAGATTACCTTAGAATGACACAAGTGTATAACAATACAATACTAACCTAACATCGAACTCAGAACACTAACAATGGTCTACGAATTTAACTGCTCTAAGGCAGGCGCCTTTATACAGATTTATTAAACTCTGGCACTTGTGAGAATGGATAAAAGCGATCATAGTGGGGCAACCAGAAAGGATCTAGAAGTCACTCACAACGACTTGCCGATTAGCTTGCTAACTTATCTCTACACCCCCTCTCTCTTTCTGGATCTGAGTGGCCTTAATACGCATGCGTGTGCGCCGATACATGCGTACTATAAAGAAATCACGTTACCACTTGGAAGTGTCTGGTTGCCGAGTGAAATTAAATAGGAAGCTAAAAAGGCAAATAATTTTATGGGCTATCAACTTGATGGTTTAAGATATCCCAGAAATCCAGGAAGTGCTTTAAAAAGAGGGGGGGGGCTAGTTGGTTAGGTGGATGTTGGGGGGGGGAGGAGATGAACAGCGGGCAATCGTCCGAAACAGATGCCATTAGCAGGAAAGCATTATATATATATATATATATATATATATATATATATAATGTCTTGAAATTTAAACAGCGGTCATTTAGTCAGAACTTTTACTGGGTTGTGGAGTAGAAAAAATAAACTCTTTCAAAATGTCAAAGAATCTCGTAAAAACTTCATCGTAATGGCTTCAATAAAGAATAGATGATTGTTATCACACACACACACACACACAACACACACAATATATATATATATATATATATATATATATAATATATATATTATACTGGTTTTCTTGGTTAATTTTGATGTTCCTTATCACGTTTCCTTTGAGTTGGTTCATTCTTCTACGGCTTTTAAATTAAAAAGTAGTTAAATTCAGAAGTTACTCCGGACGAACTCACATCCTCTGGAAGTTTCAGCTCCTTCCAAAAGTCACTCGTCAGGACCCTTAAAAATTGACACGATTGTTTACGTATATTTCATTTACATTTATCTGATCATCATCATCATCATCATCATGTCGTGCTAGTAGCACGGATATTCATGACAATCTTTCGTCAACCGTCCCGATCACTTATTGCCTACGGCAGGTCCTCTGCGCAACATCCAGTATCTATACAGAGCTGGCCAACGCAGGTCTTTGTTGGGCGGCCTACACTGGTGTGCTCATGTACTGGTTTCCATAGGAGAACGTCACTTCTGAGTTCGTCCCCACTTCTCTAGCAGTGACCAGAATGTCTTGTTTGTCTCACTTGGATGGTCTGTGTGACAGGGGGCACGTGGCCGTACAGCTCCTTTCTTGTAGGGTGTTGTTTCCACCATTTGTTTAAGTTCGCACAAAGCATTCTTATGCAGCCCCAATCTAGCTCATTCTCTTGGCGCTTCGCAAGTGTCCAAGTAGTGCAACTATACACTACCAATAGAATTGACTATTTTAAAAGTCTGATTTGTCTTGATATTCTTTCTTTTATTTTTCTTAGTCATCTCTTTCTCGGGTTCTTTTTTTTTATAGCCTTTTTTTCTGTTTCAATCAAACATAAATATTGGTTTTGTTGGCGATTATAAATCTATTTCAAATTTTTGAGAATCTCAGCCTCTTCAGACGGTCATACAAATATACAAATGAAAACAATTATCATACACTGAGCTCTCCAAGCGCCCCCCCCCCAATTTAATATATCTATAATAAAAAAAAGAATAGAAGCATCCCCAACACTAACAGCTCATTTATGTAGACAAACACACATATATCTTATTATAATGGAGATTCAGTGTCTGTCGGTGACCGAAACTATGTCACTTCTTACGTCAAATACCCTCAGGTATTGTGTAACTTTATCAATTAGTATTTAATTTATAATCAAAATCATTTAGACATAGAATTAATCTTATTTATTAATGATGTCTCAATGAAAATCTGAGTTAGATTTGTCTCAAAACAGCCCATGTTATTAGTGCTTAAAATCCCGCAAGGTGTCTTAAATATTACTAAGAAATAAACGTTTAAATAAGATATGGTGTGGTTAATTTGCATACTGGTTTTAACAAAACCGGGTTTAATAAATAATTACTTGATGTTATTGATCTCTAATATTATTATTTTATTCTCCAACGTGTGTATATATATATATATATATATATATATATATGGCTTGATACATTTATGCATAAAGAGTGCACAATATTGGTGATACAGCATATGTAAATAAATTTGTATAGCGTAGACACAGTCATCGGCGGTTAGTGATTGCTAGTTTCTCAGACCAAGTCTGATGGTCGTATAGGCAAGACACTGACAGTCACCAAGCTTATATATATTATGGACTCTCTCGTCGATTTTCGACGCATGAGGGTTCACACACACAATGAACACCCACACAGTGATTTGTTTATAGTGGTGAAGGCTTGTGTTGGACCATCCACACTTTTTGGCACAGTCGATAGGAAAGAATTGGTGCATCAAGGATTGCCACAACCCCAATCAACGACCGACCTCAGGAATTTTGAATTCAGAGTTATCCCTCTCCTAGACTGGTTACCTACCCAAGGCTGAAGGGCCCAGTCCGCCCTACTATTTAACCCATAGCCGGAGGGAGAATATATGGATTCATACCTTTCCCAAGGGTATTAGCGCTATGTGAAATGCCAACAGCTTCGTCTAGGAATTGAACTCGAATCGACGAGTCCATTTTCCACGACTCTAACCACTAGCCCACGCGCCTCCATATATGTATATGTGTGTGTATGTCTCTGCTACAATTGTTATTGATAGGTATTTAGAGGATAGTAAGTTACATTATCAATGACCGCTTCAATATTATGACGCGAGTTATTAGGAAATCATGTAGCTATAAACAAATCTAAGTTACTACAAATTTAGTATCTATCTGTTTTGATAGATATTTCGCATGAATTATATTTTCTAATAAATACGAGATAATCATGTATATAAACGCGCATACAACCACATACACAGTCCCATACAGACATGCGCAAACAGAAACAATTTTTTAAAGTTTTAAAATTCTGTCTCGATACTTTGATCATGCGCGTGCGCGTGTGCAGGCGAGTGAAAATGGTTTAAATTCCCTGCATTTTCAGATATTCTTTCCTTACTTAATTTCTAATGGGTCTCGATATCCGACTTCTAGTGTGTGTGTGTGTGTGGGGGGGGTTGAGGGTGAAGGTGAATGGGGACAGGACGCATAGGAGTCTAAGGCTTATTGTTATTTGTTTTTGTTTTGTTTTCTGTTGTTTGTTTCTTTTTTTTTTTCGTTTTTTTTTTAAAAGTCGATCGGGGAGGGTTGAAAGCAACAACAAAAAAGTCCGCCATTACAATCACCTGATTTTCAAGTGAAATTTTTAAAAGAAAACGAATAATTAAATAAAACCTTATGCATTAATCCGACCATTTAATGGTATCACGAACAAAAATATTTCGCAAACAACAGAAACGATTTCAACACATGGAGGTGATTATTTGAGTACATTTTCCAAATAGTCCACATTCTCTATCGATCGGAATTTAGTCCTAAGTTGTAGACACAGTGACGGCGACGTGTATGAGTGCGTGCGGACGGACATGTGTGTATGTGTTGTGTGTGTATACATGAGCCTACGTGTGTGTGTATTGTGTTTGTGTGTGCATTGTGAGTGTGTTGTGTGTGTATATATGTGTGTTGTGTGTCTGTGCGTGTGATGTGTTGTGTATGGACACTGAGGTATTGTTTGGGGAACCCGTC
Organism: Doryteuthis pealeii; assembly: GCA_023376005.1. NCBI lineage: Eukaryota > Metazoa > Mollusca > Cephalopoda > Myopsida > Loliginidae > Doryteuthis > Doryteuthis pealeii. Next base: position 38,950,486 of record CM042137.1, on the reverse strand, counting down.
GACTCCCGAGCAAATGACTTAAAAGAAATAAAAGAAATAAACGAAAAGAAAGACCGTATCAAATTCTTCGCATTGTATCTGGGATCAGGGGCTATTTCCACCAGAAATCAACCCACATTTTCTCTCTCTTTTTCTCATTAATTGAAACAAGGAAATAAATATTTTTAACGGTTTCAACATTTCAGAATCAAATTTTCAACTTACCCTTGAAGTTGCAGAAATAAATTAATAATAATAATAATAATAATAATAATAACAATTAGGAATTTTAGAAGCAGACACTAACAAGCAAACAGAGATGAAAGGAAAAGTTAAAAAAGAATATCTCAGGAGAACAAGAAAACTCTTAGAAACCAAGCTCTGCAGCAGAAATCTCATCAAGGGAATAAATTGCTAAACGCTAACCTGTTTTACTCGAAAATAATGAAAATATGGAGAGAGAGAGAGAGAGAGAGAGAGAGAGAGAGAGAGAGAGAGAGAGAGAGAGAAGAGAGAGAGAGAGAGAGATTATTGTACTTTTTATTGAACTATTTGCAATAGCGTTTAAGTAAACATATAAAACGTTGCAATAATTAAATTATCATATTGTGGTATTTCCACAGGTTCTGTGGAGATACCATATATATAATGATATACCATATATATAATTTCATAGGTCAGTCAGGGATGACAACCTGTCTGTCAAATCTATTTGAATTTTCCAAAGTTAAACGTTAACTTTAAATATCATTGATTACGGCAGTAATGGATACTAGCAGGACCTGTGAATATAACACACTATGATAATCTAATTATTACAACGTTTGATATGTTTATTGTTTGATTTTAAGGGCATGTCAACCCATCCAGGGTTATTTTATGTCAAGCAGTAGGTTGTGAGGGATGGGATGTTTAAATTTATTATGTCTTTTTTCAAGGATTTTTATTGATTTTGACAGTAGGTTATTTGCAGTTGTTTGTTGCTAAGTGGATTGGAAATCAGTTTAAAGTATATGTTTATAGGGTAAAGTTCAAGTTTGTTATAAGCGATAGTTTGGTAAACAATTTTTATAAACAATTTTTTCTATTTAACCCATAGACGGGACCCTAACAGATACTACCACTCCGAGTCAGAGTGGACCTGGGAGCAATGGTGATGAAGGGGTGCTCCACATTCCCTAGACCTCCAGAAGTGGAACCTCACCATCAAATAGTTTAACGTCATTCTCAGTACGTGAAGACCCTCAGCTACCGTCTTCTAGCATCCATATGATAAAAAGGGTTGCGGCTTGCCATAAGGGCAATAGGGTTGGGGACAATCATATAGGTGCTAGGGCTTGACGTGACCAGAAGATTGATCGGAGGGTGCCTCTCCGACCGCCCGTCTAGCCCAAGTAAAGGACAAAGAGTAGTGTCGCATGTCATAGAGTGCTCAGCCACCTGGGTCCCATCCTTAAGCATCACGGGTCGCCACCCACGGTCAACAGGTGTCCCCATTGGGGGAGTCTTATTCCTCTGTAGAGGTGCTGTCTGTGTATTCTAACACACCAGCCGACAGGGTGGGTTTGATATGTTTACTTAAGTGATATTGCAAATAGTTCAATATGTAAAAAGTATAATAATCTTGATTTAACTATCTCTCACTCATTTTTCTTTCTTTCCTTCTTTTAATCTTTTCATTATGTTCTATTGAAACAGATTAGCGTTATCGATTACGCGCACCCACCTCCCTCTCCCAATCTCTTTTTTCTTTATAATAAAAACGGAATCTCTCTCTCTCATATATATAACTTCAAATATCTAACATTTTGCCCTGATGAAGCCCATTTCTCTGTATACTTAAAAAGTATTATATTTTTCTGTTATTATTATTCTATTTTATATTTAAAATAGTAATACATAGAATACAATGTGTACAAGGACAAACTCTCGGTCGAAACACGTGTAGATATTTCATTAAACCATTTTTATCCATTCAACATTTTCTTTCCTTTATTCATTTATTTACTTACTTATTATTATTTACTTCTATTTTTCAACATTATATATATATATATATATATATATATATATATATATATATAGCGCTCAATGGTTAGACTCGTGGGAAATGGACTAGTCGCCTCGAGTTCAAGTCCTAGACGAGGCTGTTTGCATTTAACATAGCGCTAATACCCTTGGGAAAGGTAATAATCCATATATTTTTCCTCCAGCTATGGGTAAAATAGTAGGGTAGATTGAGCTCTTTAACCCTAGATAAGTAACCAGTCTGGGAGAAGGAAAACTCTGGATTTGAAAACCAGAAGTCAGTCGTTGATTGGGTTTGTGGCATTCCTTGTGCAATAATTCCTTCCTACCGATTGTGCCAGAAAGTGCGGATGATCTAACACAAGCCTTCTCTACTATAAGCAAAACACTGGATGAACCGTCATGTGTCGAAATCGACGAGAGCCCATTTATATATCAGCCTGTCTATATATCTATCAATCTATCCATCCATCCATCCATATATCTCAGGCTGTCTATTTATATATGTATCTATCATAGCATATCTATCTATCTATCTATCTATCATAGCATGTCTATCTATCTCAGACTATTCATGTCTATCAACAGACTAATGATTGATACTAATTTTCATTGTATAATAAAAGGTTGGCCCCTTCCACATCTCCAGCAAAATGTCGTATATTTATTCAAGACACCCTTTAGTCTTTGCACCGGACGACAATAATGAAGCACTCAACGAGGGTCGAACTCGCGAAACAAGCATTAGCTTGCAACAACGCCGCTCTACGGCAGGTACATTAACCAGAGAAAATTTATATAGCGCACTTGTGAATTTATCTCGTTTGAGTTTGCATTTCACTGCTGAATCCACCTGTCTGTACTTAACGACTATTTGAATTTTGACTGCTTTACAAGTTTGGTGTTGGCCAACGCATAAATCCCACGGATTTCCGAAACGTGACGTGATTGTTTAATTCAACAATAACAAGTGTTAGTGAAAGTTTAGTGCTTTATGTACAAAGCAGATTTCAATAGAATGAAGCCGGTTTCACATGGAACTTAAGTGATAAACGCCTCTCTCTCTCTTGCTTGCTCCCCCTCTCTCTCTTGCTTGCTCCCCCTCTCTCTTTCTCTCCCTCTACGCAAAAAGACAACAAATACACACACTCAGAGGAATGCACACACGCAGATAGTCTTTCTCTCTCTCTCACACACACAAATTGTGTGTGTATATATATATATAAGGTGTCTCAAAAAAGTATCAAGATTATTTGGACAATTTTGGCACCTTGTATTCTGAAAAAATTAACGTTCCCTTCATATTTTATTTCTATCTTGGTAAATACAGCTTCAATCTCGATACTTTTATGACACCTTATATATATATATATATATATATATATATATATATATAAGGTATCATAAAAGTATCGAGATTGAAGCTGTATTTACCAAGATAGAAATAAAATATGAAGGGAACGTTTATTTTTTCAGAATACAAGGTGTCAAAATTGTCCAAATAATCTTGATACTTTTTTGAGACACCTTTATATATATATATATATATATATATTTTGATTTACCATCTGAAGAGACCGAATTTTGGGAGCTATATTAAATCAACTTAGATTTATAAAGGCCCCAATTTTGGTCGAAATAAATTTATTATGGAATAACGCGTGTGAGTTTTTCCTTCCTTTCAATGATAAATATTGCTCTGTATATAATCTAAGAAGTTTATTATACATTGAGCTCTTTTAGGGATTTAAAGATTCACTGTATTTATACATACTGGATCATACAATAATAATACAGTGTATCTTAGAAATCAAATATAGAATCATCCCTTACTACCAAGTTACCTCTCATATATATATATATATATATATATATATATATATATAATTGTAGAAATTTTCTCTCTCTCTACCACGGTCTCGGTTTTCAAGCTACACCTTCTTCAGAAGGACTGAAGAAGGTATACATTGAAAACCCGAAACCGTAGTAGAGAGAAAAACTTTTTTTCTACAACTATAAATGCTCTATATTTTTACGAAATATATTGAGCACTTTTTGGATTTACAACTAATGCTACGACAGTGAAAATGTTGTAACAACTTTATATATATATATATATATATATATATATATATATATATAAGTATCCTTATAACTAATTAACTTATATATTTCATACATTATCATTATATTATTTTTCACATACTTTACTATCCATCTATCTCGGACAATGCATGTCTATTAACAGACTAATGATTGATTATAATGTAAAGTTTGGCACCTTCCCCCACCCCCTCTCTCTCCATGTAAAATAACGAACGCACAGGAACGTACAAACGCAGATACTCTTTCTTTCTCTTACACACACACACACACAAATATATACATAGCCCTGTCGGCTGGGGCTTTAGAATACACCGACTTCACCTATGCAGAGGGGTAAAACTCCCCTAATGTGACCATCTGATGGCCGTGGGTGGCAACCCGTCATGCTTAAGGATGGAACACAGATGTCTGTAGAGTACAGGACAAATATATATATTAACTTATTTGAGTTAAGGTAGCGTATATATGGATTCAACACCTGATTACTGACAGTTTCTCGCCTATACGATCTTCAGACCAAATGTCTACGCTATCCTATTAACCTATAGTGACCCTCTTTTATCTATAAATATTGCAAACTATATATCGTTTTCTTTTTCTTTGTTATTCCTAATATATATATATATATATATATAAGGACCAACATGAGTCAGACACTATCTACCTAGGTTTCATCCGAATGGTTCTTCAGGATAATTCAGACTGAAGGAGGTTGTCACAAACGTTTTTTATTACTGTATCGGTGTGTCTGATTGGGTAAAAATTAGCATAAAAGGTTTAAAAAATTAAAAATTCGTAAGAATGTGTTATAATTATTTTTTAATTTTAATTTTAATTTTTATTGGTTAAGGAGCCATGCTTTTTTTTTTAGGTCTACATGCGTTTAGAATTTCTGTTCTTTGGTTTAGTAGTTCGCTTGTTTTTTGTTTGTAATTAGCTGAATATATATATATATATATATATATATATATATATATATATATATATATATATATATGTGTGTGTGTGTGTGTGTGTGTATGTATAGAATTGTAGACAAACACGAGATGAATATTTATTCCTGGTAATAATGTCGATGCTATAACGTTTCGGTCTTTATGACCTTCGTCAGGACGTTGGATGAGGTCTTGTGTTGGAGCGTTTAATTCCTGTTTTGTTTTGTCTTATCAATTTTTGCTTTGATATAATTTGTTCTATTGGCATTATTTGTGCAGCAATTATTAGTGATTCAGTTTTCTCTTGATGTTTCCTCTTCTTAACCATATACAAGTCTATTCATGTGCAACCTCTCCAATCCATATAATTGTTTTTCTTTCCACGTTGTTTTCTTGTTTTCGTTGTTTTTCTGTTTGTCCATATGTTACATCTGCTGTTATTGGCTACCATAAGTAATCTTTTTTTGCTGTTTTTGTGCATTCTTTGAGTCCTTGATTGTGGCACCTACGCAGTTCTCTATATTTTGGCAAGACCTCTTCCACCTTCCTTTCATGATACATGTAGCCTATCTCTATCATCTCTAGGGTGTAAAGACTTGTGCATTATTATTATTATCATCATCATCATCATTATTATTATTATTAGGAGGAGGAGGTGAACAGCAACGGAAAACGTTTAGGAAGAAAATGAACATTTCTTCACACTACAAAACTAAATAAAGCACGCCTACATTTCGATCTAATTCGTGACCCCCAAATCCCATGAACCCGAAAACAAAAAGAGCGAAATAACCAGTAATTGTACGATGTTTTGGGGTTGTGTTCTTGGGGTCCCCTTGGTCGTTGTGTTCCCATCTGTCTTTTAACGGCATTCAGCTTGACTTAGCGATTCACTCGGCTGTGATGGGAATATAAAAGTGAACGAAAAAAACCTCCCGCCAATAACGACAACGACGACGACGAGGCTTTTTCACTTGACGACATTATTACCAACTGAAAAATGATTCCAGCGACGAAACAACAATATAACTACACTGCGTCAAATCACGATTCCTCTTCTGCACGGGGTGGGGTGGGGTGTGGGGTCTTCGTTCGTTCACATGTGGGTGTGTAAGGGAAAAATCTAAGCAATTTCTTCTTCTCGCCAACGTTTTTGTTAATATACTTTTATTTTATTTTATTTTTTATCTTTTTTTACAAATACAATAGTTTCGTGGTACATATTTAAGGTAGTTATTTTTTGTTTTTGTTCCTGTTATAAAATGGGTACAAATATAGAATAGCACGCAAGAGATAATATCGTTAGAATCGCATTTTATGTATAAATAGCATTAGATTACGGAAACTCACAAAGTAGCCTAAGCCTAACCCTAACCCTAACCTTAAACCTGGCCTTAACTACCCATAGCGTCTCAAAGGTTTCTGGTATTTCCGCGAAATGTAATGAACTGTAATGCTTTTTTTTAATACGTAAATGATATTATCTCTTGCGCACTATTCTGCATTAGTACCGTTTTTGTTCCTGTTATAAAATGAAATCGATTGACTGATTGATTGATTTTTACGACATGTCAATCCGTCTAGGGTTATTTTATGCATAGAGGTTTCGAAATTGCTTTCAGTGCACAATTATATCAACATTTTGTCTGTAGTTGTTTCTTATGAATATTTTTTTCAAAATGATCTATTTGACCAATAGATAAGACCCTAACAGGTAATAGTATTTCAACGCAGTGTCAGCCCGGTCGGCTGGGGCTTTTGAATACACCGACTGCACCAATTCCCCTAAACCTGTTGGCTGTGGGTGGCGACCCGTGATGCTTAAGGACGGAATCCTGGTAGCTGAGCAGTCTATGACATGCAAAACTCCACTTTGGCCCTTTCTTAAGTTAGACGGGTGGTCAGAGGTACCCCCCCAATCAATCGGCTAGAGACATCAAGCCATAGCACATAAATGGGCAAACAAAAAATGTGTGGGATTCTAATTGTGCACTGAAAGAATTTCGAAACCTCTATGCATAAAATAACCCTAGACGCGATTGACAGTCGTAAAAAATCAATCAATCAGTCAATCGATTTCAATTTTATAACAGGAACAAAAACGGTACTAATGCAGAATAGTGCGCAAGCCAGATAATATCATTTTACGTATTAAAAAAAAGACATTAAGTTTCATTACATTCGCGGAAATACCAGAAACCTTGAGACGCTATTGGGTAGTTAGGCCAGGTTTAAGGTTAGGGTTAGGGTTAGGCTTAGGCTACTTTGTGAGTTCCGTAATCTAATGCTTATTTATACATTAAAATGCGGCATTCAACGATATTATCTCTTGCGTGCTATTCTATATTTGCTTACCCATTTTATAACAGGAACAAAAACAAAAAATAAACTACCTTTAAATATGCTTACCACGAAACTTTGTATTGTAAAAAAGATAAAAAATAAAATAAATAAAAAGTATATTAACAAAAACGTTTGGCGAGAAGAAGAAATTGCTTTAGATTTTTCCCTTACACACCACATGTGACACAAAAGACCCACCACCCCCACCCCACCCCGTGCAGAAGAGGAATCGTGATCTGACCAGTGTAGTATATATTGTTGTTTCGTCGCTGCGTGGAATTCATTTTTCAGTTGGTAATAATGTCCGTCAAGTTGAAAAAGCCCTCGTCGTCGTCGTTGTCTTATTGGCGGGAGTTTTTCGTTACACTTTTATTTCCCATCCACAGCCGAGTGAAGCTAAGTCAAAGCTGAATGCCGTTAAAAGACAGATGGGAACCACAACGGACCAAAGGGACCCCAAGAACACAACCCCCAAAAACATCGTACAATTACTGTGTTATTTCGCTCTTTTGTTTTCGCGGTTCATTGGAATTTGGCGGTCACGGAATTAGATCGAAAGTTGTAGGCGTGCTTTATTTTAGTTTTGTAGCTGTGAAGAAATGTTCATTTTCTTTCCTAAACGTTTTCCGTGCCTTGTTCACCTCCTCCTCCGTTAATACATAATATAATGATGATGATGATGATAATAATAATAATGCACCAAGTCTTTACACCCTAGAGATGATAGAGCATAGGCATACATGTATCATGAAAGTGAAGGGGAAGACGGTTGCCAAAATATAGAAGAAACTGCGCAGGTGCCACCAATCCAAGACTCAAAACATGCACAAAAACAGCAAAAAAAGATTACTTAATGGTAGCCAATACCAGCAGATGTAACATATGCGACAAAACAGGAAAAACAAAAACGAAAACAAGAAACAACCGTGGAAAGCAAAAACAATTTATATGGATTGGCAGAGGTTGCACATTTGAATAACTTGTATATGGTTAAGAGATGTAAACATCAAGAGAAAAACTGAATCACTAATAATTGCTGCACAATAATGCCATAAAGAACAAATTACTATCAAAGCAAAAAATTGATATGACAAAACAAAACAGGAATTAAAACGCTAACCAACAACAAGACCTCATCCAACGTCCCTACGAAGTCATAAAAGGACCGAAACGTTATAGCCATCGACATTATTACCGAGGAATAAATATTTCACTCGTGTTTGTCTACAAATTCTATACATACACACACAACACACACACACACCATATATATATATATATATAAATTATATATATATATATATATATATTATATATATATATTCAGCTAATTACAAACAAAAAAAACAGCGAACTACTAAAACCAAAAGAACAGAAATTTCAAAAACGCATGTAGAACCTAATAAAAAAAAAAAGCATGGCTCCTTAACCAATAAAAAATTAAAATTAAAATTAAAAATTAATTGTATAACACATTCTTACGAATTTTTAATTTTTTTAAACCTTTTTTATGCTAATTTTTACCCAATCAGACACCACCGATACAGTAATAAAAAAACGTTTGTGACAACCTCTCAGTCTTGAATTATCCTGAAGAACCATTCGGATGAAACCTTAGGTAGATAGTGTCTGACTCATTGTGTGGTCCTTATAAATAGTATATATATATATTAGGAATTAACAAAAATGAAAAAGAAAAACGATATATAGTTTGCAATATTATAGATTAAAAGAGGCGGTCACTATAGGAACTAGGATAGCGTTAGACTTTGGTCTGAAAGATGTAAGGCGAGCAAACTGTCAGTAATTCAGGTGTTGAATCCATATATACGCTAAACCTTAACTCAAATAAGTTAATATATATATTTGTCCTGTACCTCTACAGACATCTGTGTTCCATCCTTAAGCCCATGACGGGTTGCCACCCACGGCCATTCAGATGCGTCACATTAGGCAGGAGTTTTACCCCCTCTGCATTAGGTGAAGTCGCGTGTTATTTCTAAAGCCCCAGCCGGACAGGGCTACTGTATATATTTTGTGTTAATGTGTGTGTGTTGTAAGCAGAAAGAGAAAAGTATCTGCCACGCGTTGTACGTTCCTGCTGCGTTCGTTATTTTACATAGGCGAGAGAGAGGCGGGTTGGGGAAGTGCCAAACTTACATTTATAATCAAATCATTAGTCTGTTAATAGACATGCATTGGTACCGAGAAGATGGATTAGTTAAAGTATGTGAAAATAATATAAGATAATGTATGAAATATAAAGTTAATTTAGTTATAAGGATACTTATATATATATATATATATATATTATATATATATAATATAAAAGTTGTTACAACATTTTCACTGTCGTAGCATTTAGTTGTAAATCCAAAAAGTGCTCAATATATTTTCGTAAAATTTATAGCAGCATTTTATAGTTGTAGAAAAAAAGTTTTCTCTCTAACTACCAGGTTTCGGGTTTTCAATTATAACCTTCTTCAGTCCTTACTGGAAGAAGCGTGTAGCTTTGAAAACCGAGACCGTGGTAGAGAGAGAGGAAAATTTCTACAATTATATATATATATATATATATATATATAATATATATGAAGAGGTACTTGGTAGTAAAGGAGATTCTATATTTGATTTTCTAGATACACCTGTATTACTTATGGTTATGATCCAGTATGTATAAAAACAGCTGAATCTTTAAATCCCTTAAAAAGAGCTCAATGTATAAAAACTGCTTAGATTCATATACAGAGAATTATTTATCATGAAAGGAAGGAAAAACTTCAACACCGTTAGTCCAGTATATAATTTATTCGACCCAAAATTGGGGCCTTATAACTAAGTGATTTAATATAGCTTCCCCAAAATTCGGTCTCTTCAGATGGTAAATCAAAATATATATATATATATATATTATATAAGGTGTCTCAAAAAAGTATCAAGATTATTTGGACAATTTTGACACCTATGATTTCTGAAAAAAATAAACGTTCCCTTCATATTTTATTTCTTATCTTGGTTAAATACAGCTTCAATCTCGATACTTTTATCGATACCTTTATTATATATATATATATATATACTTATATATATATAAGGTGTCATAAAAGTATCGAGACTTGAAGCTGTATTTACCAAGATAGAAAATAAAATTATGAAGGAACCGTTAATTTTTCTCAGGAATACAAGGTGCCCAAAATTGTCCAAATAATCTTGATACTTTTTTGAGACACCTTATATATATATATATACCACACACAATTTATGTGTTGTGTAGAGAGAGAGAAAGACTAATCTTGCGTGTGTGCATTCCTTCTGCAGTTGTGTATTTGTTGTCTTTTGCGAGGAGGGAGAGAAAGAGAGAGGGAGCAAGCAAGGAGAGAGAGGCGGGAGCAAGCAAGAGAGAGAGAGGCGTTTATCACTTATATGTTCCATTGAAACCGGCTTTCATTTCTATTGAAATCTGCTTGTTACATAAAGCACTTAAACTTATCATTAACACCTTGTTATTGTTGAATTAAAACAATCACGTCACGTTTTCGGAAATCCGTGGGATTTTATGCGTTGGCCAACACCAAACTTGTTAAAGCAGTCAAATTTCAAATAGTCGTTAAGTACAGACGGTGGGATTCAAGCAGTGAAATGCAAACTCAAACGAGATAAATTCACAAGTGCGCTATATAAATTTTCTTGGTTAATGTACCTGCCGTTAGAGCGGCAGTTGTTGCAAGGCTAATTGCTTGTTTCGCGAGTTCGACCCTTCGTTGGAGTATTGCTTCATTATTGTTCGTCCGGTGCAAAGACTAAAAGGGTGTCTTGAATAAAAATTATACGAACATTTTGCTTGAGATGTGGAAGGGGCCACCTTTTATTATACAATGAAAATTAGTATCAATCATTAGTCTGTTGATAGACATGAATAGTCTGAGATAGATAGACATGCTATGATAGATAGATAGATAGATAGATATGCTTATGATAGATACATATATAAATAGACAGCCTGAGATATATGGATGGATGCGATGCGTAGATTGATAGATATATAGACAGGCTGATATATAAATGGGCTCTCGTCGATTTCGACACATGACCGGTTTCATCCAACAGTGTTTATGCTTATAGTAGAGAAGGCTTGTGTTAAACATCCGCACTTTCTGGCACAATCGGTAGGAACGGAATTATTGCACAAGGAATGCCACAAACCCAATTTCAACGACTGACTTCTGTGCGTTTTCAAATCCTAGGAAGTTTTTCCTTCTCCCAGACTGGTTACTTATCTAGGGTTAAAGGCAGCTTCAACTCTACACCTACTATTTTACCCATAGCTGGAGAAAAATATATGGATTATACCATTTCCCAAGGGTATAGCGCCTATGTTAATATGCAAAAACAGCCTCGTCTAGACTTGAACTCGCAAAGCGACTAGTCCATTTTCCCACGAGGTCTAACCATTGAGCGCTATATATAATATATATATATATTATATATATATATATATTATAATGTTTGAAAAATAGAAGTTAAATAATAATAAGTAAGTAAATAAATGAATAAAGGAAAGAAAAATGTTGAATATTGATAAAAATTGGTTTAATGAAAATATACTAACAGTGTTTTTTCGACCGAGATTAATAGGTCCTGTTACAACATTGTATTCTATGTATTACTATTTAAATAAAAATAGAAAATAAAATAACAGAAAAATATAATCTTTTTTAAGTATACAGAGAAAGGGGCTTCATTCAGGGCAAAAAGTTTAGCATTATTTGAAAGTTTATATATATGAGAGAGAGAGATTTCGTTTTCCTATTATAAAAGAAAAAAGAGATTGCGGAAGAGCGACGGGGGTGCGCGTTAATCGATAACGCTAATCTGCTTTCAATAGTAACATAATGAAAAGATTAAAAGAAGCGAAAGGAAAGAAAAAATGAGTGAGAGGATAGTTAAATCAAGATTATTATACTTTTTACATATTGAACTATTTGCAATATCACTTAAAGTGTGAACATATCAAACCCACCCTGTCGGCTTGGTTGTGTTAGAATACACAGACAGCAACCTCTACAGAGGAATAAGACTCCCCAATGGGGACACCTGTGACCGTGGGATGGGCGACCCGTGATGCTTAAGGATGGACCCAGGTGGCTGCAGCACTCTATGACATGCGACACTACTCTTTTGTCCTTTACTTGGGCTAGACGGGCGGTCGGAGAGGCACCCTCCGATCAATCTTCTGGTCACGTCAAGCCCTAGCACCTATATGATTGTCCCCAACCCTATTGCCCTTATGGCAAGGCCGCAACCCTTTTTATCATATGGATGCTAAGGAAGACAGGTAGCTGAGGGTCTTCACGTACTGAGAATGACGGTTAAACTATTGATGCGTGAGGTTCCACTTCTGGAGGTTCTAGGGAATGTGGAGCACCCCTTCATCACCATTGCTCCCAGGTCCACTCTGACTCGGAGTGGTAGTATCTGTAGGGTCCGTCTATGGGTTAAATAGAAAAAATTGTTTATAAAAAAATGTTTACCAAACTATCGCTTATAACAAACTTGAACTTTACCCTATAAAACATATACTTTTAAACTGATTCCAATCCACTTAGCAACAAACAACTGCAAATTAACCTACTGTCAAAATCAATAAAAATCCTTGAAAAAAGACATAATAAATTTAAACATCCATCCCTCACAACCTACTGCTTGACATAAAATACCCTGGATGGGTTGACATGCCCTTAAAAATCAAACAATAAACATATTCAAACGTTGTAATAATTAGATTATCATAGGTGTGTTTATTCACAGGTCCTGCTAGTATCCATTACTGCCGTAATCATGATATTAAAAGTTAACGCATTTAACTTGGAAAATTCAAATAGATTTGGACAGACAGGTTGTCATCCCTGGACTGACCTATGAAATTATATATATGTATTATCATTATATATATGGTATCTCCACAGAACCTGTGGAAATACCACAATATGATTAATTTAATTATTTGCAACGTTTTTATATGTTTACTTAAACGCTATTGCAAATAGTTCAATTAAAAAGTACAATAATCTCTCTACTTCTCTCCTCTCTCTCTCTCTTCCTCTCTCTCCTCTCTCTTCTCTCTCTCTTCTCTCTCTCTCTCTCCATATTTTTCATTATTTCGAGTAAAACAGGTTAGCGTTTAGCAATTTATTCCCTGATGAGATTTCTGCTGCAAGCTTGGTTTCTAAGAGTTTTCTTGTTGCTCCTGAGATATCTTTTTTAACTTTCCTTTCATCTTCTGTTTGCTTGTTAGTTGTCTGCTTCTAAAATTCCTAATTGTTATTAATTTATTATTATTATTATTATTAATTTATTTCTGCAACTTCAAGGGTAAGTTGAAAATTTGATTCTGAAATGTTGAAACCGTTAAAAAATATTTATCCTTGTTCAATTAATGAGAAAAAGAGAGAGAAAATGTGGGTTGATTTCTGGTGGAATAGCCCCCTGATCCCAGATACAATGCGAAGAATTTTGATACGGTCTTTTCTTTTCGTTTATTTCTTTTATTTCTTTTAAGTCATTTGCTCGGAATTCGACGGTTCCCCAAACAATACCTCAGTGTCCATACAAACACATCACACGCACAGACACCACAACCACACATAATATACCACACAACACACTCACCAATGCCACACACAACACAAACACACACACGTAGGCATCATGTATACACACACCAACAACATACACACATGTCTCCGCACGCACTCATACACCGTCGCCGTCATGTGTCTTACAACTTAGACTAAATTTCCGATCGATAGAAATGTGCGACTATTTGGAAAATGCTACTCAAATAATCCCTTCCATGTGTTGAATCGTTTCTGTTGTTTGCGAATATTTTTGTTCGGTGATCCATTAAAAATGTCGGATTAAATTGCATTAACGGTTTTATTTAATTATTCGTTTTCTTTTAAAAAATTTCATGAAATCAGGGAGTAATGGCGGACTTTTTTGGTTGTATGGCTTTTTCAACCACTCCCCGATCGACTTTAAAAAAAAACGCAAAAAAAAAAAAAACAAAACAACAGAAACAAAACAAAAACAAATAACAATAAGCCTTAGACTTCCTATGCCGTCCAGCTCCCCATTCACCTTCACCCTCAAAATCCCCCCCCCACACACACACACACACTAGAAGTCGGATATCGGAGACCCATAGAAATTAAGTTAAGGAAAGAATATCTGAAAAATGCAGGAATTTAAACCATTTCACTCGCCGCACACGCGGCACGCGCATGATCAAAGTATCGAGACAGAAATTTTAAAACTTTAAAAATTGTTTCTGTCTTGCGCATGTCTGTATGCGGACTGTGTATGCTGCGTTGTATGCGCGTTTATATACATGATTATCTCGTATTTATTAGAAAATCATAATTCATGCGAAAATAAATCTATTCAAAAACAGATAGATACTAAATTTGTAGTAACTTAATTTGTTTATAGCTCATGATTTCCTATAACTCGCCGTCATAATAATTAAGCGTCATTGATAATGTAACTTACTATCCTCTACAATACCTATCAATAAAACAATTGTAGCAGAGACCATACACCACACATATACAATATGAGCTGCGCGTGGGCTAGTTGGTTAGAGTCCGTGGAAAATTGGACTCGTCGATTCGAGTTCAATTCCTAGACGAAGCTGTTGCACTTTCACATAGCGCAATACCCTTGGGAAAGGTCATGAAATCCATAATTCTCCCTCCGGCTCTATGGGTAAATAGTAGGGGCGGACTGGGGCCCTTCAGCCTTGGGTAGGTAACCAGTCTACGGAGAGGGATAACTCTGAATTCAAAATCCTGATGGTCGGTCGCTTATTGCGGGTTTGCTGCGCAATCCTGAGCACCAATTCTTTCTATCGACTGCTTTCAAAAGTGTGGATGGTTCCAACACAAGCCTTCACACTATAACAAATCCCACTGTGTCGGGTGTTCATTGTGGTGTGAACCCGCATGCGTCGAAAAAATCGACGAGAGAGTCCATAATATATATAAGCTTGGTGGACTGTCAGTGTCTTGCCTATACGACCATCAGACCTTGGTCTGAGGAAACTAGCAATCACTAACCGCCGATGACTGGTGTCTACGCTATACAAATTATTAACATATTAGCTGTTATCACCAAATATTGTGCACTCTTTATGCATAAATTGTATCAAGCCATATATATATATATATATATATATAATATATACACACGTTGAGAATAAAATTAATAATATAGATGATCAATAACATCAAGTAATTATTTATTTAAACCCCGGGTTTTGTTAAAAACCAAGTATGAACAAATTAACCACACCAACTATCTTATTTAAACGTTTAATCTTAGTTAATATTATAAACACCTTGCGGGATTTTTTAAAGCACTAATAACCATGGGCTGTTTTGAGACAAATCTAACTCAGGATTTTCATTGAGGACATCATTAATTTAAATAAGATTGAATTCTATGTCTAAATGATTTGATTATAAATTAAATACTAATTTCATAAAGTTACACAATACCTGCAGCGGTATTTGACGATAAGAAGTGACATTAGTTTCCGGTCACCGACAGACACTGAATCTCCATTATAATAAAGATATAAGTGCTGTTTGTCTACATAAATGAGCGTTAGTTGTTGGGGATGCTTTCTATTCTTTTTTTTATTATAGATATATTAAAATTGGGAGGGGCGCCTTTGGCAGAGCCTCAGTGTATTGATAAATTGTTTTCATTTGTATATTTAGTATGACCGTCTGAAGAGGCTGAGATTCTCAAAAAAATTTTGAAATAGATTTAATAATCGCCAACAAAAAAACCAATATTATGTTTGATTAAAACAGAAAAAAAGGCTATAAAAAAAAAGAAACCGAGAAAGAAGCGATGACTAGAAAAAATAAAAGAAAGAAATATCAAGGACAAATCCAGACTTTTTAAAATAGTCAATTCTATTGCGTAGTGTTATAGTTGCACTACTGGACACTTGCGAAGCGCAAGAGAATTGAGCTAATTGGGCTGCATTAAGAATGCTTGTGCGAACTTAAAAAATGCGTGGAAAACAACACCTCCTACAAAGAAAGGAGCTGTACGGACCACGTGCCCCCTGTCACACAGACCATCCAAGTTGAGACAAACAAGACATTCTGGTCACTGCTTAGAGAAGTGGGACGAAACCTCAGGAAGTGTACGTTCTCCTATGGAAACCAGTACATGAGCACACCAGTGTAGGCCGCCCAACAAAGACCTGCGTTGGCCAGCTCTGTATAGAACTGGATGTTCGCAGAGGACCTCCGTAGGGCAATAAGTGATCGCGGACGGTATGACCGAAAGATTGTCATGAATATCCGTGCCTACTAGCACGACATGATGATGCATGATGATGATGATCAGATAAATGTAAATGAAATATACAGTAAACAATCGTGTCAATTTTTCAGGTCCTGACGAGTGACTTTTGGAAGGAGCTGAAACTTTCCAAGATGTGAGTTCGTTCCGGAGTAACTCTGAATTTAACTTACTTTTAATTAAAAGCCGTAACGAAGAAATGAACCCAAACTCAAAGAAACGGATAAGGAAACATCAAAATACCAAGAAAACCAGTATATATAATATATATATAATATATATATATATATATATATATATGTTGTGGTGTGTGTGTGGGTGTTGTGCATAAACAATCATCTATTTCTTTATTGAAAGCCATTACGATGAAGTTTTACGAGATTCTTGACATTTTGAAAGGAGTTTATTTTTTCTACTCCACAACCCCAGGGTAAAAGGTTCTGACTAAATGACCGCTGTTTAAAAATTTCAAGACCATTATATATATATATATATATATAATATATTATAATATATAATGCTTTCCTGCTTAAATGGCATCTGTTTCGGACGGATTTGCCCGCTGTTCATCTTCCTTCCCCCCCTCCCAAACACCACCCTAAACCAAACTAGCCCCCCCCTCTTTTAAAGCAACTTCCTTGCGATTCTGGGATATCTTAAACCATCAAGTTGATAGCTCCATAAAATTATTTTGCCTTTTTAGCTTCACTATTTTATTTTCACTCGGCAACCAGACACTTCCAAGTGGTAACGTGATTTCTTTATAGTACGCAATTGTATCGGCGCACACGCATGCGTATTAAGGCCACTCAGATCCAGAAAGAGAAGAGGGGTGTAGAGACTAAGTTAGCAAGCTAATCGGCAAAAGCGTTTTGTGAGTGACTTCT
>CM042137.1:38902883-38932727 GCA_023376005.1 Doryteuthis pealeii | reverse complement strand
ATGATTTTTCTAACAGGTTTCTGGGCTGATTTGGTTTTATAGTCAATTTGGTCTCTTTTGTCTGAAAAAATGGTGAAAACTGTACAACAATACACAAAACTGCTTGTGTTTTTTGTTTATGATCAGTTTTTCTTCAGAAATAAATATAAAATATTGTAAGCAAACTGGGGCAAAACATCATACACAATATCAGTCTATACTATTGAAAATTTTTTAATTTTTCCAAAAAAATCCGTATGGTATTCTTGAATGCCTTTTTTTCAGATGGGTCTACACTTTCTGCCCGGACTCGACGAGAGTCCATGATAAGTAATTTTAATGCCGCTTTTTCAAGATACAAAACAAGAGATATTGCAATTCTTGCTAACGAAAATAAACAAAGAGAAGGGTCCTGTGGCTGGCTCTAGAAGCTGCGACCATCGATCACGTGACACTTACTATCGGCCTCTTTTCGGATTCGGTCCTGCAGGGAAAAAAGCACGCAACTTGGCGAAAAGACGAGAGTCATTGAGTTTACGCTGGATTCAAGGACATTGGCTGGTCTCAGACGTGAAATTATATGCAGAAGCGGTGTGGTACTGCTCTCTGACGCCACCCCAGATCGCTGAAAACGACGCGACGGTGGTTTCTACGCAAAAAAAACTTTGGCGATAAATAGCTACTTGACTATTTACTACTCTTCATGACCACACTGACATATCACAACTATCAGACCTAGATACAGGGGCGAGATCACTCTACGAGTTAATATCGTATCGCTCGTAACTCAAATTCCTCGTATATCAAATCAATTTCCCCCATTTAAATAAAAATGAAATGCATTAATCTCTACAGTCCCCTAAACACCTAATGTTTTATTAACAGCTCGCTCTGGTCTTTCTGAACGGTAAGGTTGTGGCGTTTTGTATCTCAAAGTTTCAAGAGAATTTTATTGGTCATTTCTATGACGATTCGGTTTTGTGCAGTTTGTTCACACTGGCCAAAGTTTTAAAAGTTTTCCCCCTTTTTTTTGCCCAACTCCCAGTGGAATCACCTTCCCACCCAGTCATATCTACTCTGTTCATTATTATCATTATTATTATTATTATTATTATTATTATTTATCATGCATTTATATAATTTTCATCATGATTCCTGGTGTTTGGGTTCGAGTGTGAGTAAACACCCCCTCAGACTTGAGTCCCTTTCTGGATTTTGTTAACTCCAGACTCAGTTTCGGTCCGAGTAGTCCTCGATACTTCCTCAATTTTTCATTTTCTCCAGTTTTCTCTCCGGTGAGTAAACATTGAATGAACGTTGTTTTCTGCGCTTGTTTAAATCCAATTAGTTTTTACTATTTACAAGAAGAAGAAAAAAAGAAAGGAAAAATTTTTCTTGAAATAAAACATACTATTGATTAGCCAGCTGTTCTTTTTCTTCTGTTTCCTTTGTAAATCTTTTTCCCCATCAAATAATGTAGAATTTAGTCCTGAGAGAAAGAAATATATCGAATAATAACACATTGAAAATGAAAACCTTTGGCTTGGTTCTTTGTTTTTATCGGTTATAGTATGTGACTTGATCCTTACCGGGGTTGCGCACTGAAGCTGAATTTAGTAAATATCTGTTCGATTGATTGATTGGTTTTAAACGGCTGTCAACCGTCTAGGATTATTTTATCCTTGATGGTTTGGTTTCTATGTTTATGGACAATCAAACTGTGCGGTTTAATTTAAATTACGAATACGCCAACCTTGTAGAGAACAGTTGTGGTACTATTTGAGGGATGAGAAGTTTCATACACATTCCAATACTAACATTATTACTTGCAAGAATATTAGGTATTCAGGATGGGAGTTGAGAATGAGGAGATGGGAACAAACCCCTAAGAACCATTAAGAGATGTGAAAAGTGTTTGGTGGAGAAGCGTTGTTTCCTGGGAAATTTGGTAAAATCGAATCCAGAAATTATTTGAGGACTGAAGGGCACAGGGGTCGACGGTGGGGTTGTTTGCAGACACTGAATATTGGAAACTATCAACGTGGTGACATGTTAGTCGGCACTGGGGACTGTTCAGATCCAGGAGTACTTCATTCGGTATTGTCCGAGTAACGATGGTTAACAAAGGGAGTAATTGAGTGAGTCAGGATACATGGAAGTTTAGTTTTGGTTTCTTATATCTAATGGCATATCAACCTTTTGGCGTATTTAACTGCCAAGTGCATCCTTGTAGAGAACAGTAGGTTGGTTTGGGATTTCATGTAAACCTTTGGTTTATTTTATGCTGAAGGCGTTTTTTTTTTACACATTCTTGTTGGGTATTTAATTTTTTAAAATTCATTTCTTAAATAAATTTTTCTTAAACTCATTTTTTTAACTCATAGATGTGACTCTAACAGGTACTACCATTCCGGGTCAGAGTGAACTTGGGAGTAATTGTAATGAAAGCGTACTCCACACTCTCCAGAGCTCCAGAACTGAAACCTCACCACTAGATGCAGTTTAACGTCATATCCAGGACACTGATCTCATATGTCACCTTCTTGCACATATATGATAAAACGGGTGAGGAGTTTGACATAAGAGCAATACTGTCGGGAAAATCATATAGGGACTACGGCTTGATGTGACCAGCCGATTGATCGGAAAGGGCCTCTCCGACTACCGTCTAACCCAAGTAAGAGCCAAAGGGGAGTGTTGCGTGTCATGAACAGCTCAACACCAGGATTCCGTCTTAATCATCACAGGTCGCCACCCACTGCAAAAGGTGGCCCTATTGGTGGTGGTTTTACATTCCAGAGGTGCAGTCGGTGTATTAAAGAGCCAGCCCTGGTACTATTTAAACCATAGCTAGGGGAAAACTCTATCTGTTCAGGGCTAAAGCTTCATCATACAGATACCTTCTCAATTCTCGAATTGTTTCAAAATTATTCATTAATGACTTAATTTTATAATGAATAGCTTTTTTTTTTAACTTGAAAAAATTGTATCTATTCAGAATGTCGGGGATGACCTTTGGTTATTTGAAGAAAAATAGTTTCCAGTCCCTAATGTTTACATTTCTAGAAAGTTCAAATCCGAAGAGACATAATAAAAAAAATAAAAAGATAAAAATTCAATACCCGAAAAATGTTATTTGAAAATTTAGAAGTTATTTTCTTATAACTCAAAAAATAATTTTTGCAGCGTGTTATTTTATTTTTGTATTTTTCGTAGTTTTAAAAACCAATATTTGAATTGATGCAAAAAAATAAGGATTTTCCTTTATTCAATTGGCCTATTGTTATTCACTTAAAAATTTAGTAGTGAATTTTAATCGTCTGGAAGATGCCATGTTGAACTCGATATTTTTGTGAGAAATAAAGATTTATTCAATCTATCTAAAAATGGAAGTTTAAAACTGCGCGATTTTGCGCAACATATTTCTGAGATTTTTATATATTCAAAAAATTATACTAATTTTTGACTAACAGTTTTTGTTTTTTTTGCCTACCACACTTCCTGCAGATGACACTTAGTATCTTTGCAGTTGATTGGTTCAAGAATTGTTGTAAGGTTATATTTTTTTTAGAAATTATACAGGGATAAAGGCTAGCATTAATCTTCTTAAAACTCCTGTGGCGACCTTTGCAAAAAGGGTTATAAGATATAATTTAATACTCTAAACTCTTTCTGTGTTCTACCGTTGAAATAAATTTATGACACAAAGAGGTCGTCGGTTGAAAAAATAAAAAGTAAAAATAAACCTTTGACCACCCAGACAAGTATCAAGGGTTCGTTTTAGATGTTAATGATTAAATCTGAGGTTTTGCTTGACCTCTCTTCGGCCTTTGGCCAAACAGCGTGACCATGTCAATATTAATTGTTTTTTCTCTACTGCTTCTTTTTCTTTTTCTATTTGTTTTGTTTTTGATTTTTTCTTCTTCTTTTTTTTTTGGATGACATCTTTTTACATCTAGTTTTATTGTTTTTATTTTTTTTACTTTGTCTCCGAGGACGCAGGGCAAAGATTTTCATCGCCTTACAGACACTCCATAAACACGCGTAGACACGCAGAGAGAGAGATTGAGAGCGTACCGGAATTCTTGACGCTTGATGCGTGCAAAAGACAAGTGCAAAGGGGAATTGGACAATTTGACCCCGACCCTCACGTACACGTAAAGGTCACCACTTTAAACCGTCGTCGGGTCATGTTTCGGGAAGAAGCGGGTAATATTTACCTGGTATCTAGCTCGGATGAAGTGAATATAGAAAAGACTTTCCAAGGAATATTGGAGTGACAACTGAGGATCATTGCATACATCCCGTGGGGATTAGTTTCGAAAAGGACATTGGAAACTGGAGACAGCCTAAGAGAAACTAGAATTTATCTGAGAGACGAGTAAAAATCGTCGAATATCAGTGATCCACATGAAAAAATATCAAGACAAAGGAATTGTTCTTTTGTTTTAATTGACTGATTTTAACGGCACGTCAACCAATCTAAGGTTATTTTATGCAGAGTTAATTATACATTCATATTTATATTTTTTGTGTAGTTATTCTTTTTTTTTTTTTTTTTTTGCATACCGAATGCAAATAATTTGACCAATAGATGGGATCCTAACAAGTATTAATTACCATTCCGGTTCAGAGTGGACCTGAGAGTAATGTCAATGAACGGATACTCCATACTCCCCACATCTCCAGAATTTTTCGTATTTTTTCTTTTTCTTTCTTAACAAAACAACCATGATTTTTCTTTTTCGTCTTTCCACATCGTCAACCAACTATGAAGATAATAAGTGTTTTCATGCGCAAATGCAGAGCGACTATTTAGGATGGGTGTTTCTGACTCATCCGGTAAATAATGATAAATAATAATATACAACATAGATCATTTTCTTCTGACGGACTTTACTACTACACTACAACTACAACAGATGGCTGTAAGAAAAGCGCTCTGACCCGGGTTAAAAATTAAGATTTTTAAGATTGACATTGATTGATTTTAACGGCATGTCAACCCCGTCTGGGCTATTTTATGCTTAAATAATAAAAAGAAATAAAGTTGTAGACAATAGTCATTAGTAATCGAATGTACATGGAAATGGTCAACATTACCATTCCACTGCATACTCGATTAGATGCCACGTCACGTATTGAAAGTAATGAATGTACATTCATTCTCCAAATGGATCCGCCACGTTACATTTACCATTCGATTACTAATGACTATTGTCTACAACTTTATTTCTTTTTATTATTTAAGCATAAAATAGCCCCAGACGGGGTTGACATGCCGTTAAAATCAATCAATGTCAATCTTTAAAAATCTTAATTTTTAACCCGGGTCAGAGCGCTTTTCTTACAGCCATCTGTTGTAGTTGTAGTAGTAGTAGTAAAGTCCGTCAGAAGAAAATGATCTATGTTGTATATTATTATTTATCATTATTTACCGGATGAGTCAGAACACCCATCCTAAATAGTCGCTCTGCATTTGCGCATGAAAACACTTATTATCTTCATAGTTGGTTGACGATGTGGAAAGACGAAAAAAGAAAAATCATGGTTGTTTTGTTAAGAAAGAAAAAGAAAAAATACGAAAAATTCTGGAGATGTGGGGAGTATGGAGTATCCGTTCATTGACATTACTCTCAGGTCCACTCTGAACCGGAATGGTAATTAATACTTGTTAGGATCCCATCTATTGGTCAAATTATTTGCATTCGGTATGCAAAAAAAAAAAAAAAAAGAATTAACTACACAAAAAATATAAATATGAATGTATAATTAACTCTGCATAAAATAACCTTAGATTGGTTGACGTGCCGTTAAAATCAGTCAATTAAAACAAAAGAACAATTCCTTTGTCTTGATATTTTGTCATGTGGATCACTGGATATTCGACGATTTTTACTCGTCTCTCAGATAAATTCTAGTTTCTCTTAGGCTGTCTCCAGTTTCCAATGTCCTTTTCGAAACTAATCCCCACGGGGATGTATGCAATGATCCTCAGTTGTCACTCCAATATTCCTTGGGAAAGTCTTTTCTATATTCACTTCATCCGAGCTAGATACCAGGTAAATATTTACCCGCTTCTTCCCGAAACATGACCCGACGACGGGTTTAAAGTGGTGACCTTTACGTGTACGTGAGGGTCGGGGGTCAAATTGTCCAATTCCCCTTTGGCACTTGTCTTTTGGCACGCATCAAGCGTCAAGAATTCCGGGTACGCTCTCAATCTCTCTCTCTGCGTGTCTACGCGTGTTTATGGGAGTGTCTGTAAGGCGATGAAAATCTTTGCCCTGCGTCCTCGGAGACAAAGTAAAAAAATAAAAACAATAAAACTAGATGTAAAAAGATGGTCATCCAAAAAAAGAAAGAAAGAAAGAAAAAATCAAAAACAAAACAAATAGAAAAGAAAAAGAAAGCAGTAGAGAAAAACAATTAATATTGACATGGTCACGCTGTTTGGCCAAAGGCCGAAGAGAGGTCAAGCAAAACCTCAGATTTAATCATTAACATCTAAAACGAACCCTTGATACTTGTCTGGGTGGTCAAAGGTTTATTTTTACTTTTTTATTTTTTCAACCGACGACCTCTTTGTGTCATAAATTTATTTCAACGGTAGAACACAGAAGAGTTTAGAGTATTAAATTATATCTTTATAACCCTTTTTGCAAAGGTCGCCACAGGAGTTTTAAGAAGATTAATGCTAGCCTTTATCCCTGTATAATTTCTAAAAAACCTATAACCTTACAACAATTCTTGAACCAATCAACTGCAAAGATACTAAGTGTCATCTGCAGGGAAGGTGGGTAGGCAAAAAAAACAAAAACTGTTAGTCAAAAATTAGTATAATTTTTTGAATATATAAAAATCTCAGAAAATATGTTGCGCAAAATCGCGCAGTTTTAAACTTCCATTTTTAGATAGATTGAATAAATCTTTATTTCTCACAAAAATATCGAGTTCAACATGGCATCTTCCAGACGATTAAAATTCACTACTAAATTTTTAAGTGAATAACAATAGGCCAATTGAATAAGAGAAAATCCTTATTTTTTTGCATCAATTCAAATATTGGTTTTTAAAACTACGAAAAATACAAAAATAAAATAACACGCTGCAAAAATTATTTTTTGAGTTATAAGAAAATAACTTCTAAATTTTCAAATAACATTTTTCGGGTATTGAATTTTTATCTTTTTATTTTTTTTATTATGTCTTCTTCGGGATTTGAACTTTCTAGAAATGTAAACATTAGGGACTGGAAACTATTTTTCTTCAAATAACCAAAGGTCATCCCCGACATTCTGAATAGATACAATTTTTTTTCAAGTTAAAAAAAAAAGCTATTCATTATAAAATTAAGTCATTAATGAATAATTTGAAACAATTCGAGGAATTGAGAAGGTATCTGGTATGATGAAGCTTTAGCCCTGAACAGATAGAGTTTTCCCCTAGCTATGGTTTAAATAGTACCAGGGCTGGGCTCTTTAATACACCGACTGCACCTCTGGAATGAGGTAAAACCACCACCAATAGGGCCACCTTTTGGCAGTGGGTGGCGACCTGTGATGATTAAGGACGGAATCCTGGTGGTTGAGCTGTTCATGACACGCAACACTCCCCTTTGGCTCTTACTTGGGTTAGACGGGTAGTCGGAGAGGCCCTTTCCGATCAATCGGCTGGTCACATCAAGCCGTAGTCCCTATATGATTTTCCCGACAGTATTGCTCTTATGTCAAACTCCTCACCCGTTTTATCATATATGTGCAAGAAGGTGACATATGAGGATCAGTGTCCTGGATATGACGTTAAACTGCATCTAGTGGTGAGGTTTCAGTTCTGGAGCTCTGGAGAGTGTGGAGTACGCTTTCATTACAATTACTCCCAAGTTCACTCTGACCCGGAATGGTAGTACCTGTTAGAGTCACATCTATGAGTTAAAAAAATGAGTTTTAAGAAAAATTTATTTAAGAAATGAATTTTAAAAAATTAAATACCCAACAAGAATGTGTAAAACAAAAAACGCCTTCAGCATAAAATAAACCAAAGGTTTACATGAAATCCAACAAACCAACCTACTGTTCTTCTACAAGGATGACCTTGGCATTAAATAACCCAAAAAGGTTGATATGCCATTAGATAAAGAAACCAAACTAAACTTCATTATCCTGACTTATATTACTCTTTTGTTAACTCTGTACTCGGAATACCGATTGAAGTACTCCTGGATCTGAAAGTCCCAGTTGCTAATGTACCACGTGATATTTTCAATATCACGTGTCTGCAACAACCCCACCGTCTGACCCTGTGCCTTCAGTCTCAAATAATTTCTGGTTCATTTATACAAATTCAGGAACAACGCTTTCCACCAAACATTTCACATCTCTTAATGGTTTTTAGGGGTTCTGTTCCATCTCCTCATTCTCAACAATCCCATCCTATTACCTAATATTCTTGCAAGTAATAATGTGTATTGGAATGTGTATGAAACTTCTCATCCCTCTAAATAGTACCACAACTGTTCTTCTACAAGGTTGGCTTTCGTATTAAATAAACCGCACAGTTTGATAGTCCATTAAACATAGAAACCAAACCATCAAGGTATAAAATAATCCTAGACGAGTTGACATGCCGTTAAAACCAATCAATCAATCGAACAGATATTTACTAAATTCAGCTTAGTGCGCAACCCCGGTAAGGATCAAGCTCACTATACTAGTAACGATAAAACAAAGAAACCAAGCCAAAGAGTTTTCATTTTCAAATGTGTTATAATTCGATATGATTTCTTTTCTCTGGACTAAAATTCGACATTTGATGGGGAAAAAGATTTACAAAAAGGAAACAGAAGAAAAAGAAAGTGAGCATAAACAATAGATGTTTTATTTCAAGAAAATTTTTCTTTCTTTTTTTCTTCTTCCTTGTAAATAGTAAAACTAATTGGATTTTAAAACAAAGCAGAAAACAACTTCATTCAATGTTTACTTCACCGGAGAGAAAACTGGAGAAAATGAAAAATTGAGGAAGTATCGAGACTACGCGGACCGAAACTGGTCTGGGGTTAACAAAATCCAGAAAGGGGCTCCAAGTCTGAGGGGGTGTTTACTCACACTCGAACCCAAACACCAGAATCTGATGAAAATATATAAATGCATGAAATAATAATAATAATAATAATAATAATAATGATAATAATACAAGAGTAGATATGACTGGGTGGGAAAGGTGATCCACTGGGAGTTGGGCAAAAGACTAAAATTTGGCCATGTTGAAAAATGCACAAAACCGAATCTGTCATAGAAAATGAACAATTAAAATTCTCTGAAACTTTGAGATACAAACGGACCACCAACTACCGTTCAGAAGACCAGATCGAGTGTTAATAAAAAATTAGGGTGTTTTAGGGGGACTGGTAGAATTAATGGCATTTCATTTTATTTAAATGGGGGAAAATTGATTTGATATACGAGGAAATTGAGTTACGAGCGGAACGAATTAAACTCGTAGAGTGATCTGCCCCTGTATCTAGGTTGAATAGTGTGATATGTCAGTGTGGTCATGAAGAGTATAAATAGTCAAGTAGCTATTTATCGCCAAAGTTTTTTTTTGCTAGAACCACGTGCGTCGTTTTCAGGGATCTGGGGTGGCGTCAGATAGCAGTAACAACGCTTCTGCAATATAATTTCACGTTGAGACCAGCCAATGTCCTTGAATCCAGCTAACTCATGGACTCTCGTCTTTTCGCCAAGTTGCGTCTTTTTTCCCTGAGACCCGAATCCGAAAAGAGGCCGATATAAGTGTCACGTGATCGATGTCCAGCTTCTAGAGCCAGCCACATGGGACCCTTTCTTTTGTTTACTTTCGTAGCAAGATATTGAAATATCTCTTGTTTTGTATCTTGAAAAAGGGCATTCAAAATACTACTCATGGACTCTCGTCAGTCCGGGCAGAAAGTGTAGACCCATGAAAAAAGGCATTCAAAATACCATACGTATTTTTTTGGAAAAATAAAATTTTCAATAGTATAACTGTATATTTTTTATGACTGTTTTTTTCCCCAGTTTGCTTACAATATTTTATTATTATATTTCTGAAGAAAAATATATAAAACAAAAAAACAAGCAGTTTGTGTATTGTTGTACAGTTTTCACATTTTTCAGACAAAAGAGACCTAAATTGACTATAAAACAAATCAGCCTGTTAGAAATCTTCCTGCTTAAGTGACATTTGGGGCCGGATATAATAGTGGACCGTGCACCAATCCAATAGTTTGTAAAGTACCGCGCTAAAGTATTAAAATGGCTTGTTGTCACTTGATACCCAGTTACAACTGGTGTGAAAACTCAAGTAATGAGAATAAACAAATAAAGTTCTTTCATAAAGAAGTCGATGATGTCACAATTTCCGTGTTTGGGGGAGAACATTTTTTCTAACACAAATGCACCTTCAAAAGGTTTTTATTGTGCATGGATTATGTCTCGAGTTTAATCTTTTACTGGGTTCGCCAAGCATTAATTACTGATAACCTTTCTGGTACCTTCTTTTTTTTTCTTCATCTGACAAGCATCCAATGAACACAAGTTTTATTGTTAGGGACTTTCAGTTCTTGTAAAAAAAAGAAGAAAATAATAAGAATAATATATAAAACATTAAATTCGCCCTAACAACATGGGTGTTATAAAACAAGTCTTTTTTTTTTCAAGTGGTTATTTATACTCCTTAATTGTAGTGAGCTTTTTTTTTATCAGCATAAGAACAACCTTGAGACTTTCTGCATGACGCACTATCAATGAGCTATATCTACAAATACTAAGTCCCAACAAACAGTAACTAAAAGCAAAATCATATTTTGTTATTATATCGTTTACTGAAGATGGAAATGATTTCTACTTCCCATTTGATTCAATTACATTTCCTCGTCTAGTTATGCCATTACGAGTGAATTGGACTTTAGTATTATATATATATATTTATTCAATGCCTCCACCACCAGTAGTATGCAACAGCTGATTGGTTGGAATTTACGACATGTCAACCCTTATCGGGTTATTCTATGCCGAAGCCGTTTTGTTGTATTCAATCTTAATGGGTATTCAAATTTTTTAAACATATTTTTAACACATCGTTTTTTAAATTCATTTTGTTATATTCAACCCATAGATGGGACCCTAACAGAAACTACCACTCCGGATCAGAGTGAACCTGGGAGTAATGGTGATGAACGGGTATTTCAAATTCCTCAGAGCTACATAGCTGGAACTTCATCAGATGGAGTTTAACATCATACCCAGGAGACTAAAACATTCAGCCACCGCCTTCTAACATATATATGATAAAGAGGGTTAAGGGCTTGCCACGAGGGCAATAGGGTTGGGACAATCATATAGGTGCTAGGGATTGATGTGACCAGCCGATTGATCGGAGGGGGCCTCTCCGACCACCCGTCTAGCCTTAGTAAAAGCCAAAGTGGGGTGTTACATGTCATCGACTGCTCAGCCACCAGGATTCCATCCTTAAGCATCATCACCACGACCAACAGGTGGCCCAATTGAGGGGGTCTTATCCCTCAGCAAGGGTGCAGTCGGAGTATTCTACAGCCCCAGCCGACAGAGCGGGCGTACAGTTGGTTTGTATTCAGAGATTTCCTTACACACCGATTGTCGTACCAAGGTTAAAGAGCCCTGCATATCCTACTATTTATCCATAGCCGGAGGGAGAATAGATGGGTTCGTATCTTTCTCGAGTTGGTTAGCGTGAAGTGGAACACAAACAACATCAATTAGTATTTTAAATCAAGTCAGCAAAAACCGTTACGCAAGCGCGCCACCATGCATTCGTATATAATTATGTAATCATAAATAATACACACAAAAGCAAAAGATGGCTTGAATTAAGTGTTTCTTTCTCCTAGACTGGTTACCTAACCAAGGTTAAATAAGCCAGTCTACACTACTATTTACCCATAGCTGGAGGGAGAACGTGTACATATGCGGTCTTTTGATGATTCTAGCCCTTCTGAATAATAATAATAATAATAATAATAATAATAATAATAAGTAGGACCTGTGGATGTACCATAGTATGATAATTTAGTTATTACAATGTTTGATACATTTACTTTAGAGCTATTGCTAAATATTTCAATATGTAAAAAGTATAATAATGTTGATTTAACTCTCTCACACTTTTTTTTCGTTTGCCTTCTTTTCATCTTTTCATTATGTTCGATTTTAAACAGATTAGCGTTATCGTTTCTGCGTGCTGACCCTCTCTCTTTATCTTTCCTCATCTCTTTCTTATAACATTTTTATGTGTAGCATGTCCTTTTCTTTCTTTCTTTCTTTCTAATAAAAACGGAATGGTCCATTATTTAGCTGAGGTGGGGACACTCATAAAAAAGTAAGAATTCGGTGGATAAGCAACAGCAGATAACCAGGATTTACATTTTTGCATTTCGTCTTGGGTGATAAGGGCGGTCTTATTTTTTAACCAGAGGGTGTTGCAAGATGATAACAAACGTACGATTAAGGAACACGAGTATTAATATATAGATGATTAAACTCTTTACTTAATCCACTAAAATGGATTACTCTCATTTCGTTCTCACCACTGGATAAGTCGTATCAGTTTATTCTTCCTAAATACGACAATAATTTCAAGAAAGACAAAGGATATAACAGACAAAAAGATGGGAATGCCAGTCTGAATAAACTGATACATAATAAAGTAATAATTGTACTTATTGTTTACTAGCAAGAATATGCGCCCCCACCAGCGTAAGTATTTAAGTTTTAATGTAATAAAATATATCAAATTAGAAAGACCAACGAAATTAAATAAGAATGCATATAAAAAGATTACACTTATTTTAATTAGATTTTAATTGGTTTCTATATAAAATCATTCATAGGATTGATTTTAATACGTTAAAGAATAAAACAATAATAACTATTAGAGATTAATAACACTCGGTTTTGTTAAAACCATTATGCAAATTAACCACACCATATATTATATAAACCTTTATTTTTTAGTGATATATAAGACACACTGCATGATTTTAAACGCACTAATAACATGGGCTGTTTTGAGGTAAATCTCAATCACATTTTCATAGAGACATCATTAATAAATAAGATTTATTCTATTCTATGTATTAATAGTTTTGACTATAAATAACATCCATATTGATAAACACACACAATTCCTTAGGGTATTGTGACGTAAGCAGTTACATAGTTTCGGTTACAGACAGACACCGAATCTCCATTATAATAAGATTTATAATAAGCACATTTATTTTTCGATTACCAGTTGTCAGAAGTATTGATTTTGCTTGTGTCTGTGTTCAATTCGATATCGATTGTTTAGAGCGTTATAGATTCCGCAAATTACTTTCTTTGCGTTTGCTAGATAAAATATAAAAATGATTAAGAATTTTCATTATATGGCTACTAACTAGTAAGTAAAGTCTGCGTAGGAGTCTAACCCCTTTTCGCTAGCGATAGACCAGGGAGATTGATTTTTTCTGAGGTGGAACGCCATACTTACCGTCAGCTCCCTATTTTACTGTACGGATCAGATTACCCAATCTGTGCAACTTGTGCGCTGAGTTCGCGGTGATCTGTATCGAACCCGGAACATTGTGATTCCTCGGCGAGTGCTCTACAGACTGAGAATACCTATAATATTGAAGGAGACATACTTCGTGTAATGGTTATCGTCGTAGAATCGGCAATGTGTGTGTGTGCATGAGAGGATTGGTCAATATATAAGGGTGAAAAAAATGTTCATAATTCTTTTTTTTTGCATAAATGTAAATTCTGCATTGTTTGGAATTGGTTATATATATTATATATACTAGCAAATATATGCACCCTCCGGGTGCAAGTATCTAAGTTTTAATATAATAAAATATCATGTTAAATTAGAAAGTCTAATGAAACTGAATAATAATGCAAATAAAAAGATTTGGAACAGAGGGGGTATGATTGAAAAATAGAACAACTTTGAAACTAACTCTTCCATCATTTTCCCTTACTCCCGTCTTTCATTGGTAAATTTTCATAAATTAACTATTTAGTTAAAATAGGAAGTAAAGAATAATATTACAGTTATTTCTTCTTGTTAATGGATTTTTTAAAAGATTTATTGAAGAGATTTTTGGTCATATTCATCAAGATAAAACCAAACAATTAGAAATTAATAATACTAAGCATATATTTATTAAAATCAAATTTTTAAGATCAATATGCAAATTAGCCTTCCCATTCACACCGTAAACCACTATTTTGTTGTATATATAAATACAATTGCATGTTAATAGTTTGTAGATATGGTCAACAGTCTTAATGATATAAAATAATTTTATTAATAATTGAAGTTTAAATTAAAAATAAAATCAGGGAGAATGTGGTATAAATAACAAATGAATTGTGACTTGATTAGTAATATAGTTTCGGTTACAGACAGACAAACCCACAATCTCCATTATAATAAGATATATATATATATATATATATATACACACAACTTAGAAAAAAACTTCTTCACACACACACACACACACATATATATATATATATAAGAACATTTAAAACGAATTTGATTAAAATAATTTTTTCAATGAACAGATGGACTCGCCACTTTTAATATATTTCTCTGTCCAAATAATAATGGCTTATCAAATACTTTGAAAAATTTTAAAAACTTTCTAAGAACACTTTCTTTCAGAAAATAAATTTTCCTGACGATGACCTAAGGTCGAAACTAGTTGAGAAAATAAATAACATTAAAGAAATATTCTTGTTTGTCATATCACTTTTTGTTCATCTTATATATATTATATATATATATATATATATATTATATATATATATATATATATGAGGTTAAGTAAACAAACAAATGTGTTTATTTTTTATGGCTTTAAGCCGACAATTTTTTGGATGATATGTGCTTAATTGAAGTCATACCTAATTTTGAGAATTAATTAGTTAATAATTAATGAATTTAGGCGGGCATATATGTTCAAATGTAAGGCTAAACAAATTGAGAAAATGTCATTTTCTCGATTTGTTTAGCCTTACATTTGAACATATATGCCCGCCTAAATTCATTAATTATTAACTAATTAATTCTCAAATTAGGTATGACTTCAATTAAGCACATATCATCCAAAAAAAAAAAATATATATATATATATATATATACCATCATTTTATTTATTTATCAAATATGTGTTTTGGTCATTCAAAAAACTTCTACTGAAAAAGTTTTTGAACTGTTATAAAAGTTAAGAACTGTTAATTTTGGTTGAAGTTCCCTCGCCCCCTCCCATTTTCTCTGTCTTTCTACCCCCTCTCTCTTGTATGAACTTATTGATAAGCGAATTCTAGAATAAAGAAAAGTTAAAATTACTCACTTCTAAATCATATTGATGGATGAACTGTTGGAGACTTCATTAAAGGAAGTGTACGATGACCAAGGAGTCATAAATTTTTGTTACAGGAGTTACGAATTTTGGATATACGGTAACCTTTTTTTTTTAATATTTCTTCTTTTTCTTCTTTTTTTCTTTTTAACAAAACAAGCTTGATTTCTTTCTTTTTTTGTCTTTCCACATCGTCAACCAACTATGAAGATAATAAGTGTTTTCATGCGCAAATGCAGAGCGACTATTTAGGATGGGTGTTCTGACTCATCCGGTAAATAATGATAAATAATAATATACAACATAGATCATTTTCTTCTGACGGACTTTACTACTACTACTACTACTACTACTACAACAACAACACATGACTGTAAGAAAGGCTCTCTGACCTGAGTTAAAAAATCAAGATTTTAAAGTGTGTTTTGTTTTATGGCATATCAACCACGGTGGGTCATTTAATGCCAACAAAGTTTTGAAATAAATTCGTAGCGATAGTTTGGTAAAAAAAAAAAAACAACAACAAATAAGTGTATATATATATATATACATATTTCTAACTATTGTTCAATTACTCATATTTTTTAGTACGATCCTAGTTCTTTTAGAAAAATGTAAATTCCTGGAAGGTCTTATTTTCGTGAAAAGTTTTTTTTTCAAATTACTTGCTTGGTAATATTTTGTTCGCACTAGATCAAAGTTTACACGCTCTAGCAGTATATATTTCATTGTAAATCTCTCTTGGCATGTAGTGTATATTGAGGATTCTGTGCCCTCTAGTAAATGATAATGGGTGATGTACGTGTGTCCTATGTGAAGGCTGGTCAGCACTACCTGTTCTCTTCTATTTTTGATTTTAAAGACTGACATAGATTGATTGGTTTTAACGACGTATTTCTATCTAATACAAATAAGTTTAGATATATCTGATTAACCCTTAGTAAACAATTACAGCTTCAAGTAACTATCATTAAAACAAATAATTTGCACACAGTTATTTGGTATATGGTATATTAAATGTTCCTATATAATACTAATAATTTTAAACATATCTATTTAATTCATAGATGGTTCCCTAACAGGCACTACCACTCCAGAGTATACCTGGGAGTAATGGCAATGAATGGGTACTCCACACTCCCCAGATCACCAGAACTGGAGCCTCACCACCAGATACAGTTTAGTGTTATAACCAGTATATTTCATTAGGGGTGTAACACCTCTGCAGGGGATACAGAAAGTGTATTTTAAGCCCCACCGATATGGTAGTGTCTTTTTCTGCTTGAAATAACCTAAAATGAAATGATCTAAAATGCTCTGCATTTAGAGTGTAAGTGCTGGGGCTTCCGGGGAGGCTTGCCTCTCGGGAATTGACTCAATACTACTGTTACGTACTGAGGGTTTTCACAGTACCAATCGATATAATGTTGTATACCCTTTCTTACTTCTTATCTCTTACTTCTTCTCTTCTGGCCGGCTTTGGTTCTATCTGATCGTCTATCATCTTGGTCTGGTCTAGCGTCTGGTGTTAACTTGGTATATCTTCTAAGGTCTTCTGTTGCTATGTTCCTGCTGGCTGGTCGTCCTGGATTCATTTCTTAGTCTTGTTACCAAGACATTCATCAACCACAAGAACATTTTACTTATATAAACTTTTATTTCCTTAACTATACATTTCACGTAACTAAATATCTGACTAACATAGCGCGCGCGAGTTCCAGCCTTAAGCAGAGCACAAAATGGCCGACTGCTCTGCCTGACGTCCAACTGCAAACTGGGGACTCTGAAAAAGGTCCCACGTGACTTCACATATTTGTCGGGCTTCTGTAATTTTCCATAGAAGGACCCGGCCATGGTATGAAAGGGGTAATCCCCTCAGAATTACAGGGGATTGACAATAATCTTATGCAACTGCATAGATTATGTAACACTACCTGAGACAGCACACTGCATCAGCTCGGCAGTCCATTCGTCTAGGACTTTCCCCTGCCACAGGACCAACAGCCGGACTGCCAAGACAGTGGACTGAGGTCTGTGTACCCTCTTTTCACTTAAAATATCTCGCGCACAAGTTTCACACCATGTCGAGTGAGGTCATCGTCATCTGCGACGGATTTCTATAATCGAGCAACCTAAAATGAAACGCACTAAAGAAATAGAAATTTTAATAAACGGCTGATTAAATTTAGAGATTAAATTCTGCTTAAAACATCTGAAAGAGTTCAATCACAATGTAAATTCGATCCTTTCCTTTGAATTTGTCGGTCAAACTTTGGTAAAAATCTGGGACAGTCCGATACTTGAATTTATATTTTTGAAAACTTGTCGACTCTACCGTGACGCATTCTGGTTGTTATTAATTAATCTCATAATAAACTTGAAGCGATGAAAATTATTTTTCTAAATGTTTCTTTTCGTAAAATAATTCTTCAGACGCCATTAAACAATGAAAAACAACTGATGGATTTCAAGGTTGAAATACTTATTACATATCCATTTTCTTTTTCTTCCCTTTTTTAATAAATAGAAACTATGTGTAATTTTATTTGTGAAACAATTTTATGGCCAGTTTCCTCAAATGAGTTCATATACATATATTTAGATCCATACATCTGCAAAGTCCAGTTAAATTCAAATGATGAATTAATATATATATATATTATATATAAATAAGTAAAGGCGTCGGGGCGGCCTAATGTCGGTATCAGCCAAAATCGAGGGAGTCTATCCCCTTTTCACTAGCGCTAGACCAAGGAGATTATTTATTTATCTGAGGTGGAGCGCCACACATACCATTAGCTCTTTACTTTACCGTACAGATCCCTGTGCTCATACGCTGAATTGGCGAGGGTCGGTATTGAACCAGGAACCTTCTAACTCCTACTGAGCTAATTATATATATATATATATATATATATATATATATATATATATATATATAATGTAGTGTATAGATTTACTTGCCCATTTCGAAAGTGCCTCTCAGAAAACAAATCAAATATTAATACCTACATAAGTCACACTACCACAACACTCACCCACCGTCTTACATACCACCTCTCTGATACTAGTAGTGCAATAAAACAACATAATTACAAAACATACAGACAAATTCATATCCTCCAACATAAGAAAAAAATCTTACTGAAAATACCCAAATCCTTTATAAAAATAGCAATAAAAAATGTCTACAAATTCTTGATGTGATTTGTATAAAAACAAAAAACCTGACATTAATAAAAAAGCATTTAATACAGGCAATGAAATACTAAACATTTTCAATAACTAACACACTAATCTCAGTAACCCTCAAAAATATAATAGACTCTCCTAATTTGAAAGGGCAATAAATAAACGAATGAATAAATTCAAATGAGAAGAAAAAAAGGGGGGGGGGAACCTAACACACTACAACCTACATTTTCCCCGATAACGACCGAGGAAATGGTCGAAAGCACTAGGGTAAGAAGTATTGGACAGTTCCTCTACCAGCTGGATCCTGATTTACGAAAAACCACACACACACACACATATTATATATATATATATATATATTATATATATATATATATATATATATATAGTTATTTACTAAGCTTAGCTTAGACGTGGCACAAGGTCAGAAGTATGGGGCACCCAGTGATAATCGAACTCACTAACAATAGTGTGTGAATCTATCTTACTAACCATTATACCACGTGTGGTGCCTAATATATATATATATATACAATATATAATGAATAGAAAATAAATGAGAAAAGTATTAGCAAGAAAAGGTGCTCAATGCTAATAAAGCAGAGCAGATTTATAATCAATAGTAATATTATGGATTTGGACTCCTAACTTAAAGTTTCATGGTTATGCAATCCTCAGATGAGTCAAATGGTTGAGATCTTAAAAACCAGTAGTCAAAAAAAGAGTAGTAGATTTGACTACTGGTTTTTTAAGATCTCAACCATTGATATATATATATATATATATATATATATATATATATATATATATATATATGTGTGTGTGTGTGTGTGTGTGTGTGTGTGTGTGCGCACGTAGTGTAATGGTTACAGTCATAGGAATTGGATGTGACGAGTTTAAATCCTAGACGAAGCTGTTTGCATTTCTCGTTGCGCTGATATCCTTTGGAAAAGTATGCGTCTAACAGTTCTCCCTCCAGCTATGTAGATTCCACTTGACCACCTTTTCGCGCAGACGTCTCACGGATCGTTATGCTACTCGTTGGTAAATGCAAACATAATAACATTAAACTTTAACTCTTTGCCTACGTGAAGGACTTAGATTACAATGATAATAGGGCTTTATTGGAATAGAATGGGTTCTGAGGTGAATAGATAGTGAACTTTGAAATACCCCATCATACAGGTAAAAAATACCAAGGGGAAATTTGGTAGGAAAAGAGTTAAAAGTGAAATTTGATGATTCAATTACTTATTAACCACATATTCTTTGGCCTAGTTTCGGCTCACAGTCGGAGTTGCGTGGATATGGTGCTTACCTAGCAGTGCGGTTTCGAATAATGGCACCGGCACGTAATCTGCGTGCATGGGTACCTTCCATTTACTAAAAACGGTGACGTTTTATCTGTATTTGCGTGAGTGGCTGAGCCGGCCAATTTTTGAATGGCAGTCTCTGATGCACTGGTTGCATAAAAACAGTGAGTCTTGCTGGGACTGCTGTTGTCTTTCCTTACTTCTGTCTCTCTTTGTTGTGGACGCTTCTTTCCTCTCTGTTTCACTTGATGCACCAGTCCACGCAGTTGTCTGCACAGACCTCCCATGTGTTGGTGTTGATGTGGCATGGCTTCATGTCTTTCTTGCAGACGTCTTTGAAGCGTAGTCGTGGTCTATCTACTGGTCAGGAGCCTACAACTAATTCGCCATACAGTAGGTCTTTGGCACACAATCCCATTGGTGGGATTGCGTGGATATGACCCTTACCTATCAGTGCTGTTTTGAATAATGCCACCGGCACGTAATCTGCGTGCATGGGTGCCTGCTGTTGTTTTTCCAGGGCGAGAATCAAAAAGGATATCTTCCGAATATATCTCCGTGGCAATCCTGTTATAATACTATAGGCATTGGCTTTCCAACGATAATATTATGTAATCTAAATATGGCGCAGACCGATTGACAGAAATATTCCTTTATGGTCGATCCTACCAACATTGGAATGGAATTTTTCTCCAATATTTCTGCCAATTCAACTTTAGAAAAAAAATGATCTGAATTGTTGATACAAGATGAGAAAATAATATTTTGGCTCACCACTGCCAGCGAACACTTATGTTTCTACACACACACACACATATATATATATATATATATATATATATATATATATATATATATATATATATTGTAAACACGGTTTGTTTTGAATGGCTTTTTGCCGATAATTTTAGGGAGAATAAGTGCTTAATTGGAGTCGTACCTAATTTTGAAAATTAATTAATTAATAATGAATTAGGCGGGAATACCTATTAAATGTATGGCTAAACAAAATCGAGAAAAATCAATCTCTGTATGTACATTTCGGCCTATTAGGCCTCATCAGCAGAGCTATAGATCGGAAGACCGCCCGTGCGTGATCTATAGCTCTGCTGATGAGGCCTAATAGGCCGAAATGTACATACAGAGATTGATTTTTCTCGATTTTGTTTAGCCATACATTTAATAGGTATTCCCGCCTAATTCATTATTAATTAATTAATTTTCAAAATTAGGTACGACTCCAATTAAGCACTTATTCTCCCTAATATATATATATATATATATATATATATATATATATATATATAATATACCAAGCTTGTTGGTAAATCCTTGCGGTGAGAAAAACCCCAGCAAATAGTTTGATTGTAAAAATATACTACCAAACATCAACCGGGGAGAAAAAAAATTTTGAAAAAAAGAAAAGACCAAGATAGTCGTACCAACAAAAAATAATCTATTGGTAGAGTATTTGGCCAAAAGAAAAAACAATTTATATGTATATATATGTATATAAGATATATATATATATATATATATATATATATATATATATATTCATATAACCGCTAGGAGAATAGCTAATAAGTAAAAAGTGCTCAATACTTAAGTAGAGCAAATAATAAAGATAAATCTAATGAGTCAGACGAACCTACTATTAGTTTCGCTTAATGCTCTTCGGGGCTAAGATCTTAGCCCTGAAGAGCATTAAGCGAAACTAATAGTAGGTTCGTCTGACTCATTAGATTTATCTTATATATATATATATATATATATATATATATATATATCTGGTATTGGAAAATTGAAAATAAAGTGCTTGATTACTGGTGTAAGAGCTGTATTTATTTGTTATAGGATATAATACATTTAAGGTACGGTTGTTATCGTCGGCATCAAAGCAGCGTGTTAACCAAGACAACGGGCGCGTTGTCTTGACGATAAGTGGCTAACACACTGCTTTGAAACCAATGATAACAATCACGCCTTAAATGTTTGTTTGTTTTGTTTTACGGCATATCAACCACGCTGGGTCATTTAATGCCGGCAAAGTTTTGAAAGATTCGTAGCGATAGTTTGGAAGAAAATTGTGTAGATTCAATTTTTTGTAAACAAATTTTCTATTTAACGAATAGATGGGACCCTAACAGATACTACCACTCCAGGTCAGAGTGGACAGGGGATCAATGGTGATGAAGGGGTGCTTCACATTCACTGGAACTTCACCATGATAGAGTTTAACATCATACACAGGACATGAAGACCCTCAGCCACTGCCTTCTAGCATCCATATGATAAAAAGATTTGGGGCTTGCCATAAGGAAAATAGAGTCGGGAGCTAGGGCTTGACGTGACCAGCCGATTGAATGGAAGGGGCCTCCCAGACTGCCCATCTAGTCTAAGTAAGGGCCAAAGTGGGGTGCTGCATGTCATGGACGGCTCCTCCACCAAAATTCGGTCCTTAAGCATTACGGTTCACCACCCACGGCTAACAGGTGGCTCCATTAGGAGGCGGGGTCTTACTCCTCTGCAGAGATTCAGTGTATTCTAAAGCCCAGCCGACAGGGCTGCAACTTAAATATTTGTTCCCTATAACAAATAATATATATATATATATATATATATATATATATATATATATTGATCAATGCCTGAAGAAGATATCAGAAGATCTGAAACACGTGTCGCAAATGTAAGATAAAAATAAAAAAATGTTTTTCTAAAAACAAAATCCATTTTGTGGACCTTCTTTTTTTTATAAAATTTTCTCCCGTTGGACCCATAACAACACTTTATATATATATATATATATATATATTAGTGACAGTTCGTAACTCTGAAAACTCGTAGCTCGGGACACTCGTAAGTCAAGGTAAGACTGTATACTATAAAATTAGTAACAATTCCTCATAAAAGCCGAACAGGTCTCTTTCTCCGTAAATTGTGCGAAACAATTTTTAAAACTGAAATATAAGCTTGAAAATGATCAATAATATTTCGTTAATAGTTTTGTTTTTCAAACTGCCAAGTGATTATTATTAAGGCCCCAACGAACCTTAAAAGATGAAGGAGCTAACATAACCATTTATTTCAGTAATGACATGCACTTCTAAGTACCCACAATGTTTAATTACCATTTGGATTCATATAAATTTAATCTAATAAATGCCCTTTTTTTTTTCATTTGTAAATTTGGCCTCCCAGCTCTTGAGTCAATTATATTTAATGAGGAGAAAATATTTAAATCATATTAATTT
Source organism: Doryteuthis pealeii (assembly GCA_023376005.1). NCBI lineage: Eukaryota > Metazoa > Mollusca > Cephalopoda > Myopsida > Loliginidae > Doryteuthis > Doryteuthis pealeii. Next base: position 38,909,556 of record CM042137.1, on the reverse strand, counting down.
TGGAACAAGTGTCAATACTAAAATAATTATAAATATAATTATTATTTGACTGTTTCGTACCTAAAAAAAAAAAAAAAAAATGCACGTTCAAATGTTTTTTTTAATTTACAGATACATGTTGAAGTTTAAAGCCTGGAGAAAATCTGGTAAGCTGGAAATTCAGTAGTGTAATTTTTTATCATAGTCTATTGCAGGCATAACAAATATGCGACCCGCGGGTCGCATTCAGCCCCCATCAAACACAGGTGCGACCCGCGCACAGACTGCGCTCTCATACGGCGATTTTAGAGTACCCCAGTTTAAAAAAAGTTTTTTCCAAAACTTCTTGGGCGAAAATAGTCATTTATTTTCATTATGTCAATATGTTGTTAAGAAACAGTCTGTTATCAACACATCGTCTCTTACTCCTTTCTTTGAGTTGCGGAAGGAGAAGGCCCAGTCAATGAAAGGGAGGGAGTTTTTCCTATTGCCTTCTCCTGCTTTCAATCAAAACATGGCTGTAATTGAAAGTAACAGTGACACTTGTACGTTTTATCATTTGAACTCGATCAGTAATAGTCTTTTTTCCTTTCTTTTTACAAAATTTTTTTTTTAGATATGCATTCATTGGCTTTTAGTCGATAATAAAGAAATTAATGATAGCAATCATCACTTAGTTCTATTAATATGGAAGAAGGATTTAAAGAATTAGTTGTCATATGCGGCCCTCATGACAGACATATGTAATCCATGCGTCCCTCATGACACATGTGTAATCCATGCAGTCCTAGGGGGGATACTCAGTTTCTCATTAAGTTATATACTCTTTTGACCCCAGAACTCCAAAAGTGGACTGTTTTAGGTTTTTTATTTCACTATTACTCTGAAATAGAAATATCGTTAGATACTCGGCAAAATTACCAGCGAATAGTAATTTTCAGTTTATTTCAGTATACGGCTTGATAAGTTTATAATTTCAATTCCTTTAAAATTACAACGCTTAGGTGAAAATGTGTATAACTGAATCACTAGGCAACAACTTTAAATCTATAAAACATCAATTAATGTTATCATTTAATTTAAAAGAAACAACTTATAAATGAATTAACGTATCAAGTTATGTTTTCCTTAGAGTTTCATTTTTATTAAAAGTAGTAATCCCAGTTGAGAAATTAAAAATATATACATTGGACTTCATTTCAGATTCCACTAACACCTGTCCGGTAAACTAGGGTAAAAAATTACGCTACTGAATTCACAGTGTACCGAAAACCTCATACGGTCTAGAGTTGGTGAATTTATTCTCAATAGCAGACAAACTGCTATTTAATCAGATCAGTTTTCACACTTAGCTGAAAATTCAGAATGTTATATAAGTAATCATGAAGTAATAACAATGGTATTGGACATATAAAACGTGTTCGTCAGGCATAGACGGCCTTGTTGTAATTCAAACATATGGATTGTTGGGTTGGTGGGGGATAAGATAAGGCTAAATAAAGTTGAGAGAGAGAGAGAGAGAGAGAGAGAGAGAGAGAGAGAGAGAGAGAGAGAGAGAGAGAGAGAGAGAATCTAGTCATAGCAATCAAAAGTTTGAAACATGTAAACTTTTATTCCATTCAGTGATTTTTTTTTCTAAGAAATTACAAATATTAACATTAATCTACTACTACTTTTATAATATATATATATATATATAATTTATAATTATTCTGTGATATAATATTTCTATATAAGAAATATAATATATATAATATAAATATATATATATATATATATATATAAATTATATATATATATTATCTTTATGCCCTGAAGATGATCTAATTAATAGATCGAAACACTGCAGCGTCGGCCAATAAAACTCACCACTTAACCCATTTAAACCTGTGTTTTTTTCATTTTTCTTGATATATTACATACCGTCGGATTTACTTCCTCTCTTCATATATATATATATATATATATATATATATATATATATATAAGAGAGAGAGAGAGAGAGAGAGAGAGAGAGAGAGAGAGAGAGAGAGAGAGAGAGATTGATTATTATGATGTGGGTCTGTATTTACGCAGCCCTTACACCATGGGCAGAACTTTTTAACCGGACTACAATTGGTTTAGATTCAGTTTTCCTTTTCCTAGACTTGTTGCCGTGCCATGTCTGACGTGTATGTGTGGGGGGATGGAAAGAATAGATTGTTTTATGCCTTTCCCAAAGGGGTTAGTATGAAGTGAAACGCAAATAGCCTCGTCCTTTTCCTACAATGATAACCGTTTCATAACACGCGCACCTCTCGAATAATCGCGAATACTGACACTACGCTTTAATTATCAAGATGAAAATTGAATTGAAAATTGATTTATTCTCCACACTAGATCATTTTTAGGTTCTTGCCCTAGCAAAAATCTCGCTACATTGTGCCATTACGATAATAAACATACACAAATTGGATCATTGAAATATAGATAATCATGATTTATACAGTGATACCAATAGTAATCAAATACTAGAATCAGTCAATACTATAAAATACATAGAACACTAAGTTAAGAGTGAACTGAATTTCTATGACTTCCAAGATTTGTCCACCAATCACATTTCTGTAACAGGTGCTTTTAGATTCACACAGTACATAAAGGAAATACTTTTTATATAATATTTCGACTATTTTATTTTATTTAGTTTTTGTTTTCAAAAGCGATTAGTTATTACCCTATAGTTATTTATTTTTGAAATTGATATTCTTTATATGCCAAAAAGAAAAAGAAGAAAAGAGAAAAATAGTCGGACAGAAAAAGAGAAATCGAGAAGGAATTGCGAAAAATGGTTCGAAGTTCGCCATTTAAAAGGCACTGGAATGATTTCAAGAAATAATTCTCACGATTGCAACTCGCCTCTTAATCTAAATGCAATAGAATATTTTGGAGATAATTCGTTCGTTAAAAAAAAGAAAAAAAGAAAAAAGAATTTATTTCAACTGAGGGACTGGGAGAAGGGCCAATTAATTTGCTGAAAAATGTTCTTTTTGAAATTAATAAAAAGTTGCATTTTTTTATTTGCAGGGAGGAGGGGGAGCGGATGGAATTAGCAAAAACAAAACGCAATAGAACTAAGTAGTTATTTGATAAACTTTGCCTAATATTCCACAAGGCCATTATAATTGAGCATCAGCTTGGATCGATCTTTTTTAAGAGAATACAAATTCAAAGATGAACAAGTCACTCTTTCCCGATTACACAATGGCCACACAAGAAGCACTCCTTTATTCTCAAACTAGAAGCGGCTACTCAGCATCGCCTAGGTAGATGGGGTGGGATAGGGCAAAATCCCCTGGTCTATTGATTTGTTTACTTTTGAGATTCACAAATGCTGGACATTTTAAAGTAGAATTTCAACGCTATTTCTATGTATATTTTGATTTTTAAATATCTTCGAATATAAATCAGATCTTCATATTTTTTTCACAAAAAAGCAAGAACTGGTGATATTTAATGTGTATATATATTTACTTTGTTGTTAATTGTTTTATTTTCGTAGTTTCATCCGGACATACACACACACACACACCAACTGCCCTTTATATATATATATATATATATATATATATATATATTATATATATATACTAGAAGCGGTTACCCGGCGTCGGCTGGGTAGAGGTGGGGTAATCTCACAGATCCATTATTGTTGAATCATGAGTTGGATCCTTGCAGGATGCCCCATTAAAATCCCAATGTAAAAAAAAACTTGCGTTGATCCAGACACTCTGAAAATAAAAATTAATGCATCCAATTTAAAATACTAAATCCTCCCAAAACAATTCCATGCTGTAATCATTTGAATTTTATTTTTAATTATCTTCACGAATGTAAATCAAATCTTCATTATTTTGTTCCAAAACCAAGATCTGGTGATAGTGAATGTGTATATATATTTACTTTGTTATTAATTGTTTTATTTTCATAGTTTCCTCCGGGCATACATACACACAAAACTACCCTTTATATATGTATAGATAGACAAGAAGAATAATCACAGTGTGTATGAAACACTTTTTCTCAAAGCGTTTCGTCAGAGTCCAAATGGTGCAGCTATACAGTAGCACGGACACGGCTACAATTGGAAGAATTTTCGCTCTATCTTATCAGAGAGATGAGATTTCCATGTAATTGATTATCTTTCTATCGCAGTTCATGCCTTTCCTACGCGTATATTGACATAAAACTAGATAGCAACAACAAAGGATGCTGCGTGCTGTCTTGAACAAATTTTGAAGCGGTCGGAGAGGTTTCCTCCGCTTAAATAGCTGGTCACGTCAAGCCCTAGCTCCTATATGATTGTTCCAACCTTATTGCCCTTATGGCAAGCCCCAACCCTTTTTATCATATGAGTGCGAGAAGGCAGTGACTGAGGGCGTTAATGTCCTGGGTATGACATTAAGCTCTATCTGATGGTGAAGATCCAATTCTGGAGCTCTGAAGAATGTGGAGTACCCCCTTCACCCTATTCTCCCAAGTTCACTCTCTGACCCGGATGGTGGTATACCTGTTAGGGTTCCATCTTTGGGTTAAATAGAAAAATGAGTTTTAAAATTGTAGCCTAGTTATCGCAAGGTTTCTGGTTGGATACCGGTGTCCGCCAAGTCAGCGCATGAGTAACACATATTGGGTAATCTGATCTTAGTGGTAAAATGGGGAGCTGACGGTAAGTGTGGCGCTCCACCTCAGCAAAAAATCTCCCTGTCTAACGTTAGTGAAAAGGGGATAGACTCCCTCGCTGTCCGACTGATATCGACAATAGACCACTCCGCCAACTTAAAATGCTATACTTGAGAAAATAAGACAGAATCCTCATGTAGTATAATGGTTAGTAAGCTAGTCTAGTAAATCATTGTTGGTGAGTTCCATTATGTGTACCTAAGTTAATGGTGATGATGCTTTGGTTCCGAAACCATACCTGACCTCAGTCAACCATTGATGAAGGCTTGGCAACACAGCTATTTTTGAAGCATTAATGTTTATTGATTTGTTTTCTTTGTTTAAGGGCAGATCAACCTTCGTGGATTATCTAATGCCAATGCCATTATTTTTGGAAAAAAACAAGTAGTGGTATCATTTAACTTATAGCTGGAAGATGAAGCGGTTCATACCTTTCCCAAGGGATTAGCCTAAAGTGAACGTAACAGCGTGACTAGAGTCTGGACTCGCTTACAACGATATTGAAGTCCAGTCCGTTAGCCACTATACCACGGGGACTATATTTGTATGTATTTGTATGTGCGTGTGTGTCTGTATATGTGTGTTTGACAGTTGGTTACAGAGCCTGGACTCCATACTATAAATTCGGTCGTTATGGTAACGCGAATTATTAACTGTTTGCAGGTCGGCCTTCAACTTGTTGATAGGCATTGTCATCTATCCATATTTAAAAGGCAGTTGGTGTGTATGTATGTATGTATGCCAGAGGAAACTACAGAAATAAACACATTAACGACCAAAAGTTAATATATATACGCATTAAATATCACCGGTTCTTGTTTTCTGAATCATGAAGATTTGATTTACATTCAAAGATATTTAAAAATCAATATATACATAGGAATAGCATTGACATTCTACTTGAAATTGTCCAACATTTGTGAATCTTAAAAGTAAACAAATCAATACACCAGGATTTTTTTTACCGCTCTTCTACCCAGGCGATGCTAGGTAGCCACTTCTAGTCTTATACTAAGGGGAATTTATAAAGATGTCAGAAACTTTTGACCCTGGTTTCTTTTGTGTGTGTGTATGTGTGTTTCTCTGTTGAACTGACCGTTCGTGTCGCAACGGAAGGTCAAGGCGAAGACGACCGAAAAAGAATTAAAAGCTTCAAACCGAAGGAAATAATTTACTTGGCACAAAATGTATGATTGGCTCTTTCCAAACTGCATAAGATGATGATGATGTTAATGATGATGAAGAGGAAAAAGAAGAGCAAGAAGCGGTTATAAGAAAATAATAAAAAGGGAGAAATTAAAGCATGTTCGCCAGACATAGACTGGCCTCGTAAATCAAACATGGATTGAATGGGTTGGGTGGGGTTGGATCGGTCATGGGCTGGGGAGATGTTGCACGGGAGTGGGAGGGGCTTGTAAGAGAAATATAAACAAAGTTTAAAAGTCGAAAAATACAGAGAGAGAGAGAGAGAGAGAGAGAGAGAGAGAGAGAGAGAGAGAGAGAGAGAGAGAGAGAGAGAGAGAGAGAGAGAGAGAGAGAGAAGGAAAAAAGAAGAAATTTATAAGAAAAAGATAAAAAAAAATAGAAATCTACTCGTAACAGCCGGAGTTTAGAACATGTAAATTTTTATTCCATTCAGAGTTTTTGCGCTTTGATTTTTTTTCTAAGAAAATCTATGAAAAATGGCAAGTACTAATATTAACATTAAAACTACGACGACAACGACGACGACGACGACCACGACAACAACAAACTTTTACTACTACTACTACTATTGGTTTAAGGCCAAGTCCAGTTGAAAGCACCGGTTCCAACTTGATCACCGAAGTTACTAGTAACGATGACCGGTTCAATACTTGAATTGGTGACCCAATAAGGAACAGTAGGTTTTGTTTGTTTTGTTTTACGGCATATCAACCTCGGTGGATCATTTAATACCGAATAGCTACTGTAAGCAATCTGATATTTAAAA
>CM042137.1:38866275-38893775 GCA_023376005.1 Doryteuthis pealeii | reverse complement strand
TTGTTGCCTGTCTAGTTTTATGTCAATATACGCGTAGGAAAGGCATGAACTGCGATAGAAAGATAATCAATTACATGGAAATCTCATCTCTCTGATAAGATAGAGCGAAAATTCTTCCAAGTTGTAGCCGTGTCCGTGCTACTGTATAGCTGCACCATTTGGACTCTGACGAAACGCTTTGAGAAAAAGTGTTTCATACACACTGTGATTATTCTTCTTGTCTATCTATACATATATAAAGGGTAGTTTGTGTGTATGTATGCCCGGAGGAAACTATGAAAATAAAACAATTAATAACAAAGTAAATATATATACACATTCACTATCACCAGATCTTGGTTTTGGAACAAAATAATGAAGATTTGATTTACATTCGTGAAGATAATTAAAAATAAAATTCAAATGATTACAGCATGGAATTGTTTTGGGAGGATTTCGTATTTTAAATTGGATGCATTAATTTTTATTTTCAGACTGTCTGGATCAACGCAAGTTTTTTTTACATTGGGATTTTAATGGGGCATCCTGCAAGGATCCAACTCATGATTCAACAATAATGGATCTGCGAGATTACATTTTTTACCCCACCTCTACCCAGCCGACGCCGGGTAACCGCTTCTAATATATATATATATATATATATAAAGGGCAGTTGGTGTGTATGTATGTATGTATGTCCGGATGAAACTACGAAAATAAAACAATTAACGACAAAGTAAATATATATACACATTAAATATCACCAGTTCTTGCTTTTTTGTGAAAAAATTATGAAGATCTGATTTGTATTCGAAGATACTTAAAAATCAAAATATACATAGAAATAGCGTTGAAATTCTACTTTAAAATGTCCAGCATTTGTGAATCTCAAAAGTAAACAAATCAATAGACCAGGGGATTTTGCCCTATCCCACCCCATCTACCTAGGCGATGCTGAGTAGCCGCTTCTAGTTTGAGAATAAATGAGTGCTTCTTGTGTGGCCATTGTGTAATCGGGAAAGAGTGACTTGTTCATCTTTGAATTTGTATTCTCTTAAAAAAGATCGATCCAAGCTGATGCTCAATTATAATGGCCTTGTGGAATATTAGGCAAAGTTTATCAAATAACTACTTAGTTCTATTGCGTTTTGTTTTTGCTAATTCCATCCGCTCCCCCTCCTCCCCGCAAATAAAAAAATGCAACTTTTTATTAATTTCAAAAAGAACATTTTTCAGCAAATTAATTGGCCCTTCTCCCAGTCCCTCAGTTGAAATAAATTCTTTTTTCTTTTTTTTTAACGAACAAATTATCTCCAAAATATTCTATTGCATTTAGATTAAGAGGCGAGTTGCAATCGTGAGAATTATTTCTTGAAATCATTCCAGTGCCTTTTAAATGGCGAACTTCGAACCATTTTTCGCAATTCCTTCTCGATTTCTCTTTTTCTGTCCGACTATTTTCTCTTTTCTTCTTTTTCTTTTTGGCATATAAAGAATATCAATTTCAAAAATAAATAACTATAGGGTAATAACTAATCGCTTTTGAAAACAAAAACTAAATAAAATAAAATAGTCGAAATATTATATAAAAAAGTATTTCCTTTATGTACTGTGTGAATCTAAAAGCACCTGTTACAGAAATGAGATTGGTGGACAAATCTCGGAAGTCATAGAAATTCAGTTCACTCTTAACTTAGTGTTCTATGTATTTTATAGTATTGACTGATTCTAGTATTTGATTACTATTGGTATCACTGTATAAATCATGATTATCTATATTTCAATGATCCAATTTGTGTATGTCTATTATCGTAATGGCACAATGTAGCGAGATTTTTGCTAGGGCAAGAACCTAAAAATGATCTAGTGTGGAGAATAAAGCAATTTTAAATTCAATTTTCAGCTTGATAATTAAAGCGTAGTGTCAGTATTCGCGATTATTCGAGAGGTGCGCGTGTTATGAAACGGTTATCATTGTAGGAAAAGGACGAGGCTATTTGCGTTTCACTTCATACTAACCCCTTTGGGAAAGGCATAAAACAATCTATTCTTTCCATCACCCCCCCCCCACACACACACACACACACGTCAGACATGGCACGGCACAAGTCTAGGAAAAGGAAAACTGAATCTAAACCAATTGTAGTCCGGTTAAAAAGTTCTGCCCATGGTGTAAGGGCTGCGTAAATACAGACCCACATCATATCAATCAATCTATCATCAATCAATCAATCTCTCTCTCTCTCTCTCTCTCTCTCTCTCTCTCTCTCTCTCTCTCTCTCTCTCTCTCTCTCTCTCTTATATATATATATATATAAGTAGTAGTAGATTTAATGTTAATATTTGTACTTTCTTAGAAAAAAAAATCACTGAATGGAATAAAAGTTTACATGTTTCAAACTTTTGATTGCTATGACTAGATTTTTTGCTCTCTCTCTCTCTCTCTCTCTCTCTCTCTCTCTCTCTCTCTCTCTCTCTCTCTCTCTCTCTCTCAACTTTATTTAGCCTTATCTCACACACTCACACCCAACCCAACAATCCATATGTTTGAATTACAACAAGGCCGTCTATGCCTGACGAACACGTTTTATATGTCCAATACCATTGTTATTACTTCATGATTACTTATATAACATTCTGAATTTTCAGCTAAGTGTGAAAACTGATCTGATTAAATAGCAGTTTGTCTGCTATTGAGAATAAATTCACCAACTCTAGACCGTGTGAGATTTTCGGTACACTATGAATTCAGTAGCGTAAATTTTTACCCTAGTTTACCGGACAGATGTTAGTGGAATCTGAAATGAAGTCCAATGTATATATTTTTAATTTTTCAACTGGGATTACTACTTTTAATAAAAATGAAACTCTAAGGAAAACATAACTTGATACGTTAATTCATTTATAAGTTGTTTCTTTTAAATTAAATGATAACATTAATTGATGTTGTATAGATTTAAAGTTGTTGCCTAGTGATTCAGTTATACACATTTTCACCTAAGCGTTGTAATTTTAAAGGAATTGAAATTATAAACTTATCAAGCCGTAAACTGAAATAAACTGAAAATTACTATTCGCTGGTAATTTTGCCGAGTATCTAACGATATTTCTATTTCAGAGTAATAGTGAAATAAAAAACCTAAAACAGTCCACTTTTGGAGTTCTGGGGTCAAAAGAGTATATAACTTAATGAGAAACTGAGTATCCCCCCTAGGACTGCATGGATTACACATGTATGTCATGAGGGCCGCATGGATTACATATGTCTGTCATGAGGGCCGCATATGACAACTAATTCTTTAAATCCTTCTTCCATATTAATAGAACTAAGTGATGATTGCTATCATTAATTTCTTTATTATCGACTAAAAGCCAATGAATGCATATCTAAAAAAAAAAAATTTTGTAAAAAGAAAGGAAAAAAGACTATTACTGATCGAGTTCAAATGATAAAACGTACAAGTGTCACTGTTACTTTCAATTACAGCCATGTTTTGATTGAAAGCAGGAGAAGGCAATAGGAAAAACTCCCTCCCTTTCATTGACTGGGCCTTCTCCTTCCGCAACTCAAAGAAAGGAGTAAGAGACGATGTGTTAATAACAGACTGTGTTTCTTAACAACATATCTTATTATAATGGAGATTGTGGGTTTGTATGTCTGTAACCGAAACTATATTACTATTCAAGTCACAATGCCCTTTGTTATTTACATCATATTCTCCATGATTTTATTTTTATTTAAACCTCAATTATTAATAAAATTGTTTTACATCGTTAAGACTGTTGACCATATCTACATACTAATAACATGCAATTGTATTTATATATCCAACAAAATAGTGGATCATAGTGTGAATGGGAAAGCTAATTTGCATATTGATCTTAAAAATTTGATTTAATAAATGCTTAGTATTATTGATTTCTAATTGTTTGGTTTTATCTTAATGAATATGAACAAAAATCTCGGGGATAAATCTTAAAAGCAATCCATTAACAAGAAGAAATAACTGTAATATTATTCTTTACTTCCTATTTTAACTAAATAGTTAAATTAGGAAAATTACCAATGAAAGACGGAGTAAGTGAAAATGATGGAGAGTTAGTTTCAAAGCTGTTCTATTTTCACATTACCCCCTCTGTTCCAAATATTTTTATCTGAATTCTTATTCAGTTTCATTAGCCTTTCTAATTTAACATGATATTTTATTATATTAAAACTTAAAGACTTGCACCCGGAGGGTGCATATATTTGCTAGTTGACATAATGAAAATAAATGACTATTTTCGCCCAAGAAGTTTTGGAAAACACTTTTTTTAAACTGGGGTACTCTAAAATCGCCGTATGAGAGCGCAGTCTGTGCGCGGGTCGCACCTGTGTTTGATGGGGGGGCTGAATGCGGTCCGCGGGTCGCATATTTGTTATGCCTGCAATAGACTATGATAAAAAATTACACTACTGAATTTCCAGCCCTACCAGATTTTCTCCAGGCTTTAACTTCAACATGTATCTGTAAATTAAAAAAACATTTGAACGTGCATTTTTTTTTTTTTTTTTTTAGGTACGAAACAGTCAAATAATAATTATATTTTAATTATTTTAGTATTGACACTTGTTCCAAAATTAATATGATTTAAATATTTTTCCTCATTAAATATAATTGACTCAAGAGCTGGGAGGCCAAATTTACAAATGAAAAAAAAAAGGGCATTTATTTAGATTAAATTTATATGAATCCAAATGGTAATTAAAACATTGTGGGTACTTAGAAGTGCATGTCATTACTGAAATAAATGGTTATGTTAGCTCCTTCATCTTTTAAGGTTCGTTGGGGCCTTGATAATAATCACTTGGCAGTTTGAAAACAAAACTATTAACGAAATATTATTGATCATTTTTCAAGCTTATATTTCAGTTTTAAAAATTGTTTCGCACAATTTACGGAGAAAGAGACCTGTTCGGCTTTTATGAGGAATTGTTACTAATTTTATAGTATACAGATTTACCTTGACTTACGAGTGTCCCGAGCTACGAGTTTTCAGAGTTACGAACTGTCACTAATATATATATAATATATATATATATATATATATATATAAAGTGTTGTTATGGGTCTAACGGGAGAAAATTAAACATTTTATAAAAAAAAAAGAAGGTCCACAAAATGGATTTTGTTTTAGAAAAATTTTTTTTTTTTATCTTACATTTGCGACACGTGTTTCAGATCTTCTGATATCTTCTTCAGGCATTGATCAATATATAATATATATATATATATATATATATATATATATATATATTATTGTTATAGGAACAAATATTAAGTTGCAGCCCTGTCGGCTGGGCTTTAGAATACACTGAATCTCTGCAGAGGAGTAAGACCCCGCCTCCTAATGGAGCCACCTGTTAGCCGTGGGTGGTGAACCGTAATGCTTAAGGACCGAATTTTGGCGGAGGAGCCGTCCATGACATGCAGCACCCCACTTTGGCCCTTACTTAGACTAGATGGGCAGTCTGGGAGGCCCCTTCCATTCAATCGGCTGGTCACGTCAAGCCTTAGCTCCCGACTCTATTTTCCTTATGGCAAGCCCCAAATCTTTTTATCATATGGATGCTAGAAGGCAGTGGCTGAGGGTCTTCATGTCCTGTGTATGATGTTAAACTCTATCATGGTGAAGTTCCAGTGAATGTGAATGTGAAGCACCCTTTCATCACCATTGATCCCCTGTCCATTCTGACCTGGAGTGGTAGTATCTGTTAGGGTCCCATCTATTCGTTAAATAGAAAATTTGTTTACAAAAAATTGAATCTATACAATTTTCTTCCAAATTATCGCTACGAATCTTTCAAAACTTTGCCGGCATTAAATGACCCAGCGTGGTTGATATGCCGTAAAACAAAACAAACAAACATTTAAGGCGTGATTGTTATCATTGGTTTCAAGCAGTGTGTTAGCCACTTATCGTCAAGACAACGCGCCCTTGTCTTGGTTAACACGCTGCTTTGATGCCGACGATAACAACCGTACCTTAAATGTATTATATCCTATAACAAAATAAACAGCTCTTACACCAGTAATCAAGCACTTTATTTTCAATTTTCCAATACCAGATATATATATATAAAGATAATCTAATGCTCTTCAGGGCTAAGATCTTAGCCCTGAAGAGCATTAAGCGAAACTAATAGTAGGTTCGTCTGACTCATTAGATTTATCTTTATTATTTGCTCTACTTAGGTATTGAGCACTTTTACTTATTAGCTATTCTCCTAGCGGTTATATGAATATATATATATATATATATCTTATATACATATATATACATATAAATTGTTTTTTCTTTTGGCCAAATACTGTACCAATAGATTATTTTTTGTTGGTACGACTATCTTGGTCTTTTCTTTTTTTTTCAAAAAATTTTTTCTCCCCGGTTGATGTTTGGTAGTATATTTTTACAATCAAACTATTTGCTGGGGTTTTTCTCACCGCAAGGATTTACCAACACGCTTGGTATATTAAATTATAATATATATATATATATATATATATATATATATAGAAACATAAGTGTTCGCTGGCAGTGGTGAGCCAAAATATTATTTTCTCATCTTGTATCAACAATTCAGATCATTTTTTTCTAAAGTTGAATTGGCAGAAATATTGGAGAAAAATTCCATTCCAATGTTGGTAGGATCGACCATAAAGGAATATTTCTGTCAATCGGTCTGCGCCATATTTAGATTACATAATATTATCGTTGGAAAGCCAATGCCTATAGTATAACAGGATTGCCACGGAGATATATTCGGAAGATATCCTTTTTGATTCTCGCCCTGGAAAAACAACAGCAGGCACCCATGCACGCAGATTACGTGCCGGTGGCATTATTCAAAACAGCACTGATAGGTAAGGGTCATATCCACGCAATCCCACCAATGGGATTGTGTGCCAAAGACCTACTGTATGGCGAATTAGTTGTAGGCTCCTGACCAGTAGATAGACCACGACTACGCTTCAAAGACGTCTGCAAGAAAGACATGAAGTCATGCCACATCAACACCAACACATGGGAAGTTGGTGCAGACAACTGCATGGACTGGCGCATCACTGTCAAACAAGGCATGAAATAAAGGGAAACAGAGAGGAAAGAAGCGTCCACAACAAAGACAGGCAGAAGTAAGAAAAGACAACAGCAGTCCCACCAAGACTCACTGTTTTTACGCAGTCAGTGCACCAGAGACTGTCATTCAAAAATTGGCCTGCTCAGCCACTCGCGCAAATACAGATAAAACGTCATCGTTTTTAGTAAATGGAAGGTACCCATGCACGCAGATTACGTGCCGGTTACATTACTCGAAACCGCACTGCTAGGTAAGCACCGTATCCACGCAACTCCGACTGTGAGATTGTGAGATTAGGTCAAAGAATATGCGGTTAATATATATATTATATATATATGCGGAGGGGTTGGTATGTATGTATGTGTGTGTGTGTGTGTGTGTATATATATATATATATATATATATACACACACACACACCAACCCCTCCGCACGAGCTGGATACGACACAAGGTCAATTTCTTAAGCGGAGTTCAACAGGTTTGAATTCAGAGTTTTCCTTCTCCTAGACCGGTTGCCTAACCAAGGTTAAAGAGCCCAGTCTGCCCTACTATTTACCCATAACTGGAGGGAGAGTAGGATTCATACCTTTCCCAAGGGTATTAGCGTTAAGTGAAATGCAACGTCCAGGATTTGAACTCGGGGCGACGAGTCCATTTCCCATGACTTTAACCATTGCACCACGCATATGCGGTTAATAAGTAATTGAATCATCAAATTTCACTTTTAACTCTTTTCCTACCAAATTTACACTTGGTATTTTTTTTACCTGTATGATGGGGTATTTCAAAGTTCACTATCTATTCACCTTAGAACCCATTCTATTCAAATAAAGTCCTATTATCATTGTAATCTAAGTCCTTCACGTAGGCAAAGAGTTAAAGTTTAATGTTATTATGTTTGCATTTACCAACCTCCTCCCCCCCCCCAACGAGTAGCATAACGATCCGTGAGGCGTCTGCGCGAAAAGGTGGTCAAGCGGAATCTACATAGCTGGAGGGAGAACTGTTAGATGCATACTTTTCCAAAGGATATCAGCGCTACGAGAAATGCAAACAGCTTCGTCTAGGATTTAAACTCGTCACGTCCAATTCCTATGACCGTAACCATTACACTACGTACACACACACACACACACACATATATATATATATTGGGCACCTCACGTGGTGTAATGGTTAGCAAGCTAGATTCACACACCATTGTTAGTGAGTTCGATTCTCACTGGGTGCCCCATACTTATGACCTTGTGCCACATCTAAGCTAAGCTTAGTAAATAACTATATATATATGTGTGTGTGTGTGTGTGTGTGTGTGGTTTTTCGTAAATCAGGATCCAGCTGGTAGAGGAACTGTCCTATACTTCTTACCCTAGCGCCTTCGACCATTTCGTCGGTCGTTATCGGGGAAAATGTAGGTTGTAGTGTGTTAGCCCCCCCCCCCTTTTTTTCTTCTCATTTGAATTTATTCATTCGTTTATTGCCCTTTCAAATTAGGAGAGTCTATTATATTTTTGAGGGTTACTGAGATTAGTGTGTTAGTTATTGAAAATGTTTAGTATTTCATTGCCTGTATTAAATGCTATTTTATTAATGACAGGTTTTTTGTTTTTATACAAATCACATCAAGAATTTGTAGACATTTTTTATTGCTATTTTTATAAAGGATTTGGGTATTTTCAGTGAGATTTTTTTCTTATGTTAGAGGATATGAATTTGTCTGTATGTTTTGTAATCATTTGTTTTATGGCACTAGTATCAGAGAGGTGGTATGTAAGACGGTGGGTGGGTGAGTGTTGTGGTAGTGTGACTTATGTAGGTATTAATATTTGATTTGTTTTCTGAGAGGCACTCTCGAAATGGGCAAGTAAATCTATACACTACATTATATATATATATATATATATAGTAAATGAAGAAAAACTCTAAACTTGCTTCATTACAATAATTTATTTCAACCGTATTACGGTTGAAATAAATTATTGTAATGAAGCAAGTTTAGAGTTTTTCTTCATTTACTAAATTTCTTGCTCTGTCCTGTTACTCACTGGTATTAGGCACATTGAGCTTTCCCTATGGTCTACCTGCATCAGCTTGGTTAAACCATACATGGAAAGACCCTAACTACGAAAAAAAAAACTATATATATATATATATATATATATATAGCTCAGTAGGAGTTAGAAGGTTCCTGGTTCAATACCGAACCTCGCCAATTCAGCGTATGAGCACAGGGATCTGTGCGGTAACGTAAAGAGCTAATGGTAGGTGTGGCGCTCCACCTCAGATGCTAAATAATCTCCTTGGTCTAGCGCTAGTGAAAAGGGGATAGACTCCCTCGATTTTGGCTGATACCGACATTAGGCCGCCCCGACACCTTTACTTATATATATATATATATATATATATTAATTCATCATTTGAATTTAACTGGACTTTGCAGATGTATGGATCTAAATATATGTATATGAACTCATTTAAGGAATCTGGCCATAAAATTGTTTCACAAATAAAATTACACATAGTTTCTATTTATTAAAAAAGGGAAGAAAAAGAAAATGGATATGTAGTAAGTATTTCAACCTTGAAATCCATCAGAGTTGTTTTTCATTGTTTAATGGCGTCTGAAGAATTATTTTACGAAAAGAAACATTTAGAAAAATAATTTTCATCGCTTCAAGTTTATTATGAGATTAATTAATAACAACCAGAATGCGTCACGGTAGAGTCGACAAGTTTTCAAAAAAAAAATTTACGTATCGGACTGTCCCAGATTTTTACCAAAGTTTGACCGACAAATTCAAAGGAAAGGATCGAATTTACATTGTGATTGAACTCTTTCAGATGTTTTAAGCAGAATTTAATCTCTAAATTTAATCAGCCGTTTATTAAAATTTCTATTTCTTTAGTGCGTTTCATTTTAGGTTGCTTGATTATAGAAATCCGTCGCAGATGACGATGACCTCACTCGACATGGAGTGAAACTTGTGCGCGAGATATTATAAGTGAAAAGAGGGTGCACAGACCTCAGTCCACTGTCTTGGCAGTCCGGCTGTTGGTCCTGTGACAGGGGAAAGTCCTAGACGACTGGACTGCCGAGCTGATGCAGTGTGCTGTCTCAGGTAGTGTTACATAATCTATGCGGTTGCATAAGATTATTGTCAATCCCCTGTAATTCTGAGGGGATTACCCCTTTCATACCATGGCCGGGTCCTTCTATGGAAAATTACAGAAGCCCGACAAATATGTGAAGTCACGTGGGACCTTTTTCAGAGTCCCCAGTTTGCAGTTGGACGTCAGGCAGAGCAGTCGGCCATTTTGTGCTCTGCCTAAGGCTGGAACTCGCGCGCGCTATGTTAGTCAGATATTTAGTTACGTGAAATGTATAGTTAAGGAAATAAAAGTTTATATAAGTAAAATGTTCTTGTGGTTGATGAATGTCTTGGTAACAAGACTAAGAAATGAATCCAGGACGACCAGCCAGCAGGAACATAGCAACAGAAGACCTTAGAAGATATACCAAGTTAACACCAGACGCTAGACCAGACCAAGATGATAGACGATCAGATAGAACCAAAGCCGGCCAGAAGAGAAGAAGTAAGAGATAAGAAGTAATAAAGGGTATACAACATTATATCGATTGGTACTGTGAAAACCCTCAGTACGTAACAGCAGTATTGAGTCAATTCACGAGAGGCAAGCCTCCCCGGAAGCCCCAGCACTTACACTCTAATGCCAGAGCATTTTAGATCATTTCATTTTAGGTTATTTCAAGCAGAAAAAGACACTACCATATCGGTGGGGCTTAAAATACGCTTTCTGTACCCCCTGCAGAGGTGTTACACCCCTAATGAAATATCCTGGTTATAACACTAAACTGTATCTGGTGGTGAGGCTCCAGTTCTGGTGATCTGGGGAGTGTGGAGTACCCATTCATTGCCATTATTTCCATGTATACACTGGAGTGGTAGTGCCTGTTAGGGAACCATCTATAAATTAAATAGATCTGTTTAAAATTATTAGTATTATATAGGAACATTTAATATACTATATACCAAATAACTGTGTGCAAATTATTTGTTTTAATGATAGTTACTTGAAGCTGTAATTGTTTACTAAGGGTTAATCAGATATATCTAAACTTATTTGTATTAGATAGAAATACGTCGTTAAAACCAATCAATTTATGTCAGTCTTTAAAATCAAAAATAGAAGAGAACAGGTAGTGCTGACCAGCCTTCACATAGGACACACGTACATCACCCATTATCATTTACTAGAGGGCACAGAATCCTCAATATACACTACATGCCAAGAGAGATTTACAATGAAATATATACTGCTAGACCGTGTAAACTTTGATCTAGTGCGAACAAAATATTACCAAGCAAGTAATTTGAAAAAAACTTTTCACGAAAATAAGACCTTCCAGGAATTTACATTTTCTAAAAGAAGTGGGATCGTACTAAAAAATATGAGTAATTGAACAATAGTTAGAAATATGTATATACATATATACATTTATTTGTTGTTGTTTTTTTTTTTTTACAAACTATCGCTACGAATTTATTTCAAAACTTTGTTGGCATTAAATGACCCACCGTGGTTGATATGCCATAAAACAAAACACACTTTAAAATCTTGATTTTTTTAACTCAGGTCAGGGAGCCTTTCTTACAGTCATGTGTTGTTGTTGTTGTAGTAGTAGTAGTAGTAGTAGTAAAATCCGTCAGAAGAAAATGATCTATGTTGTATATTATTATTTATCATTATTTACCGGATGAGTCAGAACACCCATCCTAAATAGTCGCTCTTCATTTGCGCATGAAAACACTTATTATCTTCATAGTTGGTTGACGATGTGGAAAGACAAAAAAAGAAAGAAATCAAGCTTGTTTTGTTAAAAAGAAAAACAGAAGAAAAAGAAGAAATACTAAAAAAAAAGTTACCGTATATCCAAAATTCGTAACTCCTGTAACAAAAATTTATGACTCCTTGGTCATCGTACACTTCCTTTAATGAAGTCTCCAACAGTTCATACATCAATATGATTTAGAAGTGAGTAATTTTCACTTTTCTTTATTCTAGAATTCGCTTATCAATAAGTTCATACAAGAGAGAGGGGGGGGAGAAAGACAGAGAAAATGGGAGGGGGCGAGGGAACTTCAACCAAAATTAACAGTTCTTAACTTTTATAACAGTTCAAAAACTTTTTCAGTAGACGTTTTTTGTATGACCAAAACACATATTTGATAAATAAATAAAATGATGGTATATATATTTTTTTTTTTGAGGATATGTGCTTAATTGAAGTCATACCTAATTTTGAGAATTAATTAGTTAATAATTAATGAATTTAGGCGGGCATATATGTTCAAATGTAAGGCTAAACAAATCGAGAAAATATTTTCTCGATTTGTTTAGCCTTACATTTGAACATATATGCCCGCCTAAATTCATTAATTATTAACTAATTAATTCTCAAAATTAGGTATGACTTCAATTAAGCACATATCCTCCAAAAATTGTCGGCTTAAAGCCATATAAAAATAAACACATTTGTTTGTTTACTTAACCTCATATATATATATATATATATATATATATATATATGAACAAAAAGTGATATGACAAACAAGAATATTTCTTTTATGTTATTTATTTTTCTCAACTAGTTTCGACCTTAGGTCATCGTCAGGAGAAAATTTATTTTCCGAAAGAAAGTGTTCTTAGAAAGTTTTTAAAATTTTTCAAAGTATTTGATAAGCCATTATTATTTGGACAGAGAAATATATTAAAAGTGGCGAGTCCATCTGTTCATTGAAAAACTTATTTTAATCAAATTCGTTTTAAATGTTCTTATATATATATGTGAAGAAGTTTTTTTTCTAAGTTGTGTATAAATAAATATATGTGTGTGTGTGTCTCGAGTGTTCCATATATATATATATATATATATATATATATATATATATATATATAACCAATTCCAAACAATGCAGAATTTACATTTATGCAAAAAAAAAAAAGAATTATGAACATTTTTTCACCCTTATTTATTGACCAATCCTCTTATGCACACACACACACTGCCGATTCCACGACGATAACCATTACACGAAGTATGTCTCCTACAATAGTATAGATATTCTCAGTCTGTAGAGCACTCACCGAGGAATCACAAGGTTCCGGGTTCGATACAGATCCCCGCACAAGTTGCACAGATTGGGTAATCTGATCCGTACAGTAAAATAGGGAGCTGACGGTAAGTGTGGCGTTCCACCTCAGAAAAAATCAATCTCCCTGGTCTATTGCTAGCGAAAAGGGGTTAGATTCCTACGCAGACTTTACTTACTACTTAGTAGCCATATAATGGAAATTCTTAATCATTTAATATTTTATCTAGCAAACGCAAAGAAAGTAATTTGCGGAATCTATAACGCTCTAAACAATCGATATCGAATTGAACACAGACACAATCAAAATCAATACTTCTGACAACTGGTAATCGAAAAATAAATGTGCTTATTATAAATCTTATTATAATGGAGATTCGGTGTCTGTCTGTAACCGAAACTATGTAACTGCTTACGTCACAATACCCTAAGGAATTGTGTGAGTTTATCAATGAGGATGTTATTTATAGTCAAAACAATTAATACATAGAATAGAATAAATCTTATTTATTAATGATGTCTCTATGAAAATGTGATTGAGATTTGCCTCAAAACAGCCCATGTTATTAGTGCGTTTAAAATCATGCAGTGTGTCTTATATATCACTAAAAAATAAAGGTTTATATAATATGTGGTGTGGTTAATTTGCATACTGGTTTTAACAAAACCGAGTGTTATTAATCTCTAATAGTTATTATTGTTTTATTCTTTAACGTATTAAAATCAATCCTATGAATGATTTTATATAGAAACCAATAAAAATATAATTAAAATAAATGTAATCTTTTTATATGCATTCTTATTTAATTTTGTTAGTCTTTCTAATTTAATATATCTCATTACATTAAAACTTAAATACTTACGCCCGGAGGGGCGCATATTCTTGGTAGTAAACAATAAGTACAATTATTACTTTATTATGTATCAGTTTATTCAGACTGGCATTCCCATCTTTTTGTCTGTTATATCCTTTGTCTTTCTTGAAATTATTGTCGTATTTAGGGAGAATAAACTGATACGACTTATCCAGTGGTGAGAACGAAATGAGAGTAATCTATTTTAGTGGATTAAGTAAAGAGTTTAATCATCTATATATTAATACTCGTGTTCTTTAATCGTACGTTTGTTATCATCTTGCACCACCCTCTGGTTAAAAAATAAGACCGCCCTTATCACCCAAGACGAAATGCAAAAATGTAAATCCTGGTTATCTGCTGTTGCTTATCCACCGAATTCATACTTTTTATGAGTGTCCTCACCTCAGCTAAATAATGGACCATTCCGTTTTTATTAGAAAGAAAGAAAGAAAGAAAGAAAAAGACATGCTACACATAAAAATATTATAAGAAAGAGATGAGGAAAGATAGAGAGAGAGGGTCAGCACGCAGAAGCGATAACGCTAATCTGTTTAAAATCGAACATAATGAAAAGATGAAAAGAGGGCAAACGAAAAAAGTGTGAGAGAGTTAAATCAACATTATTATACTTTTTACATATTGAACTATTTTGCAATAGCTCTAAAGTAAACATATCAAACATTGTAATAACTAAATTATCATACTGTGGTATATCCACAGGTCCTGCTTGTTATTATTATTATTATTATTATTATTCAGAAGGGCTAGAATCATCAAAAGGCCGCATATGTACACGTTCTCCCTCCAGCTATGGGTAAATAGTAGAGTAGACTGGCTTATTTAACCTTGGTTAGGTAACCAGTCTAGGAGAAAGAAACACTTAATTCAAGCCATCTTTTGCTTTTGTGTGTATTATTTATGATTACATAATTACATACAAACGCATGGTGGCGCGCTTGCGTAACGGTTTTCGCTGACTTGATTTAAAATACTAATTGATGTTGTTTGTGTTCCACTTCACGCTAACCAACTCGAGAAAGATACGAACCCATCTATTCTCCCTCTGGCTATGGATAAATAGTAGGACATGCAGGGTTCTTTAACCTTGGTACGACAATTAGTGTGTAAAGAAAACTCTGAATACAAACCAACTGTACGCCCGCTCTGTCGGTTGGGGCTGTAGAATACTCCGACTGCACCCTTGCTGAGGGGTAAGACCCCCTCAATTGGGCCACCTGTTGGTCGTGGTGATGATGCTGAAGGATGGAATCCTGGTGGCTGAGCAGTTTATGACATGCAACACCCCACTTTGTCTTTTACTAAGGCTAAGACGGGCGGTCGGAGAGGCCCTCTCTGATCAATCGGCTGGACACGTCAATCCTTAGCACCTATATGATTGTCCCAACCCTATTGCCCTCGTGGCAAGCCCTTAACCCTCTTTATCATATATATGCTAGAAGGCGGTGGCTGAATGTTTTAGTCTCCTGGGTATGATGTTAAACTCCATCTGATGAAGTTCCAGCTCTGTAGCTCTGGGGAATGTGAAATACCCGTTCATCACCATTGCTCCTAGGTCCACTCTGATCCGAAGTGGTAGTTCCTGTTAGGGTCCCATCTATGGGTTGAATATAACAAAATGGATTTAAAAAACGATGTTTTTAAAAATATGTTCAAAAAATTTGAATACCCATTAAGATTGAATAAAACAAAACGGCTTCGGCATAAAATAACCCAATAAGAGTTGACATGTCGTAAAATCCAACCAATCAGCTGTCGCATACTACTGGTGGTGGAGGCATTGGATAAATATATATATAATACTAAAGTCCAATTCACTCGTAATGGCATAACTAGACGAGGAAATGTAATTGAATCAAATGGGAAGTAGAAATCATTTCCATCTTCAGTAAACGATATAATAACAAAATATGATTTTGCTTTTAGTTACTGTTTGTTGGGACTTAGTATATGTAGATATAGCTCATTGATAGTGCGTCATGCAGAAAGTCTCAAGGTTGTTCTTATGCTGATAAAAAAAAGCCCACTACAATTAAGGAGTATAAATAACCACTTGAAAAAAAAAAGACTTGTTTTATAACACCCATGTTGTTAGGGCGAATTTAATGTTTTATATATTATTCTTGTTCTTATTATTTTCTTTTTTTTTTACAAGAACTGAAAGTCCCTAACAATAAAACTTGTGTTCATTGGATGCTTGTCAGATGAAGAAAAAAAAAAGAAGGTACCAGAAAGGTTATCAGTAATTAATGCTTGGCGAACCCAGTAAAAGATTAAACTCGAGACATAATCCATGCACAATAAAAACCTTTTGAAGGTGCATTTGTGTTAGAAAAAATGTTCTCCCCCAAACACGGAAATTGTGACATCATCGACTTCTTTATGAAAGAACTTTATTTGTTTATTCTCATTACTTGAGTTTTCACACCAGTTGTAACTGGGTATCAAGTGACAACAAGCCAGTTTAATACTTTAGCGCGGTACTTTACAAACTATTGGATTGGTGCACGGTCCAATATTATATACGGCCCCAAATATCACTTAAGCAGGCAGATTTGTTTTATAGTCAATTTAAATTTATTTTGTCTGAAAAATGTGAAAACTGTACAACAATACACAAACTGCTTGTTTTTTTTGTTTTATATATTTTTCTTCAGAAATATAATAATAAAATATTGTAAGCAAACTGGGGAAAAAAACAGTCATAAAAAATATACAGTTATACTATTGAAAATTTTATTTTTCCAAAAAAATACGTATGGTATTTTGAATGCCCTTTTTCAAGGGTCTACACTTTCTGCCCGAACTGACGAGAGTCCATGAGTAGTATTTTGAATGCCCTTTTTCAAGATACAAAACAAGAGATATTTCAATATCTTGCTACGAAAGTAAACAAAAGAAAGGGTCCCATGTGGCTAGCTCTAGAAGCTGGACATCGATCACGTGACACTTATATCGGCCTCTTTTTTGATTTGGGTCTCAGGGAAAAAAGACGCAACTTGCTCTCTGGCGAAAATCCTGCAGAGTGTCTACACTTTCTGCCCGGTCTGACGAGAGTCCATGAGTTAGCTGGATTCAAGGACATTGGCTGGTCTCAACGTGAAATTATATTGCAGAAGCGTTGTTACTGCTATCTGACGCCACCCCAGATCCCTGAAAACGATGCACGTGGTTCTAGCAAAAAAAAAACTTTGGCGATAAATAGCTACTTGACTATTTATACTCTTCATGACCACACTGACAGATCACACTATTCAACCTAGATACAGGGGCAGATCACTCTACGAGTTTAATTCGTTCCGCTCGTAACTCAATTTCCTCGTATATCAAATCAATTTTCCCCCATTTAAATAAAATGAAATGCCATTAATTCTACCAGTCCCCCTAAAACACCCTAATTTTTTATTAACACTCGATCTGGTCTTCTGAACGGTAGTTGGTGGTCCGTTTGTATCTCAAAGTTTCAGAGAATTTTATTTGTTCATTTTCTATGACAGATTCGGTTTTGTGCATTTTTAACATGGCCAAATTTTAGTCTTTTGCCCAACTCCCAGTGGATCACCTTTCCCACCCAGTCATATCTACTCTTGTATTATTATTATTATTATTATTATTATTTCATGCATTTATATATTTTCATCAGATTCTGGTGTTTGGGTTCGAGTGTGAGTAAACACCCCCTTAGACTTGGAGCCCCTTTCTGGATTTTATTAACCCCAGACCAGTTTCGGTCCGCGTAGTCTCGATACTTCCTCAATTTTTCATTTTCTCCAGTTTTTTCTCTCCGGTGAAGTAAACATTGAATGAAGTTGTTTTCTGCTTTGTTTTAAAATCCAATTAGTTTTACTATTTACAAGGAAGAAAAAAAAAGAAAGAACAATTTTCTTGAAATAAAACATCTATTGTTTATGCTCACTTTCTTTTTCTTCTGTTTCCTTTTTGTAAATGTTTTTCCCCATCAAATGTCGAATTTTAGTCCAGAGAAAAGAAATCATATCGAATTATGAAAATGAAAACTCTTTGGCTTGGTTTCTTTGTTTTATCGTTACTAGTATAGTGAGCTTGATCCTTACCGGGGTTGCGCACTAAGCTGAATTTAGTAAATATCTGTTCGATTGATTGATTGGTTTTAACGGCATGTCAACTCGTCTAGGATTATTTTATACCTTGATGGTTTGGTTTCTATGTTTAATGGACTATCAAACTGTGCGGTTTATTTAATACGAAAGCCAACCTTGTAGAAGAACAGTTGTGGTACTATTTAGAGGGATGAGAAGTTTCATACACATTCCAATACACATTATTACTTGCAAGAATATTAGGTAATAGGATGGGGTTGTTGAGAATGAGGAGATGGAACAGACCCCCTAAAAACCATTAAGAAATGTGAAATGTTTGGCGGAAAGCGTTGTTCCTGAATTTGCATAAATGAACCAGAAATTATTTGAGACTGAGAGCACAGGGTCAGACGGTGGGGTTGTTGCAGACACGTGATATTTAAAATATCACGTGGTACATTAGCAACTGGGACTTTCAGATCCAGGAGTACTTCAATCGGTATTCCGAGTACAGAGTTAACAAAAGAGTAATATAAGTCAAGATAATGAAGTTTAGTTTGGTTTCTTTATCTAATGGCATATCAACCTTTTTGGGTTATTTAATGCCAAGGCCATTCTTGTAGAAGAACAGTAGGTTGGTTTGTTGGATTTCATGTAAACCTTTGGTTTATTTTATGCTGAAGGCGTTTTTGTTTTACATATTCTTGTTGGGTATTTAATTTTTTTAAATTCATTTCTTAAATAAATTTTTCTTAAAACTCATTTTTTTAACTCATAGATGTGACTCTAACAGGTACTACCACTCCGGGTCAGAGTGAACTTGGGAGTAATTGTAATGAAAGCGTACTCCACACTCTCCAGAGCTCCAGAACTGAAACCTCACCACTAGATGCAGTTTAACGTCATATCCAGGACACTGATCCTCATATGTCACCTTCTTGCACATATATGATAAAACGGGTGAGGAGTTTGACATAAGAGCAATACTGTCGGGAAAATCATATAGGGACTACGGCTTGATGTGACCAGCCGATTGATCGGAAAGGGCCTCTCCGACTACCCGTCTAACCCAAGTAAGAGCCAAAGGGGAGTGTTGCGTGTCATGAACAGCTCAACCACCAGGATTCCGTCCTTAATCATCACAGGTCGCCACCCACTGCCAAAAGGTGGCCCTATTGGTGGTGGTTTTACCTCATTCCAGAGGTGCAGTCGGTGTATTAAAGAGCCCAGCCATGGTACTATTTAAACCATAGCTAGGGGAAAACTCTATCTGTTCAGGGCTAAAGCTTCATCATACCAGATACCTTCTCAATTCCTCGAATTGTTTCAAATTATTCATTAATGACTTAATTTTATAATGAATAGCTTTTTTTTTTAACTTGAAAAAAAATTGTATCTATTCAGAATGTCGGGGATGACCTTTGGTTATTTGAAGAAAAATAGTTTCCAGTCCCTAATGTTTACATTTCTAGAAAGTTCAAATCCCGAAGAAGACATAATAAAAAAAATAAAAAGATAAAAATTCAATACCCGAAAAATGTTATTTGAAAATTTAGAAGTTATTTTCTTATAACTCAAAAAATAATTTTTGCAGCGTATTATTTTATTTTATTTTTGTATTTTTCGTAGTTTTAAAAACCAATATTTGAATTGATGCAAAAAAAAAGTATTTTCTCTTATTCAATTGGCCTATTGTTATTCACTTAAAAATTTAGTAGTGAATTTTAATCGTCTGGAAGATGCCATGTTGAACTCGATATTTTTGTGAGAAATAAAGATTTATTCAATCTATCTAAAAATGGAAGTTTAAAACTGCTCGATTTTGCGCAACATATTTTCTGAGATTTTTATATATTCAAAAAATTATACTAATTTTCAACTAACAGTTTGTTTGTTTTTTTACCTACCCACCCCCCCTGCAGATGACACTTAGTATCTTTGCAGTTGACTGGTTCAAGAATTGTTGTAAGGTTATAGGCTTTTTAGAAATTATACAGGGATAAAGGCTAGCATTAATCTTCTTAAAACTCTTGTGACGACCTTTGCAAAAAGGGTTATAAAGATATAATTTAATACTCTAAACTCTCTTCTGTGTTCTACCGTTGAAATAAATTTATGACACAAAGACTTCTGGTAAGGTCGTCGGTTGAAAAAATAAAAAAAGTAAAAATAAACCTTTGACCACCCAGACAAGTATCAAGGGTTCGTTTTAGATGTTAATGATTAAATCTGAGGTTTTGCTTGACCTCTCTTCGGCCTTTGGCCAAACAGCGTGACCATGTCAATATTAATTGTTTTTCTCTACTGCTTTCTTTTTCTTTTCTATTTGTTTTGTTTTTTTCTTTCTTTCTTTTCTTTCTTTCTTTTTTTGGATGACCATCTTTTTACATCTAGTTTTATTGTTTTTATTTTTTTACTTTGTCTCCGAGGACGCAGGGCAAAGATTTTCATCGCCTTACAGACACTCCCATAAACACGCGTAGACACGCAGAGAGAGAGATTGAGAGCGTACCCGGAATTCTTGACGCTTGATGCGTGCCAAAAGACAAGTGCCAAAGGGGAATTGGACAATTTGACCCCCGACCCTCACGTACACGTAAAGGTCACCACTTTAAACCCGTCGTCGGGTCAGGTTTCGGGAAGAAGCGGGTAAATATTTACCTGGTATCTAGCTCGGATGAAGTGAATATAGAAAAGACTTTCCCAAGGAATATTGGAGTGACAACTGAGGATCATTGCATACATCCCCGTGGGGATTAGTTTCGAAAAGGACATTGGAAACTGAAGACAACCGAGGAGAAACTAGAATTTATCTGAGAGACGAGTAAAAATCGTCGAATATCCAGTGATCCACATGACAAAATATCAAGACAAAGGAATTGTTCTTTTGTTTTAATTGACTGATTTTAACGGCACGTCAACCAATCTAAGGTTATTTTATGCAGAGTTAATTATACGTTCATATTTATATTTTTGTGTAGTTAATTCTTTTTTTTTTTTTTTTTTTTTTTTTTTTGCATACCGAATGCAAATAATTTGACCAATAGATGGGATCCTAACAAGTATTAATTACCATTCCGGTTCAGAGTGGACCTGAGAGTAATGCCAATGAACGGATACTCCATACTCCCCAGATCTCCAAAATTTTTCGTATTTTTTCTTTTTTCTTTTTCTTTCTTAACAAAACAACCATGATTTTTCTTTTTTCGTCTTTCCACATCGTCAACCAACTATGAAGATAATAAGTGTTTTCATGCGCAAATGCAGAGCGACTATTTAGGATGGGTGTTCTGACTCATCCGGTAAATAATGATAAATAATAATATACAACATAGATCATTTTCTTCTGACGGATTTTACTACTACTACTACTACTACTACTACTACAACAGATGGCTGTAAGAAAAGCGCTCTGACCCGGGTTAATAATTAAGATTTTTAAAGATTGACATTGATTGATTTTAACGGCATGTTAACTCCGTCTGGGGCTTTTTTATGCTTAAATAATAAAAAGAAATAAAGTTGTAGACAATAGTCATTAGTAATCGAATGGTAAATGTAACGTGGCGGATTCATTTGGAGAGTGTGTGTATGTACGTTCATTACTTTCAATACGTGACGTGGCATCTAATTGAACGAGTATGCAGTTTCTATACTTATACTATTCTACTTCTCTCTGGACTGGATCTGGTTGGGTCTCTGTCATTCTGTGTCTGTTGTTTGGGCTGGCTGGCTTCTCTCCGTTTTTCGAGGGGTCTGGAACAACTTGGGTTCTCCTGGCGTCCCTAGGTAGTCCTTAATAACGAAAACAAGACGTTCTTGTTTTGTTTTTCTTTCTTTCTTTCTTTCTTTTTCTTTCTTTCTTTCATTCATTGACCCAAGTTGGAAATTTGGGTCTCGAACAGATGCACCGCCGTTACGATATGTCTCTTCCTAAAACCCCAGACTGCTCCAAACTCTCTCTCTCTCTCTCTCTCTCTCTCTCTCTCTCTCTCTCTCTCTCTCTCTCTCTCTCTCTCTCTCTCTCTCATTATTCTACAACTGCATCCATTGTACATTTATTGTTTAGTTTAAGAGTTTTTGAACAGGGTTATATGATATCAAATTTTCCTATCTAATAAACCCATAGATAGGACCCTAATAGATACTACCAGTCCCGATTAGATTGGGCCTGGGAGTAATGGCAATGAATGGGCACTCCACACTCACCAGATCTCTAGAACTGGAGCCTCACCGTCAGATGCAATTTAGAAAATGCCAACTGTATACCCTGCATAGTATTCCTTAGTAAATAATTATAGCTTCAAGTAACTATCCTTAAAACAAATAAGTTGCACACAGTTATATGGTATATTAAGTTATATGATATATCAAGTATTTCTATCAAATACTAATAGTTTCATACATATCTTCCGGGTTTGACAAGAAACACCCGAAGAAGGCCGGGGGCACATCGGCCGAAACGTTGCGTATATAACAATAAGGATGAGGACAACAGTCCGAAAAATGCAAATAATACATATTCATATCTAATACAAATAATTCTAAACAGATACATTGGGTTCATACATGGGCCCCTAACAGGTACTACCACTACGGGCCAGAGTAGACCAGGCAGTAATGGCAATGGATGGGTACTCTACTCTTCCCACACACCCAAAACTGGAGCCTCCGTTCTAGATGCAGTTTAGTGTCATACCTAGGATACCTCATTTTTTGAAGGGGG
Source organism: Doryteuthis pealeii (assembly GCA_023376005.1). NCBI lineage: Eukaryota > Metazoa > Mollusca > Cephalopoda > Myopsida > Loliginidae > Doryteuthis > Doryteuthis pealeii. Next base: position 38,870,843 of record CM042137.1, on the reverse strand, counting down.
TCTCACCCCACATCTCCTGCAGGGTAGAAAATCAGCGTATTATAATCCCCACCAACAAGGCGATATGATTTTAAAGTTAATCAATTTTAAATAGACGAAATAGGTTAAATATTTTAATAGTTTATTTTTAAGGTTTCGCCTTGAGACTTTTTTTTATTTATATTCATCCATGCAGTTAACGATTTAATTACTAGAAAATAAACTTTAATTATCATACAAAGTATCAAATTAGTAAAAGAAGGTCATCAACTAATAATGCAAGTTCTATTTTTAGTATACACATATTAATGACTAATATACGCCCAAAATAACTTCCACCCTGTCGGCAAGGCTCAGAATACGCTTACTATATCCCCTGCAGAGAGTAAGACCCACTAACCAAGGTGAGTCCTGGGTATGATACTAAACCGCATCTGATGGTGAGGCTCCTGTTCTAGAGCGTTCGTGAAGTGTGAAGTACACCCAGTTCCATTTTATGTATTAGTACCTGTTAGGGTCCCATTCTGACCCGGGGTGTTAGTACATGTTAGGGTCCACTCTGTAAACCAAATATATCTGACCAAGAGTGTTAGTATCTGTTAGGGTCCCATCTGTTTAAAATTATTTGTATTAGATAGGAATATGTTTTATTTGAATGTTTTCGACCGTTTTCATCATCTTTATTGTTATATACACGCCGTTTCGGTCGATATGCCCTCCGGCCTTCTTCAAGTATTTCTTGTCGAACTCTGGAGCCTTCTCGAACTCGGGAACATTCTTGTCGAACTCGAGAGCCTTCATGTCATAATTGGGAGCCTTCACGGTACTTCGAACCGAACACTTTATTCAATCCACTGGGGTAGGCTGTTCTCATTCTGCTAACCATGACCATGACAGGCTGGACACATGGCGCAACGGATATAGACTTTAAGTTAATACAGTTTTAACTGACAGTCATATATAGGTTGCAGGTTCAATCTTGGCCACAGGCGATAATAATATAGAATGCTTAACACTTGTACCCGGTCAATTTCTTCTTTTTTTTTTAATAGATAAGACATTACGGCGGTAAAAACAGATATAATTTTATTTTATTATATACTCTACGTCATCTATTTTTAAGATTGGAAAATATAAAAAAATAAAAGAACGTGAAAAATACAAGATAACTGATTAAAAAGATTTCAATTTCACTAGAGTTTAGGGTCGGCGTCCAATATGAGCTTTAAGCATGTTGATTTTTACTAAGCTGAACTAAATCTGGCTGAAAGCCTCAATTGTGAAGCACTCAGTGGGAATCCAACTCAGTACACCGGGAATTGCACGATAACTCACTCTGTGGCAGCCGCCCATGAAATATGAACATATTAACAATAGGACGTTGTTATTAAGTAATGTGCTCAATAGCGGAGAAGAGTGTCAGTCTCTCTCTCTCTCTCTCTCTCTCTCTCTCTCTCTCTCTCTCTCTCTCTCTCTCTCTCTCTCTCTCTCTCTCTCTCATATAAACCCCGAAAACAAATCAGAAGCCAGAGTCCCTCAGGTGGTGTGATGCTGAAATCCAATGCTACTCATCAACTCCTGCGACACTACCGTTGCCAAAATGCATTGGTTCCTTGTCTTTCCTTTGGATCACAGCGGCAGTGTGGAGAGAGGGGATTTGCTGTATGGGCAACAGCTCAATCCTCCATATGAACCCACCCAGGCTATGCGTAAAAAAAAATTCATCGTCTCTTGTAGAGGCCAACAGCAACACACACACACATATATATATATATATATTAGAAAGATCTTACGATCTCATCTGGACCAACCAATTAGTCCAGTAAGATGTAACCAGATGTGTCCAGGGGATGACACTAAACTATATCCGGTGGTATGAATGTAGTTCTAGTGTCAACCCTTCGCTTCCATTACCCCAGACCCACTCTGGCTCTGGGTAATAATACCATCTATGGTCCCATAAAATGATTTTGCACTCCATTGGTTATCCAGTCCTGTCGGCTGAAGCTTTAGAATACACCAACTGCACTTCTGCAGAAAGGTATGATCCACTCAATGGGACCACCTGTTGGCCGTGGGTGGCGAAACATGATGCTTAGGGATTGAACCCTGGTGGCTTAGTAGTTCATGACATGCAACACTCCACTTTGGCCCTGACTTAGGCTAGAGGGGTGGTCGGATAGGCCCCCCTCCGATCAATCGGTTGGTCACGTAATAAGCACCTATATGATTGTCCTAACCAAAGTGTCCTTATGACAAACCCCCTACCCTTTTTATCATATATGTGCTAGAAGGCTGTGTTTGGTTTGAGGGCCTTAGTGTCCTGGGTATGACATTAAACTGCATTTGAGGGTGAAGTTTCAATTCTGGAGTTATTTGGAGTGTGGAATACCCCTTAATCACCATTACTCCCAGGTCCACTCTGATCCAGAGTGGAGCACACCTGTTAGATTTCCATCTATGGGTTAAATATATAAAAAAACATGAGTTTAAAAAACAATTGTGTACCTATCAAGAATGAATAAAACAAAACGTCTTCAGCATAAAATAACGTATCAAGGCTTGACATGCCGTAAAATCAACCAACCAGCCAACCATGCATTGGCTCTTAAAACATTAAATTGGAGATGTATAATTGTTGGCAAACTATTATTAAATAGGAAGTTACTTGAAACCTATAACTGTGTGGCTTTGTTTTTGTTGTTGTTTTTTTGTTTTTTTTTTTTTTTTTTTTTGTTTGTTTGTTTTGAAGCTATAATTGTTTACAAATGATTATTATTATCAAATACGAATAATTGCTTGAAACCACATAATTTCTTGCAAAAAAAAAACTTTGGCATTAAATGACCCAACAACCCGACATGCCGTAAAATCAACCAATTTAACTTAAAAAGTTTAACTTTCATGGATCTGGGATCTTTCTCTCTGCATCTTGTGAGCATTTATATATATTCTATAATCTTTTCAGTCTTTTTTCAGTAAAAATACTCTTGAGACTAGTCTCCATGGAATAGTAGCTAACGTGCTGGACTCCAGCATCGTTGTAGTAAATGGGTTCAAACTCCAGTAGCTCTATTACGTTCACTTTCGGACTAATACTCTTGAAAAAGCTATGGGTTGAATAGTACCACTGCTGTTCTTTTATAAGAGTCGCTTTACCCATGATGCTTAAGGACGGAACCCTGGTGGCTGAGCAGTCCATTACATGCAACACTCCACTTTGACCCTTACTTAAGCAAGACGGGCGGTCTGAGAGGTTATGGAGCTCTGGAGAATGTGGAGTACCCCTTATCAGCATTACTTCCAGGTCCACTCTGACCCAGAGTGGTAATACTTGTTAGCGTCCCATCTATGGGTTAAATAGAAAAAAAATGAGTTTTAAAAATATATTTTAAAAATTGAGTTTAAAACAATTGAGTATCGATCGAGAATGAATAAGACAAAACGTCTTCGGTATAAAATAACCCACTAGGGCTTGACATGCCGTAAAATTCAATAAACCAACCAACCAACCAAACCAACGTGTAATAAAAAACGACACCACAAGGTAACAACGAAGGTGAGTGTCACAACAATGACAATGGTCATGACGACGATGATGATGATAATGATAATGACAGAATGAAATTACCATCCTTTATGTTGTACTGCAGCCCCGCTTGAGTGGGGGGTCTTTAATGAAGACGGTGTTTACCGAGGAAGTGAAGATCTCCTTAAAGTTTATTATAAATAAGTTTGTTAAAGCCATAAGCTAAAAGCAACAAAAAGATGCTCTCTATTCTATTCTATCTGTCCATTTGTAGACCTCTCTCTCTCTCTCTATATATATATATATATATATAGAGAGAGAGAGAGAGAAGGAAGCAAATGGTTTCGTTTAAATAAGTAATCGGAATGAAAACATGATTCTAATCTCAACGAATATTCACTTTTCATTTTTGTCATTTTTAATATCAAGTTCAAGTGTCAATTGAAGAATCAATATAAATCGATTAACTCTCATGAGTTTTCTTAACAATGAAACCATCTTTACGATGACATTCGCCAAGATCTGTATATCAACTTAGAAACTTTTTTTCCTCGCTAAAATCTTTATAAGAATTTTAATAATGTCCTTATTTTAATATAATCCATAATTTTTGTTATTTTTAAATTTTGGAAAGAAAAAAAATTGAAATGTACACGTAATATTCACAAAGCGTACAAGAAATATTGTCACATCATAATACATCGGCCAAACATTTAACATATCTGGAAAGATGGATGTTTGTGTGTCGTATGTACTTGGACGCGTATGGGTCAATTACAATTCATAAATGAGAAAGAGAAAAGAGGGAGAAGTTACAAAGAAAATGATAGAGAAGAAAACGAAGAGGTTGACTGATTTTACAATGATAAAATAAAACGAGCCTCGGTTTCATTTTCTTGAAAAATCAATAAATAGCTTTTGTAAAAGAAATAAAAAATATATCTGTCTGCTTTCAACGGATGGGATATATGGAGACAGTGTATAACTTTGGTAGTACATTCTGCCAGGTTAGATGGATTTTACGGCATGTCAATCCCTGTTGGGTTATTTTATACCGAAG
>CM042137.1:38836275-38863775 GCA_023376005.1 Doryteuthis pealeii | reverse complement strand
TTGGAAAAAAGTTTGGAAAATCTGGGAATAAGAGGGAGAATCGAGACCATCCAGAATACTGCACTGCTGCAATCTGCCAGAATACTCAGAAGAGTCCTGGAGAACTGAGGACACTTGTTGTCACTCAGACTCCAGTGAAAGGCCATTAGCTAACGCTGATGTGAAAAACTCTAAAGGAGTGAACAATGATAATAATAATAATAATAATAATACATACACACACACATACATTTATAACAATCTTACTATCACTTTCCCCTCTCCAATACCCACAACCAAAATTTAGACAAATAGTACAAGCCTGAAACATAAGCAACGCACCAAATATTAACTGAAAATCCATCTTCCCCAACACATTTCCCCATACTCCCCACACAAAAAAATCATGTATGTTCGCTTGTATATGTACATGTACATGCGTCTCTATGTTTGTGTACAGGTGCATGTATATATATATATATGGTTATGCCTTAGTATGTATGCGCATGCATGTATGCACTTATGTGTGTGGTTGCCTATATGTCTGTGTGTGAGTGAGTATGTCTGTCTATGCATGCATATACATGCCCATCACATGGCATATCATATGATAATAACAGTATATATTACAATGTACATGATACACAATAATAATAATAATAATAAACATACACACACATACAATTATAAGAAATCTTACTATCACTCCATCCTCTCTAACATATACAACCAAAATTTACACAAATATTCCAAGCAACAAACAGAATGTTAATTGTAAATCTATCTCCCCTAAATAAAATTATTTAAAAAAAAAATTACACACATACACTCATAAGCAATCCTTATGCCATCCACCATACATACATATAACCCAAACACCTAACACCTGTGGCACTATTAGAATCCACTATGATACACTCCCTATTAGAGAAAAGGAAAATCCACCTCCAACCTCTTCTGACACCATCAACTGACCTCCCCCCCCCCACTTTATTCACAACCTCCTCAATTCATTAAAAAGAAAATGTTTACCACTGAAGCAAGAACTTTATTCCTAAAGTCCTGAAGAAGGTATAACAGACCGAAACGTTGCATCGTCGACATCACTACCTACAATAAACATCCATTTTCGTCTACCTTTCTCCACATACTGTCCGATTAATCTCCTCATATTTCTCCCATATATATACATCTCTATATATATATATGTGTGTGTGTGTTATATCACTATCTCACTTGGTGAATTTACTGGTTTTTCGGTATTGTTAGAGGAGTGCTCAATATCAGGAGAGCTATTTTATGTATAAGAATAAATATGAATATTAGTTTTGTATACATATTTATCCCATGTACGTGATAATTTGACCCTAGATTTTTTTTAACTCTCTCGCCATCCGCCCCTATCGCTCATCACTCTAAACGCCCTCCAATGTTCCTACAAAGCTAATAACTGTAACTTTTTGGTGGTCAGTCAGCACTGATATATCCATGTGTGCCGATTGAAGTGCTCAGTCTTACTTGGTTGGTTTGTGAGATGGGGGGTAAGTGGCCGTACAATTGCTGTTTTGTAATGTGCTGCTTGCAAGATTTGTTCAAAGCAGGACACATCATCCTTTTGTACTTCCCATCTAGTCTTTTTTCTAGGCGGTTTGTTAGAGTCCAAGGGGTGCAGCCATACAGTAGCACTGACACAGCTACAGCTTGGAAGAGTTTTCGCTTTATCTTATGAGTGAGATCAGATTTCTAAATGTTCAATGATCTGTCTATATCAGTTCATGCCTTTCTTATGCGTATATTCACACTGCTTTCTGTAGATGAGATATAACTACCTAGATATGTGAACTCGTCTAGTAATTTTCTAGCTTTTTCTATAAAGTAACCGTACAGTAGTACAAGCACAGCTACAGCTTGGAAGATTTCCCGTTTTATTTAATCAGCGAGATCAGATTTAATATATAGAAATATTAACTCACGTCAACAACAAAAAGATATCATCTATCCTCCCATTCTCCATTTTGTATTTGAGGCACATATTATCACAATCAGATTTACATATCTTATACACCTATGGACTGTTGCCTACTTGTCTATATATAAAATTTTCAAATTAACACACAAATATAGCCGCTCATGAGCGTATTCACATTCCTCTCGGCCATTTTTCCACTTAGCTTTTTTTTTATATCTTAAAGTCTGAAGAATTATTTCAGGAGCCAGTTAATTTCCGTGAATGTCTTGGGCTCTTATACGTAAAAGACTTTATAATTCCACATACCTTACCATTTTCTTCCTGCTTCTTACTCAATATTCCTCCAATACAACCAATAGCCATATTCATTTCTTACCCTTTTTTATTTTACTTATTTTATTTTATTTTCTTCTATTTCTTTTTTCTCATTTTTTTAGACTTCTTTTCTCCAACCCTACTCCCGAACCTGCCATTTTTTTTTATTCCACTCGGATATTTGCCGATCTTTTTTCATTGTAAATGTCTTCCACTCCAATACAGGTTGTATATTTGGCATTTTCTCTTGTGCTTTTCCTCCTGTCTCCTCCCACCGATTGTTAAAGTTTTCCAAGCATTTGAACACATCCCATTATTATTATATTATTATTATTATATTATTATTATTATTATTGGCCGACAAAAGAGTCCTATGGACTATTTTGTTGCGTGTAGTAAATTCTGTGAATGTGTTCGCTGATGGCATTGCACACGGACAATTGTCAGGCAAAATTCTGCATTTTCATGCACTGCACCGGCGGATGAATTATTAGATGATAATTCCAACCCATTTTTCGAAAATTACTTTACAGGCATGCGCAATGCGTATCTAAGTGCATGCAATTCCCTAACATGTGCAAGCGCGTGCGTGTGTGATTGTTTGCGCACGCGCATGAGTGTATTCGTTTGTTTGTTTGCGCGTGCTTGTGTGTTTTGTTTGCGCACACGCCTGAGTGTATATTTGTGGAAAATGCATCTGCGTGGACCAATCTACGAAAAAATAAAAGATTTTTTTTTTTTTTTAATGAATTGCGTGTAGTAGCACATTTGTGTTGGAAGTAAATAATATGCATTTTTTTCTCCATCGTGTGCGTCTTTACCTTTGTGTGAGGTTTTGCAGAATGTCTATATATGCAAGTACGGATGGATGGATACGTCGATGGGACCCGGGTTTATTTCCTGTATGAGTATGGATGCAATGGGATGTGGAGAACACTATTCATAGATATAAATTTGTCTTGTGCATATCACTTTACATGATTGCAAATGTGTTTGCGAATGTGTACTGCGTATATGTGTGTTAATGTATTGCGTATGAATTCAGTTGTAAGAAATGTTAATGTAAATACATCTGCACACATACATACATACATACATACATACAAATGTGTTTACGCTCATATATATATATATATATATATATATAGAGAGAGAGAGAGAGAGAGAGATACATATATATATATATGAAGAAAAAGTGAAAGTAAATCCGACAATATGTAATATTGTAAAAATTGAAAAAACACAAGTTTCATTAAATATCATTCATTAATGAAACTTGTGTTATTTCAATGTTTTACAATATTGCATATATATATATATATATATATATTAAAGCTGAAGCTGTATTTACCAAGGTAACAATAAGTGATTAATGATACGTTAATTTTTCGCTCAACATACTTATTCCTGTGAGATTTTCATTGTTCGAAGCAACTATGAAATTTTCCTATCGACATGTCATGTTATATTTCACATCCTCAAATAAAAAACACCTGATTCAAAAGTATTGAGACGAGCTTTTTATATATAAATATATATTATATATACTAGCAAGAATATGCGCCCCCAGGCATATCTAAGTTCCAATGTAATGAAATATATTAAATTGGAAGAACTAATGAAATTAAATAAGAAAGATTGTACTTAATTTTAAAATATTTTAATTGGCTCCAATATAGAATGATTCATACGATTGATTTTTGTACGTTGAAGAATAAAACAGTGATATTAGAGATCAATAACACCAAGTGATTATTTATTAAACCCGGTTTTGTTAAAGCTAGTATGCAAATTAACCACACCATATATTATATAAACCTTTATTTCTTAGTGATATATAAGACACATTGCAGGATTTTAAACGCACTAATAACATGGGCTGTTTTGAAACAAATCTAACTCAGATTTTCACAGACTCGTTAATAAGATTTATTCCATGAATTAATGATTTTAACTATAGATTAAATAGTCATTGATACATTTAAGCAATTTCTGAGGGTACTGTGACGTAAGGAGTGGCATAGTTTCGGTTACAGAAAGGCAATGAATCTCCATTATATATACTAGCAAATATATGCACCCTCCGGGTGCAAGTATTTAAGTTTTAATGAAATAAAATATCATGTTAACTTAGAAAGGGTAATGGAACTAAATAAGATGCCGATAAAAAGATTTGAAACAGAGGGGAACAACTAAAACTTGCTTTTCTTCCCTCCCGTCTTTCATTGTTAAATTTTCATAGTTTAACTATTTAGTTAAATTAGGAAGTAAAGAATAGAATTGCTGTTAATATTGTTAATGTATTTATTCGAGAGATTTTTGCTCATATTCATTAAGATAAAACCAAACAATTAGAAATCAATAATACTGAGCACATATTTATTAAAATCAAATTTTTAATATCAATATGCAAATTAGCCTTTCCCTTCACACTGCAAACCACTATATTTTGTATATATAAATACAATCGCATGTTAATGATATGTAGATATGGTCAACAGTATTAATAATGTAAAACCATTTTAATAATAACTGAGGTTTGAATAAAAATCAAATCATGCAGAATGTGATGTAAATAACTATGTGAATTGTGACTCGATTAGTAATATAGTTTCGGTTACAGACAGAAAAACACACAATCTCCATTATAATAAGATATATATATATATATATATATATATTATATATATATATATATATATATATTATATATATATATATACTGACTGACTGAGGTGTTCGTGGTGTATTGGTTACTGTATTAGGAAATGGACTCGTTGAGTCGAGTTCAAATTCGGGACTAGGCTGTTTGCCTTTCACATAACGCTAAAAACCCGTGGGAAGGTATGCATCCAACTATTCTCCCTCCAGCTTATGGGTAAATATCAGGTAGACTTGGCCCGGTATGGCAATCTGTTAAACATTCCTTGAAAGAAAATAGACCTTGTTACACATCTTGCACGATGGAACGCTCGTGTATGCATGTATGTGGGAGTGCGTTATGCGCGTGTGTGACCCCGCGAGTACGTACATGTGAAAGAGAGGGAAGGGGGAAAAGAGAGTGAGAGAGAGAGAAAGAGTGAGAGAGTGTGTGTGATAGAGAGAAAGAAAAAGAGTGTGTGTACGTACTCGCACACATGCATTAGAGAGACAATGCACGTGTGAAAGTGTGTGTGTGTGTGTAAAGAAATTGATAGAGGATGTGTTTGAGAGAGAGTTTGTGTGTGTGTTGTGTGTGTGTGTTAAAGAAGATAGAGATGTGTTTGAGAGAGAGTTTGTGTGTGTGAGTGTGTGTTTGTGAGAAAAAAGTGAGAGAGGGTGTGTGAGAGAGAGTGTGTGTGTGTGTGTGAGAGAGAGAGAGTGTGTGTGTGTGTGTGTGTGTGTGTGAGAGAGTGTGTGTGTGTGTGTGTGTGTGAGAGAGAGAGAGTGTGTGTGCATGAGTTAGATAGATAGTGTGTGTGTGTGAGTGAGAGAGAGAAAGTGTGTGTGTGTGAGAGATAGAGAGAGAAAGTGTGTGAGAGAGAGAGAGAGAGAGAGAGAGAAAGTGTGTGTGTGAGAAAGATAGAGAGAGAAAGTATGTGTGTGTGAGAGAGAGAGAGAGGGAGAGAGAGAGAGAAAGTGAGAGAGTTTGTGTGTGCGTGGGTGTGAGAGAGAGAGAGAGAAATTGTTTTTCACGCCTATAAATCCGAGAAAACTTGATTAGACTTCTATTTGGTACGTGCAACTTTTGTGTAACATTACATTTGGATTTTGTCGATTTTTTTAATGCTTGGTCCCCCCCTCCCTTTCTCAAACAGCCGGGATTCAAAAAGAAAAAAAAATGATAAATCAATTATGATATATCTTTACAGCCGAAATTCAACGACGTTCTTTTCTGATCGACGGTTCTCCCTCCCCACCCCCACGTCACTCACAGTTCGTTCCCGGCAATAATTGCTGTCTGTGCATACACATACCGATGTAGTTCTGGGAAATGTGGAGTACCCCTTCATCACCATTACTCCCAGGTCCACTCTGACCCGGAGTGGTAGTACCTGTTAGGGTCCCATCTATTAAGTTAAATAGAAGAAAAAATGAGTATCTGAAATGAATTTGTAAAAAAAAACTTCAGTACACAAGAATGAATAAAACAAAACGTCTTCGGTATAAAATGATCCAACAAGGGTTGACATGCCGTAAAATTGAACCAACCAACAAAGCAATCAACTAACCAACATATCGATGTAAATACCCATGTGAAAAGCTACTTGGACGACACTGTTTGCGTTTCACTTCGTGCTACTGCCCTTGGGAAAGGCATAAATCCATCTCTTCTCCCTCCAGCTATGGGTAATTAATAGGTGTTTGTGATGCAATATTTATCGTCATAGCAAATGTACACAGCAAATCGATTTCAAATCCTGGACGAGGTCGTTTGTATTTCATATAGAACTAATGCCCATGGGAAAGGTATGAATCCAATTATTCTCCCACTAGTTATGGGTAAATAGTAGGGCAGATTGGATTGGTAAGGCGACCAGTCTAGGAGAATTAAACCTTTGAATTAAAACCAGCTGTACTCCGCTGAAAAAAACTGGCCTTGTGACGTACCCAGCCCGAGGAGGAGGGATTGGGTAGATACGTACATACATGGCGGCTGAAATAGTTACAGTGGCACTAATGGTCAGACTCAGAGTGATAGTACCTGGTAGGGTCCAATCTATCGGTCAAATAAATATGTTTGCAAAATATTTGTATTATATAGGAATACTGTGTATTAAAAAAGATTAGATAGTACACAAAAAAGTAAATATAAACATATGATGTACGCAATACCTTAACCTCAAGGCTTAAAGTGGGAATCCCCGTGGTGTAGTGGGTAACGAATTGGACTGCGACATTATAGTAAGCGAGTTCGAATTCCAGTTGCGTCCACTTTAGGACTAATACACGTGGGAAATGTATTAACTCCCTCAGACCCCCAGCTATGCGTTAAATAGTACTACTACTTTTTTCTACAAGGATTCTTTGGAATTGAATAACCCACGAAGGTTATCTTATTAAACATAGAAACCAAGCCATTAAGGCATAAAATAATCCTAGATGGGTTGACATGCCGTTAAAATCAACTAATCAATCGAACAGATATTTACTAAGCTGAGCTTAAAGCCGCAACTCCCAGTAAGGTTGTTTGCTTGCTTGGAATTTGCGACATGTCAACCCTTGTTGGGTTATTTTATGCCGAAGACATTTTGTTTTTGTCATTCTTGATGTTACTGAAAATCTTTTAAAACTCATGTTTAAAAAAATGTTTTTAGACACATTTTTGATAGCTCGTTTTCTTGTATTTAACCAATAGATGTGACCCTAACAGGTACTACCACTCCGAGTCAGAGTGGACCTGGGAGTAATGGTGATGAAGGGGTACTCCACATTTCCCAGAACTACATCGGTATGTGTATGCACAGACAGCAATTATTGCCGGGAACGAACTGTGAGTGACGTGGGGGTGGGGTGGGGGGTGTTAGAAAACCGTCGGAAGGGTCTCAAAAACTACCTTAATTCTGTCAATTAACTGGGATTTGTAGTACTGGCACGGTGTTTGGTGTCTTTCTCAACAGCGCCCCATACATAATAATCTATGGGGTTAAGATCTGGGGAGTTCGGAGGCCAAACATTGGGACTGGTGTAGTCGTAAAAATTCGCCGACAACCATTTTTGACTTTTCCCAGAGGTGTGGCAGGGGGGCGAATCCTGCTGCCATATATATGGCCTACCATTGGCTACCATTGTTATCCAGGGCTTGACTACATTGTTTAGCAACTCCACGTAGGCATCTGAATTCAACCTCTCTCTCTCTCTCTCTCTCTCTCTCTCTCTCTCTCTCTCTCTCTCTCTCTCTCTCTCTCTCTCTCTCTCTCTCAAAAAATGCTGAGGCATCACATAACCTTCAGAGGACACACATCTGAAAACCACCACCGTTTGGGGAAATTTAGCCTGTATGACACGAGGAGTGTCCTTTGGACTATATGTAAGCCATCTGTTATTCTGTGTGTTGTGCTTTTGATCTTGGCAAAAGTTTTTCTCGTCGGAAAAGAAGCAGATTGTTTGTGGTTCAGCAGGATATTTCACTTTGCTCAGAAGTTTCTTCACCTTTGTCAGACGATTTTCACGGGCCTTTTCCTGGGAGCAGTTGACCTCTGTGACACTTATGAGTAGTAGCGAGGGTCCTCATTGAGTTCAAGCTTCATGGTAGAGGTTGAAACATTCAATTCACGTGACAAAGCCCGAATTCCAATGCCAGGTCCTCCAGCACTTTTTTTCAGATTTTCGAGGAACTCTGATGTACGAACGCAATCAGATCGTCTGTTATGTTGCATTCTTCTATCTCCACTGCAATTCTCCAGTTCATGCCTGATTGTTTTAGTTAGCAAATAGTCAAATTAATGGTCACACGAAGAGATATCTACCCTGTTTGTGGGGTTTACAATACGCTGATTTTGTTCCTTGCAGGGGGTAAGACCCCCCCAAAAAAAAAAAAATAGTGTAGGACACTAAACTGTATCTGGTAGTGAGGCTCCACTTCTGGAACTCTGTAGAGTATCCTTTCATAGCTTGCCTACTTTAAGCCATTTGCAGCAGTTCTCCCACCACACTCCCCAGAGCTCCAAAATTTGAACTTCCCCACTAGATGCAATTTAACGTCATACCCAGGACACCCACGGTAAGGATCTAGCTCACTATACTAGTAACGGTAGACTGCTTTGTTAAGTATTGCTAAATATTCTTCTATGGCGAAATCACCTTAATATATTTAATATTAGTCATGTTGAAAAGAGATAAAGAAAAATATGCGCACATTTGTATGTGATCTACGGTGCGTTAAATGCTGAAGAAAGAATTACCGAAATTAGAAAAAGAAGTTATTCAAAATAATAGAAAAGGGGAAAAAAAGGGAAAATAATAAAGGTCATATTAGGAGATTGTCAGAAAAGGTTTTTAATGTTTTTTTCTTAAAGTGCATTGTTGGTAATGCTCATTAGTATATATATATATATAATATATAACCTCTCCGAACGAGTAGGATGTGATATGAGGTCAATTTCTTAAGTGGAGTTTAACAGGTATGAATTCAGAGTGTTATTTTTCCTAGCAATGGTTAAATATCCCACTCTACCCTATTCACCCATAGTTAGAGGGAGAGTAGCTGGACGCATATTTTTCCCAAGGTATTAGCGCTCTGTGAATTGCAAACAGCCTCGTCCAGGATTTGAACTCATGTCGATAAGACCATTTCCTACGACTCTAACCATTACAGAACGCGCCTCCTTAGTATATAAGTCATTCTTGAAAAGCAAACATAGCAAGACTGTGCGCCTTGACGTGGAGAATTGGTTAGCACCTCAGATCATTTACCGTAGTGAGATCTATCCCAGACTTGTTATCTGAAACAGACCATACGTATTTACCCAACCATAATGTCTGTTGAACACAGAGTCCGATTTACGGGGGGGGGGGGGGGGCAACAATAACTGAAGCTTATGCAGTGGCTAGTATAAAATTGCGTGTATCCCGTCGGCATTCCTCATTTGAGGTGCCTCAGGCACTGGGCAATACACCCAGCCCTGTCTCTTTAAATCCAGGTGGTAAGTGTTGCCTGAGGGAATGGTCCCCAGGGATCCACGCTAATATTATATATCTTACAGACGCTCCTTAGTATATAGTCATTCTTAAAAAGCAAACATATAGCTAGACTATTACGTAAAACTTTATTTCTTAGTGATATTTAAGACACATTGCAGGATTTTAAACGCACTAATAACATGGGCTGTTCTGAGGCAAATCTAACTTAGATTTTCATAGAGACCCGTTAATAAGATTTATTCTATGTATAAATGATTTTGACTATAAATTAAATACTCATTGATAAACTGAGAGTACCGTGACGTAAGCAGGGACGCCGAATTCCCATTATAATAAAATTTCACTTCTTACGAGTTTTTTCTCCATCAGTATCAGCTGGTGGTCTTTCAGTGAAATTTGAGTGACAGCAAGTTTTCTCGGGTCTCAAGGACTCTTCTGAGTATTCTAGCCGACCGTAACAGTGCTGTTGTATGGATGGTCTCGATTCTCAGACTAATAATTCGGATTTTGAGATGCAAATAAATAAATAATTAAATAACAACCGAATGACGCATCATAAAAACAACAACAAAAAAAGAGAAAGAAGTGGAATAAAAAATGTCAGAAGAAAATGCTAAAAGAATGAATGGAAAATAAAAGAGTTTCGTCGTGGCAGTGATAAATTATCCCAAACCAATTTAGGGTCGTTAAAAAGAAAAGAAAAGGGGGACCTGTGATGAGTTACCATGATTAGGGTCCGACAAGAATGGGACCTGGGAGTCGCGGGCAGTGAAGCATAACGTAACGATAGTCACTCGGTGCTTGGCCAGGAAAAATATTTTGAATACTTTCAGATGTAAGAGAAGGTGGGTGCCGGCCTTCTGGACGGTTGTTGAGTTTGGAAAGTAGGGTTAACGATGTATTTGTGGTCAAATTGGATCTTGTGCTGGCGAAACACAAGGTGATGGGGAGGGCCAAAGTGTGTGTTTAAGAGAAAGGAGGGATAAAAAATTTAAGAGAATGAGATGGTGGGTTATAATTTATTTTCATTAAAAGAAAAATCGGGCGATACACAGTGAAGGAATGAAGATAAGAAGTATGAAAGAAATAGAAAGAAAAGAATGAACTAATAAAAAGAAAAAGATTAAGAAAAGGAAAGAAGGAAAGACAAAAAGAAAGAAAGAAAGAAAGAAAAGAAAGAAAAGAACACTGTAGAAGAAAAAGAAAGAAAGAAAGAAAAGAAAACTGTAGAAGAAAAAGAAAGAAAGAAAAGAAGGAAAGAAAACTGAGAAAAGAAGAAAGAAAAAGGAAGAAAAGGAAGAAAAGAAAACTGTAGAAGAAAAGAAGAAAGAAAGAAAAAGGAAGAAGAGAAACTGTAGAAGAAAAAGAAGAAAGAAAGGAAGAAGAAGAAACTGAGAAAAGAAAGAAAAGAAGAAAAGAAAGAAAGAAGGAAGAAGAGAAAACTGTAGAAGAAAAAGAAGAAAGAAAGAAAGGAAAGAGAAAAGAAGAAAAGAAAAAGACTGTAGAAGAAAAAGAAGAAAAGGAAGAAGAGAAAGAAGAGAAAACTGTAGAAGAAAAAGAAAAAGAAAGAAAGGAAGAAGAGAAACTGTAGAAGAAAAAGAAAGAAAAGAAGAAAGGAAGAAGAGAAAACTGTAGAAGAAAAAAAAAAAAGAAAGGAAGAAGAGAAAACTGTAGAAGAAAGAAAAAAAGAAAGAAAAGGAAGAAAGAAAACTGGAAGAAAAAGAAAAGAAGAGAAAGAAAAGGAAGAAGAGAACTGTAGAAGAAAAAGAAAGAAAAAAGGAAGAAGAGAAAACTGTAGAAGAAAAAGAAAGAAAAGAAAAGGAAGAGAAAAAGAAAGAAAGAAAGAAGAAGAAAAAAGAAGAAAGAAAGAAAGAAAAGAAAAGAAGAGAAAACTGTAGAAGAAAGAAAAGAAAGAAAGAAAAGAAGAAAGAAAACTGTAGAAGAAAAAGAAAGAAAGAAAGAAAGAAAGGAAGAAGAGAAAACTGTAGAAGAAGAAAGAAAGAAAGAAAGGAAGGAAAGAAAACTGTAGAAGAAAAAAGAAAGAAAGGAAGAAGAAAGAAGAGAAACTGTAGAAGAAAGAAAGAAAGAAAAGAAAGAAGAGAAAACTGTAGAAGAAAAAGAAAAAAAGAAGTCTGAAGGAAGGGAAGAAAGGTGTAGAATAAAAAGAAAAAAGAAGATAGTTTAAAGAAAAAGAAAGAAAAAAAGAAAGAAAGAAGGGAAAACTGTGGAAGAAAAAGAAAGAAAAAAGAAAGAAAGAAGGGAAAACTGTGGAAGAAAAAGAAAGACAGAAAGAAGGGAAAACTGTGGAAGAAAAAGAAAGAAAGAAAGGAAAACTGTGGAAGAGAAAGAAAGAAAGCAAGAAAGAAAGAAAGAAAGGCGCGGAATAAAAAGAAAAAGAAGGTAGTTTAAAGAAAAAGAGAGAAAGAAAAAGGGGAAGAGTTTGGGAGAAAGTAGGGAAGATTATTGGAGAAAAAAGAAAATGAAGGCAGCCTGAAAAAAGAAAAAAGACAGACAGACAGGAAAATGTGGAATAAAGAAGAAAAGAAGACAGTCCGAATAAAAGAAAGAAACAAAGAAAGAAACTCGAAAATACAACAAGTATGATCAAAAGAAAAGGAGTTTGTAAAGAAAATAGAAACAAATCTTTGTTTCGTCTATTTCCCACTGTCGCACCACCATTTTCAACCCTAATCATGATCATTTATACATTTCGGCCATTTTCCTTATTAGTTGCCGCTCTTTTAAGTTGCACATTTCACAAGGAGTCAGATCATCCAACAAGTGGAAAGAATCTCCCAGAATTCCGTGGGCGAACTGAGTATCCGGTGACGCAGATAGGTTGATTACTCGACCTCTAATACCGGGGACGGGGAATCGGAGGGACGAGCACTTTGATTAATTATCTTTTGAAATGTGAAGGGGGCAATTATTTTGGGTGCAAGTGGGTTGGTAGATGAACAAAATGATGGGGGCCTGTGGGTAGGGGAACACACAGTTTTCTCTTTCATAGAATGAATCAGTTCCCCCGATTTAAA
Source organism: Doryteuthis pealeii (assembly GCA_023376005.1). Classification (NCBI taxonomy): domain Eukaryota; kingdom Metazoa; phylum Mollusca; class Cephalopoda; order Myopsida; family Loliginidae; genus Doryteuthis; species Doryteuthis pealeii. Next base: position 38,850,854 of record CM042137.1, on the reverse strand, counting down.
GCGTTTACTGATTATTGACAAAATCTCCATCTTTCTTTCGGATTCCTTTTCTTATTATAATTTGTTTGTTAGTTGAATGAAATCGCTCTTGTGTAACTTGTAAAAAGCGAATTTTTAGAAAAGCGGTAACTGGAGTGAACAAAAGGGAGACGAAATAAGGGGGGGGGGAAAGAAGTGGGTGTGAGAAAAGAAAAAGAAAAATTGAAAAAGAGGAATGTAAACTATAAGAGAAAATAAAAGAAGAGACGAAAAGGAAAGAAAAATAAAGGGAAATAGAAGAGGGATAAGAAAAATTGATGACTCAGTCGGAGGGAAGAAAAAGAGAGAAATTAAATGACATAATGGAAAAAATAATACGCAAGAAGATGGGTGGTTATAAAAAGAGCGAAATAGACGGAAAGAAAAAAGGGTAGTTATAAAAAAGTGAAACTGACGGAGAGGAAAAAAAAAGGATAGTTATAAAAAAGCAAAATTGACGGAAAGAAAAGGAGAAGAAAGGTCAAGCTGAATAGCAAATAAGATGATTCAAGACCCAATTTCTTTTTAAAATTATACGAGCTTTATTTTCTTTTAAAATAGAATTAATGCTCTACTTATTCCAATAATTTCTATTATTCTACGTACCATAAATAAACTAAAATCACAAAATAAAATCCTTTATGTGTTTTCTAATTAATAAAACAAAAGAAAAACAATTAACACCAAGCAACATTCCATTTTTTTCTATTTGTCTGAATTTTTTTTAGATGAGACTTGATAATTTGTATTATTTAGATTTTTCGGACTGTTGTCTTCATCTTCATTGTTATATACATATATATATAATGTACCCCCATTTCCATTACTCCCAGTTCCATTGTTAATACCTGTTGGACCCCATCTATGAATCAAATATATATGTTTAAAATTATTTGTATTAGATATGAATATGTATATTATTTTGATTTTTCGGACTATTGTTCTCATATTTATTGTTATATACACAAGGTTTTCGGCCGATGTGCCCTCCGACCTTCTTGGGTGTTTCTTGTGGAAATCTGGAATCTTCTTATCGAACTCGGCAGTCTTCATGTCGGAATCAGGAGCCTTCACGGAACTTCGAACCGAACCCTATGTTTAATCCATTGGGGTAGATTGTTCTTAATAGATTAAAGGGTTCGGTCCGAAATTCAGTGAAAGTTCCCAAATCTGACGTAAAGGCTACAGAGTTCGACAAGAAGCACCTTAAGTAGGCCGGAGGACACATCGGCCGAAATGTTGTATATATAATAATAAAGATGAGTTAGTGCGGATGAGAAAGTGCGGAAATATTTCGAACCGTTGTGGTTCGAAATATTTCCGCACTTTCTCTTTTTTTTAGATTTTACTTTAACTCAGGACGAAATAATCTCTTTCTAAAGATAGCTCTAATATTCTTAAATATATTTTGTCTACACAAAATAATTAACAGTTCTTTTTTATATGTGAAGGGATACCTATTATTCCTAAGTTCTTCTTTTGAACTCCATTCTTAAGGAATTACCCGTCTAGATCAAAGAAAAACAGCGATTAAAAGAGTAATAAAAAAGAAAGAAAGAAAAAAGAAAATCATCCATTCGCTAGCGGTCAGTTTCGTAAAATCTAATAAATATGTTGGCTCAAAATTCTACCGATGAAATATCATAGAAAGACAGCGTTGAAAATCAGGGCAGAGAACAGGGTCGTTGTTTATTTTGGAACCCGAGATTTGTATGTCAAGGAAATTAATTGCGTCTGTCTTGTCGAAATCAAAGTAAATAAAATAAAACATTTTTTTCTTTGAGATTCTGTGAAGTTTATTGAGACAATTGGGAACATTTAGAATAATAGTCTTCAACAGTTGGCCCTTAAAACTTTTAAAGTCAAATTGATAGTTTCTGTTATTACTCACTGGTGTACTCGGACTGTTCCAATCTTGGCTGTTATTTACGGGACATAAGGGGATAAAAGTTAAAGTGTATCTAGTTACCTGATGGTTGAGAGTTCAATCCCCAGCTCGGACAGAGTAAAATGGCAAAGACGTAGAGTGTTCAAATTGTTGGCTGGCTGGCTGGCTGGCTGGCTGGTTGGTTGGGTTTTACGGCGTGTCAACCGCTGGGTTATTTTATGCCGAATATGATTTGTTTTATTCATTCTAATACTATCACGTTATTCTGAAACGTATTAAAAGCAATCCTATATATAATTTTATGTAGAAATCAATTAAAATAACATTAAAATATCTATAATGTTTTTTTTTATATTCGTTCTTAGTTAGTTTCGTTAGTCATTCTAATTTAATATATTTTATCATATTAAAATTTAAATACTAGCGCCCTGAGGGTACATATTCTTGCTAGTACATACAAAGAATAAAGAGTGTAATCCTTAGTTTCTGTAAATACTTTATTAGTTTTTAATGTACTTGTTTTCTTTTTTAGATAACTTTAGAATTGAACAATGATATTGTAATATATGTGTAATGAAGTGCTCAGTTTTCTACTCTTGCGTATTCGTTTTTCTCACCTCCCCCCATTATAAGTTGAGTGTTTCTATAGTCCTTATGTGCCTTAGATATGCTAATTAGACAATCTATATATCTCACGACAGGGCGAATAACGAAAATTTAAGCTGAAATTGCGTTATTACGGGGAAAAGGTTATGGAAAAGTTAAGTCCGGAAAATATGCATTCATTTTTCAACAGTGTGTGTGTGTGTGTGAAACAGACAGAGAGAGAGAAACATAGAAACAGACAAGCAGGGGGCGAAATAGGCAGAGAGAGAGATAGACTAGCAAGGAGCGAAACTGACAGACAGAAAGAGAACGAAACAGAGAGACAAAGAGTAAAACAGAGACACAAAGACAGAGAGGGGCGAAACAGAAAGAGAGGGAGAGACAGACAGAGACACCAAGACAGACGGGAAGTGAAAGAGACACACACACAGAAAGCAAAACAGACTGCGAGAGAAAGAAATAAATAAAGAAAGAAAAAGGGTAGACAAACAGACACAGACAGGGAGCGAAAGAGACAGATACAGATGACACAAAAGGCAAAGAGGGAAACAGTTAGAGACACACAGACAGGGGGCGAGACAGAAAGTCAGACAGAGACAGACCGAGAGCCTAATCAGACAGAGAGAGGGGCATATACAGACAGACAATGGGAAACTGTCATGGCCAGACAGTGAAGCAAAATTGACAGGCAGATAGAGACAGAGATACAGAAAGTGAAACAGAGAACGAGATAGAGATACACGCAGAGAGCGAAAAAGAGAGAGACACAGATAGACTGGGAGCGTAACAGGGAGTGAGAGACAGACTGGTAGACAAAAAGACAGAGAGAAAGACAAAGCAAAGCAGACGGACATGGGTAGGAGAGAGAGAGACAGACAGACAGACGGTGAAATAGACAGAGGGAAAGAAGCACGGTCAGATAGAGAGTGAAGTCACAGAGAGATAGACAGATAGAGAGACAGTGAAATTGCAGAAACAGACAGAGAGAGCAAGAAAGAGAATGAAAGTCTTAGAAAGAAAATTATTAAGACAGAGTTAAGGGTGGATTTCTTTTCTTTTGATCACGGGTAGAAAGATAAACTATTTTATTTTATTTTTGTGTTATTTTTCTAGGATCGAATGTAATTTTGACTGGAATGACGTATTCGTGTGTTATGATTTAGAAGGGTGGATGAATTTGTAATTGAACGGGTGGAGGAAGTTATAATTGAAGGGTGGAGAAACTTGTAAGAAAAAAATGCAATTGGGAAAAAAGTTGTATTAAAATACGACATCAGGGAAATCAACTGTTTTTGCAAACCGAAATTGCTGAAATGTTTTTGAATAAAAATAATTTTTCCTAGAGATTTGAACTGACATTTAATTTATAAAGTTAGCGAAATTCAGACAAGATCTTGTCAGTTATCCCCTCAAATAACGTTAAACTTAATATTTGATTCATTTCTTGGTAGACTTGTGAATTCAGGGGCGTAAATTTTTACCCTTGTCTACCGGACAGATGTTAGTGGAATAAGAAATGAAGTATATATTTTTAATTTCTCAAACAAGATTACTACTTTGACTCTAAGGTAAACAACTTAATATGTTAATTCATTTATAAGTTGTTGTTTTTTTTTTAATTAATTGTTGTTGCGTAGTGATTCAGTTATACATTTTTTACCTCAGCGTTGATATTTCTAGGGAATTGAGATTATAAACTTATCAAGTCCTAACTGAAAATTACTATTCGCTGGTAATTTTGCCGAGTATTTAATGATATTTCTATTTCCACTTTTGCAGTTATGAGGTCAAAAAGTGTATAACTGAATCAATACGCAAAAACTTTAAATTTATACATCAACTAATGCTGTCGTTTAACTTTTTTAAACTAATAAATGAATTAACGAATTAGATTATGTTTGTTTGATTTTTATAAAAAGTAGTTGAGAAATACATTGGACTTGATTTCATATTCCACAAACATTTGTCCAGTAGACGATGGTAAAAATTTACGCCCCTGAATTCACAGTCTACCCATTTCTTCATATCTTACTCTTTTTTTTTCTTCTTTTTTTTTTCGTTTTTTTTTTTTCTTCTTTTTTTTTCTTTTTTTTTTTTTTTTTTTCGTTTAGTAATTAGATGAATGGGAGAGTGATCGCGCGGTGAAAGACACTAAAAACTTTGTTTTTACAACGGATAAGAAATTAAGACTAAAATTACATGTGGTGTTTCCAAAATCTGGTGTCCCAGTGGAAAGAATATAAATAGATACTAGTCAGGGGATCGGGTAGAGTAGAAGTTCTAGTGGCTGAGCCAGGTTGGTGAGGTTCAATTACGCCTAGAAAAGAAAAAAAAATTCTTATTTAAAAATCAAATCAAAACAAAATATCTTTATATGATGGTTATTCCATATTCTTATATTCATGTATATAAATTACATAAGTGTTTGTTTATATAAAAAGTAAAGTCGTCGGGGCGGCCTAATGTCGGTATGAGCCATACAGCGAGGGAGTCTATCCCATTTTCACTAGCGCTAGACCAAGGAGATTATTTTTAGCATCTGAGGTGGAGCGCCACACCTACCATCAGCTCCTTACTTTACCGCACAGATCCCTGTGCTACTCATACGCTGAGTTGGCGAGGGCCGGTATCGAACTAGGAACTTTGTGATTTCTTGCCGAACGCTCAACACACACACACACACACACACATTATATATATATATGAGTGGGACCAGGAATTTTTGAACACCCCCCCCCCCCGGACCCGCGAAGACATGAAGTTAATGGCGCTAAGTAACTGACAGTTTCTCACCGATGCGATTTTCAAACCTTTTGAAAATCACATAGGCGAGAAACTGTTAGTTACTAACTGCGTTGACTTCATGTATTCGCTACCTAGATTAAATATCTAACATATCTGAGATATGCTCTATCAATGATATTGAGCACACATTACTCATAAGTATACCAAACTACATTATCAACATTAATAATTTATATATATATATATATATATATATATATATATATATATATATATATATAATTAGCAGGACCTGTAGATATACCTCAGTATGATAATGTAATCATTACAACGTTTGATATGTTTACTTATGAGCTATTACAATTACTTCAATGTGAAAAAAGTATAATAATCCATTATTTAGCTGTGACCCTCATAAGAATTCAGGTGATAAGCAACACAAGATAATCAGGATTTACATTTTTGAATCTCCTCTGGACGATTTGGATGGTTTCATTTTTAACCACAGGGTATTGCAAGATGATAACGGTTGTACAATTAAGGAACCCGAATATCAATATATATATATATATATATATATATATATATATTATACCTTGATATATACTTCGGATAAGAGCCGAAAGTACTTGTAAAGCCAAAATGTCTCTTTCGGAGAAATCATTAATCCCTCTCAATTGGAAGATCAAAAGAATTATTAGGAAGCTTGAACGAAACAATAAAAAAATTGAAAATATATTATATATATATATATATATAATATATATATATATATAATAAACCTTACCCTGTATTATTTTGATTTCTTCACTCAAGCTTTGGATTTTATATATATATATATATATATATATATATATATATATATATAAAATGTACGTCTTTCCATCACAACATTTCTCAGTCTTTTCGTGTCTCAATTTTCCTTAATCTGTCCATCTCTATCTATTTGTATATCTGTCTATCCATTTATCTATCTACCTGTCTGTCGATCTCCACTTTTTTTCAGACTGTTTGTATCTATCAAATTAATCCCAACCATCGTCATGCCCTGTTGAATAAACCGATTGTAAAGGAATAAGACCATTCATTGCTATTACTCCCAAGTCCACCCATGCCGGGGGTGGGGGTAGTGCCTATTAGGGTCCCATTTATGGGTCAAATATCTGTCTTGAGATAATAAAGTCTTTAACCGTTTAAAAAGATTGTGAAGAAATATTTTTGTAGCGTATATAATTAAGAACTTTAATTGTTAAACTGACTTCATAGACAAAGGTAGACATATCGCACAAACAACCAATCATTAATTTAATATTTCCATATCTATCTATCTCAGCCTTTCTCAATCTGTCCCTATCTGTCTGTTTATCTATCTATATATCTCAACTTTTCTCTATCAATATCTATCTGTCTATCTATCCCAAACGTCCTCAATCTATCCATCAATCTATCTCAATCTGTCCCTATCTATCTACCTCTCACTCTCACTCTCTTTCTATATATATATATATATATATATATATATATATATATATATATATATTTCTATCTATCTCAATCTGTATCTATCTATCGATCGATCGATATCTATCTCAACATTTGTCAATCCGTCCATATTTGTCTATCTCAATTTTTTTTCAATCTGTTCAAATCTATCTATCTATCTATCTATATCGTAAACTACGCGAGTCTCCTTTTGCTTTTCCAGTCATCTTATCCCTCTCATAAGGTTTATGAGTCTATAGCATGGCGTACAATACACGTGTGTAGTTTTTCTTTTCTAATCCACATTTTGCTATTGTCGTTCATGAATGGTTGAATCAACATTTTCTGGGAGATGGATGGGTAGATGTGGTCCGCATGAGTGACCGACCAGAAGCCCTGATTTAACACCCTGCGACATTTTTCTTTGGAATTGGTTGAAGGAGCAAGTCTACTCGATGAAACCAACGACTTAGGAAGAACTTGAAGGATGAATACGAGAATTTATTTCTGCCTTTCCACAAGAGTTCCTGGGAAGATCAGTTGATGTGATTCCCGAGCGGCTTGAGGGACTGGGGGCAAATGCTGGTGCCCATGTAGAATTTTAAATAAAACTCCATGTTATGTGTGTTCTTCTCATATTCATTTTTTTTTTTTTTTTGTAAAAATAATGATTCAGAAATAAATTATAACATTTTTAAAATAGGTAAGGGGGTTACTATACAATTACTCTGTAGATCAACGAAAATTGTGCTTTGTTTGAGATTAAACATAGGCAAACGGACCGCATGAGACATGGCTCATCAAGTGAGATGCACTACTAAAATTTGGTAATTTTTCGTCTCAGCTATTTTAAATACAGAAGACCATATGCGTAAGCATCTGGCTTAGAAATAAGGAAAAGTTGTTTTTCTTTTTTCTTTTTCTTTCTATTTTTTTTTTTTTTATATAAAAAAAATTGAAACCTTGTTATAATATTATCAATGATGTTAATGCGATTAACACTCTCACTGTTGCCGTGATACATTACAGAATAATTAAACCAAAAACTAATGTATTAAAATATGAATAAGATCCGTGTATCAAAGAAAGAATTGAATATTTTCATAATCCATGGATTAAAATTTTATCAAAACTATTTTCTTTAAATTACAGGTGAATATTTAACCATCTAACAATTAGATGCTTCCATTTTTCACTTCGAAATTGAAAGGTAATGTAGATATAAAAATACATGATAAACATATACATAAAAATAGTAAGACTGATTTCTAATTCATATATTTGACTATACGCATAAATATTGTTCGACTCCAATCTTTTCACAGGTAGTGTATATGTCATCATTTATATTTTGAAAAAAAAAAAAAAAAAAAAGCAAGCTCGCTTTTCCGTGATCTAAAAGTGAACATAAGTGTTTGACTATGCGTGTAAAAGCCAAACCCGCTTGTTGAATAATGACATAAAAAGTCACGTGGTAAAAATAAAGAGTGATTGTTAACAATGAGTTCGATTTCTTTGAAAATATTTAAAGTTGACGGGAAACACAGGTCAGATTTCGAATTGAACAAATAAGAACATTATTTAGATTATTGGTTGGTTAATTACTTGTTCGATGCTTACTGGAATGACATGGGTTGAATAACAAATGATGAATTGACGTCAAATTCGAGTGTATAATTTTGTTTTTCTTTTTAGAGGCATTTATGTTTGGGGTTGCGACGTGCAACAGGAGGGACAGGATTCTTATCTTTGAAAAAAAGATAAAGGAAAGGAAACTTGTTTTCACACACAAGCAATCTCTCTCTCTCTCTCTCTCTCTCTCTCTCTCTCTCTCTCTCTCTCTCTCTCTCTCTCTCTCTCTCTCTCTCTCTTTTTTTTTTTTTCTTACTCACACACACATTCTCTCTCTCTCTCTTCTTCTTCTTCTTCACACACATTCTCACACACATACTCTCTCTATCAATCTATCCATTTCTCTCACATACACACACACACTCACACGTACAAAGTCTCTCTCTCTCTCTCTCTCCTCTCTCTCTCTCTCTCTCTCTCTCTCTCTCTCTCTCACACACACTCACTTTTTCTCACTCATATACTCTCTCTCTCCTTCTTCACACACATTCTCACACATACTCTCTCTATCTATCTATCCATTTCTCTCACATACACACACACTCTCACACGTACAAAGTCCCCCCCTCTCTCTCTCTCTCTCTCCTCTCTCTCTCTCTCTCTCTCTCTCTCTCTCTCTCAGGTTAAGAAGGTTCACTTTTGACACTACTCCCCTTCGACTCCTGTCGCCCAACAATCACCAAACAAAACAAAACTGAGCTGATCAGAAAATCACACGTCCAATGCTCGTTCTCTTGTCAATAAATTGTTTACTTGTCTATGAATTTCACATGTGAGCCGATATAATCTTACGTTGAAAGAATCAAAAGACTCCAAAGACCAAATTCTAGCAGATTCATAAACCTCTTTTTTGAAATACAGACAACCCCAAAATAATTCTGTAGCAAAAAGGCCCATGCACATGGTCCTATCGAATACGAATAATTTTTAAACACATCAAACAGGTACTACCACAGTAGTGGGCCTAAGAGTAATGTCACTACTCAGATCTCCAGAACTGGTGCCTCACCATCGAATACAGTTTAGTGTCATGCCTCGTTCACCCCTTGTCCTAGGTATGACGTTAAACTGCATCTAATGGGGAAGTTTCAATTCTGGAGCTCTGGAAGTGTAGATTATCCCTTCATCAACATTACTCCCAGGTCCCCTCTGACCCAGAGTGGTAGTACCTGTTAGGGTCCCATCTATATGTTAAATAGAAAAAATGAGTTTTAAAAAATGTGTTTAAAAAGAATTGCTTTTTAAAGAATTTCAGTGAACATCAAGAATGAATAAAACTGTCATCTAATGATGAAGTTCCATTTTTGGAGCTCTAGGGAGCGTGGAGTACCCATTCATCGCCATTACTCCTAGGTCTATCCTGTCCTGTACTGGCAGTACCTGTTAGGGTCATATCTATGGGTTAAATAGAAGAAAATGAGTTAACAAAAATAAATTTGTTTAAAAATGAGTTCAAAAAAGAATTTTCATTACCCATCAAGAATTAATAGAACAAAATGTCTTTGGCATAAAATAATCCAATGAGGGTTGATATGCCGTAAAATCCAATCAACCAACAAACCAGCCAGGACTCCCATATGCAGGGGGTCCTTACCCCTGTGCAGAAGATACAGTTATCTAACTCTAAGCCCCATCAACTTAGAGAATAAAACTATTTCCCGTTCGATTTGCATCTGAATGGTAATTTTGTGGGGTCTGCGTCCGCGCTAATCGTCTCTTTTTTTATTAACTAAATTTTCGATATAACGGGAAAAGGACTAATTGGTATTCACCATTGCACTTCTTCCTAAATAGAAACATCAATTCCTATTTTGGAATACGGGCGTTAACATTCTTTCATTTTTTTTTTCCTTCTCTTTTTATTTTTATTTTTTGTTTTTCTTTTCTTTTTTTTTTTTTTTTTTTTTTTTTTGTCAATTTTGTTGTTTTGACTCCCCTCGCTACTCTCTGCTCCTCACCAGGGTGTCTCGACATCCCCCGTTGAAAAAAGAGGATATTCCAGACATTGTAAGCGCCGACTCATCGCACGACGGTCCTGGCCGTGGCCGCGACGACGACGTAAACCATTGAATAGGACCTTCAAGATTTTGATTGTTATGCATGCGTTAATCGCGCCTCCCGTAGATCAGCCGGACACGGTCTGTTCGCTACGACAGATGCAGCACGTCCACTCACCTCTGTTCTCTGCTCTATTTCATAACAACAATAATGGAGCCGTGTGAAAAAAACATCACACATAAGATCCTGGCCTCGTTTCTCGCAATTTACACTGATTTGTTTGTTTGTCGTAGCTGTTGTCGTCTTTGACATTGTTGTTGTTGTTGTTGTATTAGCCATGGTGGTGAGGAGGGAGGATGTGGTGATGGATGACTGAGTGTATATTTGTTGTTGTTCATGAGAAAAAGAAGGTGGTTGAAAAAGAGGGAGGTACAGACATTGAAAAACCACAAACCGTTAAAATAAAGACACAAAATTTCGAAATTATTAAGTATATTTACCTCTCCCCCCACATACATATATATATACACACACACGCACACACACACACATATATATATATATATGCATACATACCCATCTGCACGAGCAGGATACGACACAGGGTCAATTTCTTAAGTGGAGTTTAACAGGTTTGAATTTAGAGTTTTCCTTCTCCTAGACTAGCTGCTGAGCCAAGGTTAAGGAGCTCAGTCTGCTCTTCTATTAATCCACATCTGGAGCGAGAGTAGTTGGATGCATACTTTTCCCAAGGGTATTAGCGTTATGGGAAATGCAAACAGCCTCCAAGATTTTAATATATATATATATATATATATATATATATATATATATATATATATATATATAAAGTGTTGTTCTGGTTCCAACGGGAGAAAATTCAATATTTTATAAAAAAGGAAGGTCCGCAAAATGTATTTTGTTCTCAGAAAAAATTTTTTTATTCTTTTTGTTTTACATGTGCAACACGTGTTTCAGATCTTCTGGTATCTTCTTCAGGCTTAAGAAGATACCAGAAGATCTGAAACACGTGTTGCACATGTAAAACAAAAAGAATAAAAAAAATTTTTCTGAGAACAAAATACATTTTGCGGACCTTCTTTTTTTATAAAATATATATATATATATACACTATTTTTCACTGATCCTTTATTTTCTTCTTGATGATGAGTGCTCAATATTTCAAAACTAGACGTATAATAATAATAATAATAATAATAATAATAATAATAATAATAATCTAAAAAAATAACTGAAAGGACTCTAAGAAGGTCTTGAAGCAAACATATACATAATTTCGCTCCGAGCAACACTCAAGGGAGAAAGTGATACCAATTGTAGCTGGTGCGTTTGGAACAATCCCTAAAAGTTTAGAAAACAGACTAGCGGAATAGGAAATCAGAGGAAGAATAGAGATCATCCAGACAACAACATTGTTACGATCAGCTACAATACTCAGAAGAATCCTGGAGACCCGAGGAGACTTGTTGTCACTCAGACTCCAGTGAAAGACCATTAGCTTATGCTGGTGTGAAAAACTCGCTTTTGAGAAATAATAATAATAATAATAATAATAATAATAATCCCTGGGTACGATCAAGAAAGTGAAGAATTGAGAAACTTAGAACTTGCTAGAGAACTAAAAAAATAAAAGTGGAACATGAGGGTAAAGGTGATACAAATTGTATTTGGTGCGCTTGGTACAGCCCCCAAATATTTAATTGTCCTGGGTATGACGTTAAACTGCATCTAATGGTTAGGTTCCAATTCTGGAGATCTAGGAAGTGTGGAGTATCCTTTCATCACCATCACTCCCAGGTCTACTCTGAGCCGGGGTGGTAGTACCTATTAGGGTCCCATCTATGGGTTAAATAGTTTTAAAATTAGTTTAATTTTTTTTTTAATAAATTGAATGTCCCAACAAGAATAGATTTAAAAAATGTCTTCGGCGTAAAATAACCAAAGAGTTAACATACCGTAAAATCCAACCAACTAAACCAAACCAAAATTTTGGAAAAAAGACAAAAGAAATTGAAAATCAGAGGAAGAATCGAGACCATCTAAACAACAGCATTTTTAAGATCGGCTAGAATACTCAGAAGAGTTCTGGAAACCTGAAGACACATGCTGTCATTCAGATTCTAGTAAAAGACTACCAGCTAAGAGTGAAAATAAAAGAAAGTGAAAAGATATACAAATACCTAGATCTTGCCAGAGAGCTGAAAATAAAATGGAACATGAAGGTGACCAATTATATTAGGGACCCTTAGAACGGTCCCTAAAGGAATAATAATAATAATAATATAAAAAGTAAAGTTCACGGAGTGGCCTATAGTCGGTATTAACCGGATAGCGAGGGAATCTCTCCCCTTTTCACTAGCGCTAGACCTGGGAGATTGTTTTGCTGAGGTGGAGCGCCACACCTACTGCCATCTACCCCCTTTAACGCAGAGATCAGATTAGCCATTCCTTGCTACTGAACCGTTGAATTGGCGGGAGCAGGTATTGAACCAAGAACCTTGTGATTTCTAGATAGGTGCTCTATCGACTGAATTAAACTGGCATTGTAGAAAAAATTATGGGTCTACCACGGTTTCGATCTTAAATAGGTCTCGTTACTAATATCACTGCAACAAAAACGCTAAAGCGGCAATCATATATATATATATATATATATATATATATATATATATATATAGAGAGAGAGAGAGAGAGGGGGGGTCAAACCAACTGTTTCATGTTTTTTAAAAATTAACGTTTTGGTTTTTCCGTTTCTCCTGACTCATCTTTTCACTTTTGTTTTTTAGTTCATCTAATGTTATATTGTTGCGTTTTGCAGGACTCACTTTTATTGTTCTTAATTGTTTTTTGCTTATGAGGAAAAAAAAAACAACATTTTTAGATAATAATAGATATAAAAAACAATTAAGAACAATAGAAGAGAGTCCTTAAAAACGTGACTATATCACATCAGATGAAATTAAGTACCAAAAGAAAATTAACATAAAAAACATGAATTTCGTGTAACGAAAATAATGTCCATTTGAATAATTTGATTAAACATGAAACAGCTGTCATGGACTATTAAATAGATTATGAAAAAAAAAACATTGATTATAATTGAATATATATATATATATATATATATATATATATATATATATATATATATATACCTTCAAATGTGTGTATATATATGTATATATATATATACCTTCAAATGTGTGTATATATATGTATATATATATATACCTTCAAATGTGTGTGTATATATATGTATATATATATATATACCTTCAAATGTGTGTATATGTATATATATGTATATATATATACCTTCAAATGTGTGTATATATATATGTATATATATATATATATATACCTTCAAATGTGTGTATATATATATGTATATATATATATATATATATATATGCTGAAGGATACCAAACATGAAAAGTGTTTGCCTAAAATTAGCAGAGCAGGTTTAAAACTTAAATACAATATTATGGGACTATATTTCCGTTACTCAAGTTTCATGCTTATTAGATGAAGGAATAATAATAATAATAATAATAATATATATATATATATATATATATATATGAGAGAGAGAGCGAGATTGGAGAGGCGTAATGGTTATCGTCTTAAGAATGCAGGGCCGTTTGCGTTTAACTCTTGCGCCAATTACCCTTTGGAAAGGCATGAAACCAGTTCAAAGAATTGGTAGTACCGTCGATACTCCCCTTCGTGGGGCGTTTTGGAAACAAGGCAATAAACTCGGACATGACCCCTTTTTACATTTAAAATGGAATTACTTTCCGAACACCCTAATACTTTTGCTATAGTAAAGTAATTACGATTAAGTCAAGTTTCCTCTAGATCACCGAAGTTAAGCAACGATGAGCCTGTTCAATACTTAATTGGGTGATCACTTAAATAACAGCAGGTACTTCAAGCAACAGTCTTTTGTTTGTCAAAAATGGTTCGATTCGGCATTAAATGACCTGAAAATGGTTGATATGCCGTAAAACAACATAACCAAACTGTTCAACAAATAAACCAACTCAAATCAGATACCTCAACAGTTTTTAGCCATATGTGTTTCTGGATGTAAAGTGAGGGACCATTTTGGTATTATAACCAAGTTATAAACTGATCCTCCATTTTTTGACCATATTAGATTCATAAGAAGTTCAACAATTTATTGTCG
>CM042137.1:38823775-38831275 GCA_023376005.1 Doryteuthis pealeii | reverse complement strand
CTCATTGATAAACTAACGCAATTCCTTAGGGTACCATGACGTAGTTTCGGTTACAGACAGACAGACACCGAATCTCCATTATGATATATATATATATATGTGTGTGTGTGTGTGTGTGTGTGTGTCAAACACTTGTAAAACATTCTTTTTAACTTTCTAGAAACAATTTCTTTCACAAAAAAATTTCTCTTGACGATGATGACCTAAGTTCGTAACTAATTGAGAACAATAAAAAAAATAACATAAAATACATATTCCTGTTTGTCTTATCACTTAATCTTATATATATATATATATATATATATATATATATATATATATATATTCTTCCTTGTCAATGTACTACGTGTCAAACTACAGTTGATTATTTAGCGGTCCATATATATATATATATATATATATATATATATATATATATATATATATATATAGTCTATGTGGAGCCAGTGGAGTGAATTACTCCAGATCGCTCCACTGGCTGTTTCTCCAGACAATGCTGTGAATAATTTAGTTATTAGGTCATTGAACTAAAAATAATCCTTGACACAGACAAACGACATGTTTGCCTTTTATCATTATTATTGTAGATTTTGCTTTCTTAAAGGCTAAACGATATAGACAGGTGGCGGCAGATATACCTCCCGTATTTTACACTGTCACCTGTGTGGTGCAAGTCAACTTAGGCAAGTGACAATGGTAGCTCCATCTAACCAGCATTTTACAATTTTTCTTTTCAGATACGATCATATTGCTGTTGAAACGTTTTTGGAGGGTTTTTTTTGTCTTTTTGTTTGTTTGTTTTGTTTTTTTTGTGTGTTTTTTTTTTGGGGGGGCGGTTAATACTGGTGAATCTGTAACGGCTTTTTGTGCTCATTTCATGTTATGTCAGAATCATGCTGTTCCGGATATAATCTTCAACCCATAGCAGTATCTAGTTAATGTCTTACTATTTTCTTGTCAGATACAATCAATTACGATCATAGCTTGGACCGGTGCACATCGTAAAATTGCTGTTGAAACTTTTTTTTTTTTAACTGGTGAATCTGTAATTGCTACTCAGAGAGCTTTTTGTGCTCATTTCATGTTTCGTTGAAATTATACTATTCCGGATAGAAAAATGGGGCTTTAGGATACGCCGACTGCACCTCTGCAGATGATCAAAAAACCCAATGGGACCACCTGCTGGTAATGGGTGGTGACTCGTGATGCTTAAGAATGGAATAGAATACGTCGACTGCACCTTTGCAGAGGGGTAAGATCCCCCCAAAGGAGCCACCTGTTGGCCGTGGGTGGCGACCTGTGATGTTTAAGGATGGAACCCTGGTGACTGATCAGTCCATGACCTGCAACACTCGACTTTGGCCCTTACTTAGGCTAGACGGGTGGTCGGAGAGGCCTCCCTCCGATCAAACGGCTGGTCGCATCAAGCCTTAGCACTTATATGATTGTCCCAACCCTATTGCCCTTATGGCCAATCCAACCCTTTTATTATATATGTGCTAGAAGGCGGTGGCTGAGGTTCTTAATGTCCTGGGTATGACGTTAAACTGTGATGTTGAAGTTCCAGTTCTGGAGCTCTGAGGAATTTGGAGTATCTCTTCATCACCATTACTCACAGGTCCACTCTGACCCGGAGTGGTAATATCTGTTATGGTCCCATCTATGGATTAAATAGAAAAAAGTGAGTTTAAAAATGTTTTTAAAGAAAAATTTAGTTTAAGATAAATTGAATATCCATCAAGAATGCATAAAACAAAATATATTCGGCATGAAATAACCCAACAAAGGTTGACATGCCGTAAAATCCAACCACCCAACCAACTGGATAGAAAATTTATACTGCTATGGGTTGAAAACTTTCAGAACCACACGTCCATTGATTAAAAGAAAGATACCTGGAAGAAATAAAGGATGCTATTTACCAAAAAAGTGGCAGAAATATCGCCAGAGATAACACTTTTTGTCAACCTTTAAAAACATCGCCGCTCCAAGCCATGATTTTAATTGATTGCATCAAACTTCTTTCGGGCAATTCATTAATTCCTTTCATGATGATAACATTAAACAAAATTGTTAGAAAAATTGAAAGAAAAAAGAAAAATTCCAAAACAATAAGGAATCCATTATTTTTAACCAAATTTGTTTGAATATATATATATATATATATATATATATATATATAAGAGAGAGAGAGAGATGAATAGATAGATACAAATAGAATAAGATTGTGAGAGAGAGAGAGAGAGAGAGAGAGAGAGATGAATAGATAGATACAAATAGAATAAGATTGTGAGAGAGAGAGAGAGAGAGAGAGAGAGAGAAATGAATAGATAGATACAAATAGAATAAGATTGTGAGATAAAGAGTAGACAGACAGAGAGAGAGTGAGGGAGGGAGGGAGGGGGTGAGAGAGATAGATAAAAGTATCCAATCAACAGGTAAGTTGGGGATGATTATATTTGGGATCACCTATATCCTCTGTACATCCACAATGCATGCCCATGCTGATGCACACATATAGATTTATACAAGGATTATTTCAAATCCCTAAGAGAGCTCAGTGTAAGATAATTAATAGATTAATTATATACACAGCAATATTTACACTTTCAATAAGAAAGAAAAACTTAACAAACCGTCATTTGGCTATTATAAATTTATTTCGACGAGCAACTCAATAAATGACCCCAGTTTCGTTAGATAGTCATTACATAATAACCAAGAAAATAGACTAGAATAGAGTAAAGAAACTTTTTTGCCTTTTCTTTCTCTTTTTACAAAACCAGTAGATTGAGTTACCGGTCGAAATAAATTTATAATAGTCAAATGACCGCTTGTTAAGTTTTTCTTTCTTATTGAAAGTATATATATATATATATATATATATATATATATATATATATATATATATATATATATGAGAATTAAACAAACAAACGATGTGTTTTGATATGGCTTTTTTGGTCGACAATTTTTGGGGGAATATGTGCTTAATTGAAATCGTACCTAATTTTTGAAAATTAATTAATTCATTAATTATTAATTAATTTTCAAAAATTAGGTACGACTTCAATTAAGCATACATATATATATATATATATATATATATATATATATATAATATATAAAGTAAAAGTAAGTAAAGTCGTCGGAGTGGCCTAAAGTCGGTATCAGGCAGACAACGAGGGAGTCTATCTTCTTTTCACTAGCCTTAGACCAAGAAGGTTGTTTTTGAGTCTGAGATGGAGCGCCACACCTATCATCAGCTCCTCACTTTACCGCACAGATCTCTATGCTACTCATGCGCTGAGTTGGCGAGGGCCGGTATCGAACCCAGAACATTATGGTTCCTAGTCAGACGCTATACCGACTGAGCTAAGCCTATATACATAATTGGTAATAATTTTCTTTAGAATCCATATAATACCCGATAAACTATTGCCACATTTTAGGACGGCTGACGTAGAGTGGTGGGTGAGCGCTGATATTACCTGGAAATTCATTTAAGTATATTTTCTTTTGAAATTTACTGGACAACACCCATTCTGTCACAATACATATAACAACCAAATGAGGAAATCTCATGCCTTGTTGTTCTCTTATTTACTTCTCTTTAAAAAAGAAACTTCTTTGTTAATGATATATTTGCAGAAGATTTGGGTAAAATAGATTTCCCTGACATTTATGGTATTTGTCCCTATCTACGACTAAGCATCGTGAATTGTAAATAAGAGTCACTCAGATGCCAACCACGTGACTGGATAATAACAAGAAGAATTCCTAATGAAAGAATGAAAAAACGCTGCTCTTTTCAAATTGCATTGGAGACGGCTTCTTCTTCTTCTTCTTCTTCTTCTTCTTCTTCTTCTTATTTTATTTCTTTTATGAGTTTCTTTTGGGGTTGTCTTCTTGTTCTTCGTCTTCTTTTGTTGTTGTTGTTGTTGTTGTTCTTCTTCTTCTTCTTCTTCTTCTTCTTCTTCTTTTTTTCTTCTTCTTCTTCTTCTCTTTGTTCTTCTTCTTCTTCATTGGACATTTCTTCGTCTACCCTTTACTTCTCCGTCTCCTTTAGCTTTCCACGGATGGTTTAATCCCACATTATGTTTCTTTTTTTTATTATTTACCAAAAAAGCAAAAAGTTAGAAAAGAGGTCAATGAAAAAAAAAGCAAAAGAAAAAAACAATGAGCGTCTCCTTTTATAAGTGAATATTCATTTGTTAAAAGGGATTCTTTATTTATTGTATTGGATGTTGTATATAGACAAAGCTTTATTTTGGGTAGGGGAGGTCCGATAAAAACCAAGGACTTATGATGTGTGTGTGTGTATTATACCGTTAAAACATATACATATGTAAGTGGCTATAGATATGAACATGAATAGATGAGAAAATTACCGAGTCGTAGGATATGCACGTTTATTACCTATGAGTGTGTGAGTAGATATGCATGTCTTGTATATGCTGTGGATTTTACAAGACATACATACATACAGTTATTTTTTTTTGGGGGGGGGGGCTGTCTGCCTTGACAATCAACATTTCAAAGTCCTTTTTTTAACAAGGTTCAAAGCCTAGTCAACTGGGCTTTAGAATACACTGAATACACCTCTGCAGATGAGTAACATCCCCCCCACATGGAACCACCTGTTGGCCGTGGGTGGCGACACGTGATGCTTAAGGATGGAACCTTGGTGGTTAAGCAGTCCACTCAACTTTGGCCCTTACTTAGGTTAGACGGTCGGTCGGAGAGGCCTCCTCTAATCAATCGGTTGGTCACGTCATGATTATCCCAACCCCAGTGTCCTTATGGTAACGCCCCAACCTTGAGGGTCTTATTGTCCTGAGTATGGCGTTATAACAATCTGATGTTGAAGTTCCGATTTTGATTTCTGGGGAGTGTGGAGTACTCTTTCATCACCATTGCTCCCTGGTCCAGTCTGAACCGGAGTGGTAGAACCTATTAGGGCCCCATCTATGCGTTAAATAGAAAAAAAAAAGAGTTTAAAAAATGTTTTTTTTAAAAATCGAGTACCCATCAAGAATGAATAAAACAAAATGTCTTCGACATAAAATAACCCGAGGGTTGACATACCGTAAAACCCAACAAACCAACCATACAATGTTCAATTATCTGCTACAAGAACAGTTACCAAGCAGGCCATAGATAGATAGATAGATATATAACCATGGGTAGAATGTGGCACAAGGTCGCAAGTATGGGGCATCTATCGAGGGTCGAACTCGCTATTCAGTAGTAATGGATCCTCGAGACTAACTTGCTAACCATTACACCATGATGGGATGTCCAAGATAGATAGAAAGAAAGAAAGAAAGAGGTTAACAGTCGGATTTACCGTCAGAGCCGAACGAACAATGTGAACGAACATTTGTAAATGTATTTTTAATGAAGCAAATCAAGATTCAGCCAGGCATAAAGTTACTTTCTTTTATTAACTTGTTTTTTGTTGTTTTCTTCTAACTTTTTCCTTCTTTCTTTTTCTTTTTCAACATACAACAAAAGCTTTGTGACATCCTTTTGATAGAATAGTGAAACGGACCGCATCTTTTTCCGACCTATCCACCTCATTTGTCTGAATTGCAAACTACAATGAACGAACACAATAGAAAATACAAGAAGGCATACAGGCATGCATAAACATTTTGTTGTTTTGTGCACATAGAGATGATTTGATAGATATCAACTTGTTTGGAAATTAATGTCACTTTTTGTTGTGGTTGGTTGTTGGTTGGTTGGGTTTTATGGCATGTCAACCCTTGTTGGGTCATTTTATGCCAAAGGTGTTTTGTTTTATTCATTCTTGATGATGGAAACTCAATTTTTTAACACATTTTTGTATACTGAGCTAAATTTAGAAAATACAAAATCTCCTTAAAACTTCATTTTGGTTGATTGGTGGGTTGGTTGGTTGGTTGGATTTTACGGCATGTCAACCCTTGTTGGGTCATTTTATGCCGAAGACGTTTTGTTTTATTTATTCTTGATGGGGACTCAATTTTTTAAACACATTTTTCTAAAAATGCATTTTTGTTTCTATTTAACCCATAGGTGCTATCACTCCAGGTCAGGGTGGAGCTGGAGTAATGGTGATGAAGGGGTACTCCACATTCCCCAGAGCTTCATAATTGGAACTTAACCATCAGATAGAGTTTAACATCATACGTAGGACAATAATACCTTCGGCCACTGCCTTGTAGCACATATATGATAAAAATGTTTTGGGCTTGCCATAAGGGTAATAGGTTTGGGACAATCATATTGGTGTTAGGGCTTGATGTGACCAGTCGATTGATCGTAGGGGCCTGTCTTGCCTAAGTAAGAACTTAACCTTAAGAGGGTTGTTTTCACACATGGTCTTATTGAATACGAATATTTTTTGAAACAGATCTATTTGACCTTTAGATGGGATCTTAACATGGTGGACCTCGGAATAATAGCAATGAAGGGATACTCACTCTAGAACTGGAGCCTCATCATCAGATTCAATTTAGTTTCATACTCAGGATACCCCCCCCCTATTGTGTGGAGGCATCTTATCCCACTGCAGGAGATAGAATCAGAGTTCTCAATGATAGAGATTGCGTATAGTCAAATATAGAAATTAGAAACCAGTCTTACTACTTTTATATACATTTCTATTATGTACGTTTTTATATTTACATTACTTTTCAATTTAAAAATGACAAATGGAATTATTCAATCCTCAGATTGTTAAATATTCACCTGTAATTTAAAGATGAAAATAGTTTTGATAAAATTTTACATCACGGATTATGAAATCTTTTTTCTTCTTTTTTTTTTGTACACGGATCATATTCAAATTGAATACATTGATTTTTTTTCAAGTATTCATTTTTTTTTCTTTTAATTATTCCGTAATATATCATCACCATCATCATCATATCACGCTAATAGCCCGGATATCCATGAGAATCTCTCACCAACTGTCTATATCGTTCATTGCTTTCGGGAGGTCCTCTTCGCGGCATCTAATATCCGCTCTGTGCTGGTCAATATAAATCTTGGCTGGGCGGCCCGAACTGATGTACCCATGTACTGGCTTCCACAGGAGGACGTCGCTTATGAGTTCGTCCTTGCTTCTCCAGCAGTGCCCAGCATATGTTGTTCGTCTCACGAATGGTTTATGTATGGGGGCAAGTGAACGTGGAGCTGTTTTCTTGTAGGGTGTTGTTTCCACGATTTGTTTAATATTGCGCGCCAAAAAAAGGCTGCTGTGGAACATAAACGTGACTGTGATACCAATTGTTGTAGGAGCATTTGGAACGGTCCCCAAAGGCACGGAAAAGAGACTGGAGGAACTGAAAGAGTGGAGACCATTCCGACCACTACACAGTTGATATGTCACGGAAACCTGAGGAGACTTGCTGTCTTTCAGAATCCAGTATATATATATAATATATAATATATATATATATATATATATATATATGTGTGTGTGTGTGTGTGTGTGTGCGTGCGTGAGAG
>CM042137.1:38811275-38818775 GCA_023376005.1 Doryteuthis pealeii | reverse complement strand
TCTGTTTTTTCTTTTTCTTTTTTTTTTACCACTCATACTCTATTATTGCTAATGTCTTTGTTCTTGAATTAGTTTTTGTTGTCTAGAATTAGAGTTTTATATATATATATATATATATATATATATATATATATATATATATGTGTGTGTGTGTGTAAGTTGAAAATGGAAGCGAATCTGACGGTATGTTAAAAGGAAAGGAAAGAAAATGCTGAATGGATAAAATAGGTTTTATTTTACTGACACATGTTTCGGTCAGGAATCCATGCATTGTACTTAAAATAATAATAGAGTGTATATGTGCATGGATAAACTCCTGGCCGAAACACGTGTCAGTAAAATAAAATCTATTTTATCCATTCACCATTTTCTTTCCTTTGTTTATTTTTCCTTTCAACATATATATATATATATATATATATATATATATATAATAGTTGTGTGTGTGTGTGTGTGTGTGTGTGTTGGTAGCAAGTTTCTATTTATAAAGGTGTTGTTAAAGACAACGAAATATTTCTTTATGATCTTCAGTTGTAGACGCTCAAGTCTTCTAGTAGTTTTTCGTAGATCGGAATCCAGATGGTGGAGAAATTTCCCATATTTTTTACTCAAGTGCTTTCAACCATTTCGCTGGTCGTCCTCGGGGGATTTTTAGTTGTTGCGTTTGTAGTGTTTGTTTTTGTTCATTTGCATTTATTCGTTGTTTACTCAGTTAGAATAGCTTCTTTTTTTTTTTTTTTTTTTTTTTTTTGGAGGGGTGCTAAGGTTTAGTGTGCTTGTTATTAAAGATGTTTAGTATATCATTACTGGTGTTAAATTCTATTCTATTTATTTTAGGTTTGTTGTTTTTGATGCAATCGAGAATTTGTGGGCGTTTTTTATTGTTATTTTTATATAAGATTTTGGTATTGTCGTAAAAAATATGGGACAATACCTGACTAAATAATATAGTTATTTACTAAGCTTAGCTTAGATGTGGCACAAGGCCAGAAGTATGGGTCGCCCAGTGAAAATCGAACTCACTAACAATGATCTGCTAATCTAGCTTGCTAAAACATTACACCACGCGAGGTTCCCCCTAACTAAATAATATATGTTGGCATGCTTCCGTCTGCTAAAGACGATAGCGTAGTGTCCAAATTTAAAATTGACCTTCTCAGCAACTCGCGCAGATGCAGATTTAAAAAATAATAATGTGTGTGCGTGTGTGTGTGTGTTTGTTTGTTTGTTTGTGTGTGTGTGTGTGTGTGTGTGTGTGTGTGTGTGTGTGTGTGTGTGTGTGTGTGTGTGTTCGTGTGCGCGCGCATATGTGTGTGAATGAAATATAAGTATTTTTTTCAAATCAAATACATAAAAAGTTTGCACTGTACCATTCTACATAACTGATATCACCAAAACAACAAAGTTGGCCGAATTGCAAATTGAACCCTGCACTTCTTAATCTACAAAATTACTCCACTAACTCCACAAAACCGAATCTTTAAAGTCTCAATTCAAGTTTGGAGGGGGGGGGTTCTTTCTTTCTTTCTTTTTTTTTGGAGGGTGAGGGGATTGTTACGTAGATGTGTTGTTATTAATTCACCAAATTTGAAAATAAAAATAGAAATTGATAACAATTTATCTCAAAATGTTATTCATATTTTAAATTCCAACTTTTATTCTTCGTGTTGTTCGGTGAAATTTCAACGAGTGCAAATATTTTATAAAACAATCTGAAAATGCAAACAATGTCAATAAAAAAATTGGCTAAACTTGCAAATTGGTCGGAAATTTAAAACGGAAATTATTTTGGTGACCCCTAATGACAGTTTAACTACAGTATATGAATGAACTTTTTGCGAATTGGGTTACGGTTTATGGGTTTGGGGATTAAGGTTGTTTTTAATTACGTATTGCTTAAAAAATTACTATACATTTAATGTTGAAAAATATTTTTTTAAACCAAGTTTAATTGAAATTATACATTGCAATACTAACACAAACAACTGAGACTAATGTGTCTACCGCTGAGTTCAATAATTAATTTCAATGGTTAATTAAATGTATTATTATTTTTAAGCAATACGTAAGTAAAAACAACCTTAATCCCCAAACCCCTAAACCTTAACCCAATTCGCAAAAAGTTCATTCATACACTGTAGTTAGACTGTCATGGGGGGGCCACCAAAAAAGTTTCCGTTTTAATTTTCCGACCAATGTGCAAGTTTAGCCAAAAAATTTAGAAAATTCTGACACGGAAAATATATTTCGAGAATGTTGTTGTTTGGATGGTTGGATTTAACGGCATGTCAACCCTTGTTGGGTTACTTTATGCCGAAGAAATTTTGTTTTATTCATTCTTCACAGGTATTCAATTTTAACTCTCAATGTATGATTTATACACTGCATAAAAGAATCTACATTATAGAAAAGAAATTTTTTTAAATAAAGATAAATGTATATTTAATTTTAGTTTTAAAATCTATTTTAGTTTAGTTTTAGTTGTTGGGGAAAAGTCTCAAATATAAGAAAATAAGAATAAAAGCCAAAAATATTGTTTTTTTTTTTGTTTTTTTTTTTGGGGGGGGGGTTCTGTCTTTTTAATATAATTTACTTTTCAGTTGTATAATTTCCCAATTCTGTAAATGTAAAACTATAAACATCTGATTTTTTTGATCATGTGATGTTAAATTGTTTCAAACAATGATCCTATTTTCATGTACTGAACAAAATACTAAGAAAATATTTCTGGAGGAAAAAAAGGAATGACGGTTATCTAGGATTAATGTAGGTATATTTTTTTAATCTTTAGGTTTTTTTAATATCAAAATTATAAAGTGCAATATATTTCAAAGTTAATTTCTACGATAAGTTAAATAGCTTTGAGTACAAAGACCTATAAGTAAGAAGAATTATTTTTCTTTTTTTTTTCTTTTTTTCTTATTAAAATTAATAAGGACTAATACATATATTTATTGATCACCAAAATGACGATATTCTGTAACTTTTTGAACTTGATAAAGAGACTGACTTTGATACAATGAATTTATCAATGAAATTTTGAACATCAAAGGAACCCTGATCAAAATAATCCAATGCTGCCAAATCTAGTGAAAAAATAATCTCCGACCCCACCCCCACCCCCCAATGTGAACGAGCATTGTCAAGGAACTGAATGACTTTCCTGTTTCCCATCCTGTAAATTGCCTTTATCTTGAATTGAATCTCTCAAACTTTGAATTGTTGTTGTTGGTTGGATTTTATGGCATATCAAGCCGTGTCGGGTTATTTTAAGCCGAAAACGTTTTGTTTTATTCTTGATTGGTACTCAATTGTTTAAAAAAAAAATTTTTTAAGCACATTTTTTTAACTCATTTTTTTTTCTATTTAACTCCTACATGGGACCCTAACTGGTAATACCACTCCGGATCAGAGTGGACCTGGAAGTAATGGTGGTAAAGGTGTACTTCACATTCCCCAGAGCTCCAGAATCGGAACTTCACCATCAGATAGAGTTTAACGTCATACCAGGACATGAAGACCCTCAGCCACCGCCTTCGAGCATATACATGATAAAAAGGATTTGGGCTTGACATAAGGGCAACAGGATTGGGACAATCATATAGGTGCTAGAGCTTGACGTGACTAGCTGGAGGGGGCCTTTCCGAACTCCCGTCTTGCATAAGTAAGGACCAAAGTGGAGTGTTGCATGTCATTTTTCAAAAATGTTACCAATATTTTATAAGTGTTAGAAACAATTTGCTATTTGAAGACCGACATGTAAAAAAAAAAGGATTTCTAAAGAAGTCGGCTACAATAACGTATTCATCATCATCAATTTTGTTTAGATAATTTTGACATGAGATTTTTTAACGAGACATTAGTGGTTATTTTTAATGAATAATTATGATATTTCAG
Source organism: Doryteuthis pealeii (assembly GCA_023376005.1). Classification (NCBI taxonomy): domain Eukaryota; kingdom Metazoa; phylum Mollusca; class Cephalopoda; order Myopsida; family Loliginidae; genus Doryteuthis; species Doryteuthis pealeii. The sequence goes on along the minus strand of CM042137.1, from coordinate 38,814,878 downwards.
ACTGTTGTTCTCAATCTTTATTGTGTATAAAACAACGTTCAGGCCACTGTAACCTCAGACTCTTTTTTTCATCTTCTTTCGATTACCCATGAATTAAAACGTAGTTTCGGAGCTGAAATCGTTACCACGTTTTAATTCATGGGTAATCGTCTGAAGATGACTTATCTTAAAATAATTAACATCTAAAAAAGAGTCTGTGGTTACAGTGGCCTAAACATTGTTTTACACACAATAAAGATTGAGAACAAGAGTCCCAAAATATCATAATTATTCATATCAAACCTTATATTATAAATACAAACTAGCATGGTTAGTTTTTACTTTGACACAATTTAATAGAGTGAACAAGACTGTCCATTTGGATATTTTAACTTTACACGGGATCATGGAATAATTAAAAGAAAGAAAGAAAGAAAGATTAGATTTTTTATTTTCTCGTGTTCATAAAAAGTATGATTGACTTATTGATTTTAATGGCATGTCAACCCGTCCAGGGCTATTTTATGCATAGAGGTTAGGGAATCATGTTCATTGTACGTTCATATTTACTTTTTGTACACTTGTTTCTAGAGAGTTTTTTTTTCCTATTCCCACGTGGTCCAATCGAATGCGAATAATTTTTACACAGAAATTTTTAACTCATAGATGGGGTATGAGCATCCGGGTCAGGGTGGGTCCGGGAGTAATGGTAATGAAAGGATATTCCTTACTCACCAAATCTGCATAACTGGATCCACACTATCCCCCAGATCTCCATAATTAGAGTCTCGACATCAGATGCAGATTAGCGTCATACCCAGGACACTTCTTTTTGGATGGGATGGCGGTTCTTACCCCTCTGAAGGGGATACGGTCGACGCATTCTATGCCCCGTCGACAGGGCTATAAAATGATGAAGCTATTTTATTTTATTTTTCTAACAAACATGATGAGAAGATAACAGGAAATATTAGAAGTTAAAAAGAATTTTTGTTAAATACTCGTTTGACTCTGGTATATAAATGGCGAGATTTCGTGTTGGTTCTGTTTCGTCGCATTGATTCCTTCCTACTGGCTATTTCGTTATTGGTGATGAGTAAGCAAGACTTAATTATTTTACATTAGCCCAAATGCGTTTTACAACTGCGCGGTGAGAATTAACGCCCAAATCTAACTAACTCAGTTCCGTTAAGCCAATCAGTAATCGGCGTCCAGGTCAGAGAAAGTAAATTGCACTGTCAGTCACTTTTACAACTTGGTATTAGAGTCTAAAAGTAGGTGGCACTGCTAGCAGCCCAAGATGGATGGACTAGACGAGTTGTCTCCGTCCATTAACGTGGGGGCCTTTCTTACTTTCCAAGGACATTCGTCGTAACTGATGTGTATTGTCATATTTCATGTTCCATGTGCTCAGAAAATAAAGTCTGGATTATTGTTATATTGTACTTCTTTGTTTGGATTTCATTATGTATGTATTCACCTACGTTGGAAGGTTTCTCTGAAGCCTTTCTAACGTATTATAAGAACCAGTTTTGGCCACTAAAGCCAAAGCCACACATTCAAATCTTATAGAATTTTTCTATTTACCATATCGTTATTTGAATTTTACTATATTTACAGACATAATTCGTTGGCTACTCACGAATTATGTAACATTATTAGTCATAAAAATCAACATCAGTCAACTGTTGTGGTGATAGTTTGATGCTTAACAAACAATGTAACAAAATAAAAACGCTGTTTGCGTTGGGTTTAGTTTTTTTAGTAAATAGGTAGGCCTGTATGAATTCCAAAATGAACTTACTCTTTATATCCTATTTCCCCGATAATAAGACCTACCTGCAAAATAACACCTAGCGTGATTTTTCAGGATGACTTTAATATAAGCCCTCCTCTTAAAATAAGCCCTAGTTGAGAGCGGCAGACAGATGAAAGAAATAAGCATTATTCACAATCATATGATGTGACACAAACACTCGTCTTCGTCAATGATCAGGCCAACGTGAGTTTTTGAATAAAATAATATGTTAATGGTAAATAAATGTATATCGTTTTTCGTAATTTCTTTTTATTTAGAAATTTCGTAATTTTCTACATCGTAATGTTTTTTGGGGTTTTTTTGTTTTATATATATATATATATATATATATAATATATATAAAGGTTTTACATATCTATTTATTAGGTGACAAAGGAACATTCACGACCATATTGGCTTCATGCGAAACCTTTATATATTTATTTTATTATATTATATAAAGCTCTATTTTATATTGAGCACTCTACCAATAATATTGCCTTTTTTACGCCATTCCAGCAAAAGCTGAATCAGTGACCATCCACACATATATATATATATATATATATATATATATATATATGAGAGAGATAAGAAATCCCCCGAAAATAAGCTCAAGCGTTATATTTTGGAGTGAAAATTAATATGAATCCTATCTTATTTTCGGAAAATACAATATTTACCAAACATTTGTTTTATATTCGTTCATTTACAATTTATTTCGACGGAAGCTTATTTCCATCATCACTTGCTGTTAAGTCGCACTGAAAGCACCGGTTCCCACTTAAATCACCAAAGTCAAACTGCGATGAGCTGTTCAATACTTAGATGAGTGACCACTTAAGCAACAGCAGGTACTGAAGCAAACTGGGGCTTGTGTGCCATATTTAAGCAAAGCTTCAGTAAATAACAATATTAGAACCGTATTCATTTAATATTTTACTGATCATCTACAAATCATAATTCCTATTTTGCATGTAGACCTGGTCTTTTTTCGCAAGAGAATCTCAGTCTCTTCGGAGGCGTGGGTTCATATTCCACCGCTGACACCATGTTATAATATTTAAATAAAAGAGGAGACACTTGTTTACGCTTTTAAGACACCATGCTTTATTTTTATTTTATTTATTTTGTGTGTGTGTGTGTGTGTGTGTGTGTGTGTGTCCTAAGACTAAGGGCAGTAACTATCAAGGGGGTAATATTATTATTACAATAAATAGACCGTTTCCATTGAGAGGTTACAAAGATCATAAAAGTGATACCAAAGCAATGGAACATTATAATGCTAGTCGATTCTTGCTAAATTTAAAGACGAAGCTTCGAAAACTTATTGTTAACTCGTGCTGAAAGCACCGGTTCCCACTAGATTACCAAATCAGCGATGAGCCTGTTCAATACTTAGATGGGTGACCACTTAAGCAACAGCAGGTACTGGAAGCAACTTCAGCTTTGTGTACCATATTTAAGCAATGCTTAGTAAGTAACGAATATTAGTACCGATATTCATTTAATATTAGAACCGATCATGTACAAACCATAATTTCTATTTTGCATATACACCTGGTCTTTTTTTTGCAAGAGATTCTCGGTACAGTAAGTGCAAAAGAAAGTGAATGTTTCCATTGAGATATACCAAAGAACTTAAAAGTGATACCAAGTTAATTAAACCATGATGGGACGCCCAATAAGTATTTACCCAATTCGTTCGCCACGAATAGTATGCGACATCCAGCGAGGATTAAACTCGCTATTCAGTAGTAATGGATCTGCGAGACTAGTTTGCTAACCATTACACAACGATGGGAAAAGGCATGAATCAAACTAAC